>OZ010611.1:32363683-32413683 GCA_963932145.1 Acanthosepion lycidas
TGTATATATATGTATATATATATATATATATATATATATATATATATATATATATATATATATATATATATATATATATATATATACACACATACATACGCACATCCCGTGGCCATATATATTATTACAATTTGTTGTATGTGATAGTAAATTAGATGTGCATGCTGCATCCAAAAGGTGGATTTTATTGCAAGTATAGCTTTCACTGTCTCCTCTTTTTGCCCAGTCTGCAAGGCGTGTCTATTGCTGCAATCGTAACTGTCGGTATCTGTTGGAATGTCAGTCTGATTGATATGGAAACCAAATTCCATGGTCAGTGGATTTAGAGCCATTTGCTTGGAGATAATCAAGTTTATGTGTCCGCGTGGAATCGGTAAATGTCATTTGTTTGGATGTATAATTAACTTATGTGTAAAATTGACACAGAGATTTAAAGAAAAAAATTGTGTAAATTCAGAAATGATTTCCTTATGAAGACCAAACTTGACAGAACGAATAAAAACGGAAGAAGAAAACAGAGGAAAAAGCGAGAAAAACGATACGAAATCGTCAGCGTAAATAACATTTTCTTTATTTAAAATATTTTTCGTTTTTAAATGAAATTTTACTATTTTTTTTTCTTAATTATTTTGTTCAACACCATTCTCATAATATCTCTGTTGTCCTCCTCCAGTAATTTATTTTTTTTGTTAATTTTAAAAAGCTTATAAAACGAAACAAGGAATAGGCATTTTTCTACAGTTTTATTTATCTGTCTTTTTTCTTTCTTTCTATAAACAACCCAGGAAAAATTCTGTCGTTTCTTTTCTTCTTTTCTTTTCAAAACGTTCTTTTCACATTATTGCAAGTCGCTCGAGCAGAAATAAAAAGATAAGCCGTCGGAATAATTAGGTTCGTTTCTTGGATTTTGTTCGCAATCTGTTCTTTTTATTGTATACGGTCGTTTACATTATGGCTGACAGTCTCTGCTGAATTCGCTGACCGTATACAAAAGCCGGTGCCCTCTTGTATATAAGTCACTTGAAACTGAATTACGACGCACGTTTTAAATCGTGAATTAAGAAGAAGGCTAATGGATTCCGTTTCTTCTTTAATATCTGCTCCCAGTATGTTGATAAGCAAGCCATTTAAAACGAGATTAAGAAAATAGTAAGAAAATTAATAAAATAGACAAGTTTTGCATTTTTGCTTTGTTTTTATTTATTTTTTATTTTTTATTTTTTTTACTTTTCTTTGGCATTGATAAAGGTCGTAATGACTGAAAACGGCTCGAAGTGGCGATTCGCAGACTTTTAATGTTGTGAAATCTGGTAATGGTAATCGGAATTTTTACCAAAGACTTTTTCGTTTGTTTTTTTTTTTATATTTTTATATCGTAAATAAGGCCTGTTTTATCTCGACTACGATCTCTTTACGTTTTGATTTCTCTATTAAAACTTTTCCTTATGTATTTGAATTTTAAACGATTTCAAGGAAAGTTTATAAAAAATATTTGTGCTTTTTCTTATTTAAATATTCGAACAACAAATTGTTGGCAATTTGTCATACATTTCCAAATTAATCGTTGCCTGACTATTACTGGTTTGTTTTTCCTTCTTTTTTTTTGAAATGACGTTTCATTCTCAAATAAAACATTTTGACTTCTTCATAAAAAAGAAGATACCGTTCACGTTTCGCTTGTTAATTACTTACACTGTAAATCATCTACCTTGTAATTTGAAGGGTTAGACATTAAACTGGCTTTTATCGATGAAGTCATTTTAAAATGTTTTCCGAGATTGTCATGATAGTCGTAAGAAAGACATAGGCATGTTTACAGATGGACCAGTTCTCTTTTTTTTTTGTAAGAGTCAATCATTTTATAGTGTAATTCTGTCATATATTATTTTCGATTTTATAACAGTAAATCTTAATGCTATAATCAATGAAAAATGTTGTACTTGCTTGTATTGTAATTCTTTTCATCATCATCATCTTCATCAGCAACATCACTATCACGAATGGTTGTGGTTGTTGGGTCTCTGCGCAACTGATCAGCTCCCTCCAAATGTCTCCGTTGCGTGCTAACGCCTCACGTTCTGTAAATGATAGCACAGTCCACTAAGTGATGTTGTCAGTCTATCGCTTCCTCTTTCTGCCACTTCTTTTACCTAAGGTGTTACCTTGTAGGATGTCACTTTGAAAAATTGTTGGCCCTTATGACGTGCCCATACCATTTTCAAATTTCTCCTCTTGATGGCGGACATGAGGTCGTGCAGCGGGCTTCTTTCTTGCTTGATGGTGTTTCGCACTGTGGCATTTGGGTGCGGTCTACATCGGATGATGGCGTTGCAGTATCTCATTTCGAATGCTTGGATTCTTCGCTGTGATTCTGCTGTTAATGTCCAAGTCTCAAAGGCGTATAAAAAGATTGGGAAGTCCCAGTGCACGCAAAAGTTTCAGCTTTGAGTTCATTCTGAGAAGAATGAGAAACAGAAAAAGGAAGAAAAGGAAAGAAAAGAAAAATTAAAGAAAACGAAAAAGTATGAAAACGGAACTGAAAGAAGGATAAGGAAAAAAACACTAAAAAAAAAAATGACGGAAAAATAAAATAAATAAAAGCCGCTGAGTCAATCATTTTATAGTCTAATTCTGTTAGGAATTATTTTCGATTTTAAAAAAGTAAATCTTAATGCTTTAATCAACGAAAGAAAGTTGTTCTTGCTTGTATTGCAATTCTTTTCATCATCAGCAGCAGCAGCATCATAACCGATTCAATGACCAGCTCCCTCCATGATCATCCAGTCCACAAAGTGACGTCAGTTCATATCTTCGTCTTTCTTCCTCTTCCTTTGCCTAAGGTGACAACTTGTAGGATGTCAATGGAAGAAAAATATTGGCCCTTACGTCGTGGCTGTACCATTTTCAAATTTCTCTTTTTCATGGTGGATATTTTGTTTAATAAATGTCACTTATAGCAGACACTGGAAGGAAACTACAAAAACTCCTACAGAATATTGCGAAGAAGAAAGGAATAAATATAGACGACAAGAAGACAGAATGCGTGGTTATCAGCAAAAGGGGTGAGCCCAAAATGCAAATTACAAATCGGGGATACCAAAATCAGACAAGTACAAAAATGTAAATATCTGCCAAGTTATCTAACAGAGGACGTAAAATACGACACTGAGATCTGAAGACGTATTCAGATGGTCAAAGGTGCATTCCAAAAGACAAGCATAGTATGAATACACAGAAAATATTATTTAGGAACAAGGAAAAGAGTACTGAACTGTTACGTGATATCTGTCCTTCTGTATGGCAGCGAATGCCATTTCTCCTGAAAGATGAAGAGGAGATTTGAAGCAATAGAAATACAGTGCTGCAGAATGATGCAGAGGATACCGTGGACTGAACATGTGAGCAACGACGTAGTTTTGGAGAAACTTAACAGGAAGAGGCAGTTGAAATTTCTAGGACACGTAATGAGGAAAGAGGGCTTGGAAAATCTGATACTCACAGGACAGAGTGAGGGAAAGATGGACAAAGGAAAACAGCGCGTAACGTACATGATGAGCTTGAGTAAATGGATATTAGAACAGAGTTTGGGAGAAATAACAGAAAAAAAACCTTATTAAGAGTTACTAAGAATAAGAAGATGTGGAGGGTAATGATGGGTTACGTCCTGAAGTGACAAAGCACATAGAAGAAGATCATGGATATGGGATCGTCTAGCGGGCTTGTTTCTTGCTTGATGGTGTCTCGCACTGCGTCATTTGGCTGCTAGCGCTATATGATAAGGGTTTTGTAGTATCTCATGTCGAATGCTTGGATTCTTCGATGTAATTCTGCTGTTAATATCCAAGACTCGCAGGCGTTTAAAAAGACTGAGAAGTCCCAATGCACGCAAGTTTTAGCTTTGATATCAGCATGAAACGAAAAGAGTGAAAACAAAGAGAGGTGGAAAGAGAGAAGAATGCGAAACAGACGAAGGAAGAAAAAGAAGGAATAGAAAAATGAAGGAAAATAACGACAGAAAATAGAAGAGAAGAAAAATGGAAGAAAACGAATAAATACGAAAAAGTAAAAAAAAAAAAAAAAAAAAGAATGGAATGAAAGGTAAAGATAGATAATTGTTATATAGCGTACCTATGAGCACTAATAGGCATGTCCAAATCCTCATAAATACGTTGGACATTATCGTAATCAGGGGCTGTCTAAGTAGTCCACCACAAGGAGTGGTTTACCTACTTCACGCCGCTGGCGAGTATTGTATTTTGCTGATGTTATAAAGATTGCCATATCATTTCCAACCTCAGTTTTGGTTATTTCTCAATTAGTAACACTTTTGAAGTTACACACACATATATATATATATATATATATATATATATATATATATATATATATAGATAGATAGATAGATAGATAGATAGATAGATAGTGTTATATACCGTACCTATGAACACTATAAAATAGTTTGAATACTATTGTAAGTTGGGGGTAATATACTGTCTAAGTACTCCAGCACTAGCAGTTGTTTACCTAGTTCACGCCGCTGATGAGTATTGTATTTTGTTGGTGTTATAAAGATTACCATTTCATTTCCAGCCTCCATTTTGTTTATTTCTCATTCAGTAAACCTTTCAGGTTACAACAACAATAATAATAAAAATGACAGACAAATAAAATAAAATATAGACAAAAGAAAGAAAAATGAACGAAAAATAAAGGCAGAAAGAGACAGGGAAGTAAGGTAATTAAAAAAAAGGAATATAACGCAAATATAAGGATAAAGAATAAAGGCAAGTAAAAGAGAAAAATTGCCTGAATTTCTGAGATGAGGAATTATCAGTATTTACACTATTCGGACTATTGTCCTCATCTTTGTAGCCATATTTATTACAACGTTTTGGCCTTTCAGTATCTGTCTATATTTCTGAGATGAGGTATTATGTACACTATTTACATTATTCGGACTATTGTCCTCATCTTTGTAGCCATATTTATTACAACGTTTTGGCCTTTCAGTATCTGTCTATATTTCTGAGATGAGGTATTATGTACACTATTTACATTATTCGGACTATTGTCCTCATCTTTGTAGCCATATTTATTACAACGTTTTGGCCTTTCAGTATCTGTCTATATTTCTGAGATGAGGTATTATGTACACTATTTACATTATTCGGACTATTGTCCTCATCTTTGTAGCCATATTTATTACAACGTTTTGGCCTTTCAGTATCTGTCTATATTTCTGAGATGAGGTATTATGTACACTATTTACATTATTCGGACTATTGTCCTCATCTTTGTAGCCATATTTATTACAACGTTTTGGCCTTTCAGTATCTGTCTATATTTCTGAGATGAGGTATTATGTACACTATTTACATTATTCGGACTATTGTCCTCATCTTTGTAGCCATATTTATTACAACGTTTTGGCCTTTCAGTATCTGTCTATATTTCTGAGATGAGGTATTATGTACACTATTTACATTATTCGGACTATTGTCCTCATCTTTGTAGCCATATTTATTACAACGTTTTGGCCTTTCAGTATCTGTCTATATTTCTGAGATGAGGTATTATGTACATTATTTACATTATTCGGACTATTGTCTTCATCTTTGTAGCCATATTTATTACAACGTTTTAACCTTTCAGTATCTGTCTATATTCCTGTGATAAGGTATTATGTACACTATTTACATTTTTCGGAGTATTGTCCTCATCTTTGTTGCCATATTTATTACAACGTTTCGGCCTTTCAGTATCTGTCTATATTTCTGAGATGAGGTATTATGTACACTATTTACATTATTTGGATTATTGTCCTCATCTTTGCCGCCATATTTATTACAACGTTTCGGCCTTTCAGTATCTGTCTCTATTTCTGAGATGAGGTATTATGTACATTATTTACATTATTCAGACTATTGTCCTCATCTTTGTAGTCATATTTATTACAACGTTTCGGCCCTTCAGTATCTGTCTATATTTCTGAGATGAGGTATTATGTACACTATTTACATTATTCGGACTATTGTCCTCATCTTTGTCGTCATATTTATCACAACGTTTCGGCCGTTGTACGCTCTGGCCTTCTTCAGGTGTTTGGAATTTCGCTCACTGGGGTAGACTGTTCTAGTTCCACGTGCCATGTTTGATGGATGTCAGTTATCAGTTATCTCCTGCTAATTTTCCCTCTGAATGTTCTCGACTGCCTTAACCGGGTATTGAACTCACACTCTTTGGGTCCTGTCACTGGATCGAACCACCTTTATCCACTGTGCCATGTCGCTGGATCTAAACACCTTAATCCACTGTGCCATGTGTCCTCAAGGCGCGACACAGAAAATCAACTTTTCTTGCAGTAGATGAAGCTATTGATTCAATGTATTTGGTCCATCTTAGGTCAGCGGATAGTGTGAGACCAAGCAGTCGCAAAGAGGTGATCTCGTGTAGTTGAACATCAAACATTCTAATGTGAGATAGGGAGGATTCGCTGTGGTGGGTAACAGAGAGCAGTTTTCTACAGGGATTTCTGAATTAGATCCTTTATTTAATGTACGGGGGCTTGGGGGGAGTCTATTCCGATTCCAGTCTCGAGATATCATCTAGTTCTGATTTCTATTTAGTTCTAAGATTGAACTGAACTCACAACCACGATGTCGCCAAATTTATAAACCAACGCTTTTATACACTAGGCCATTGTCCCGTTGTGACAGCGACAACAAATGAAAGGAAAATATGAGAAAAAGATAGAAAAAAAGAAAGAGAAAGAAAGAAAAAGAAAAAAACAAAACATAGATAAGAAAGAAAGGATAAAAAAGAGGTATAGAAAGAGAGAAGCCTAGAAATAAAAGAAGATAAAAGAAAGAAAAAACAAAGATAAATAAAAGAAAATGAAGAAAACAAAAAGAAAATCATTAAAATCACGACAAACCATTAAAAAATCGATTTCTTCTTGCAGAAATGATTTAATGGCACTTTATATTAGTTTATTTTTTATTTTTTTATTTTTTTTTTTTTTTTGTTCGGTTGTCCACTTCTCCAAGAACACGTCGTTGGCAAACATACGTTGGAGTCTGCGAGAGACTGGCATTGGGCACTGAAGACATTTTTCTTATTCACTTCCTTCGCGTTTATCGCTGTTATTGCCAAGATGGGCATAACATAATATTAAATAGTAATAGTCTTACTGTTATGATCCGGTTCCTTGTAATACGGTGATAGTCCAAGGTAGTACCAATAAAGAACTCGAATACGGATATGGAATAACACAGATATATTATTAGGTTGGTGCAAAAAAAATGTCTGTTTTTGACGTTAAAAAAAACGTCAAAAACCGACATTATTTTTGCACCAACCTAATACTAACAGGAATATATACAGAGAAGTAGAAAGTGTTTGTACGAACAATCAGGTTTAGTAGTAATTGTCTGAACGCGACTCTGTTTCGAATTGCCTCTGACTCGACTGACTGACTCGGTCTGACTGGCTCTGACTGACTGACAGACTCCTGACGGACCTCACTCCAAGCTTAAGACTGAACAGTATTTAGTAACCCCCCTACGAGGAAATCGTATGGCACAAAGCCGGTTTAAGGTGGGATCTCCGAGCCCGTGGGCTTGGCCAAAAAGATGCTCTTTGAACCCGGGTTTAGTGTCGGTTTACCTCCCCGAAAGAGACTCCGCCCTTCGGCGTAGCCTCGTTCGGGGTCCTCCCCGCCCGAAGGCAGGGTTCAACAGATCAGCCGGTCAGCCGGTCGCCCGACTTCGGACTGAACGGTATTTAGTCACCCCCACCCCACGAGGGCATCATGTGGCACAAAGCCGGTTTAACGTGGGATCTCCGAGCCCGTGGGCTCGGCCACATTAAGCCCTTTGAACCCGTATAAACGGGTTCAGGGTCGGTTTACCTCCCCGAAAGAAACTCCGCCCTTCGGCGTAGCCTCGTTCGGCGTAGCCTCGTTCGGGTTCCTCCCCGCCCGATGGCAGAGAGTTCAACCGATCAGCCGCTCAGCCGGTCGCCCGAATTCGGACTGAACTCCCTGCTTCCTCTTGACGTGCAGTATTTATTACGTATGGTATAGTCCATTATGTTATTATGGGTAAGGTCCCATAACACTTACATACTCTTGTAACTAACTATATGTTTAAGAAATAACAAAACAAAAGGTTGCAGATAAAGGTTGCAGATATTTACTCAACCCCCAACGAGGTCAGGTTGTGACACAAGGTCGGTTTAATGTGGGGAGCTCGAGCGTGTGCACCCGGGCAAGGAACAAAGCGTTTATTGAACAGAAGAGTATTACACGACTTGGGAGTATGTATCGGTTTACCAGTGTTCAATATAACCACTGTTCCCCCGAGGTTTACTTTTATAATAACTGGAAGAGTCCACAATATAATCATTAGAGGGAAGACACCACAACAGATACGAACCACTATTTGGCTGATGGTCAATTAATTTTTTTCTTACAATGATGTTTGCCCTGCACAAGTCTCAAGAGCCAATCAAGATAGAGAGTTAACCTAGTAAAAGCTACCACTCCAAGAAATGATGATTATAACACAAAGAGGTTCATTGGAAGTGAAAAAGAATTAAAAGACTTTAGACGGATCCGGAAACACAATCCTAAGCAGGAAACAAGGGATAAACCTATATTCCTGTTCAAAAGACCGAGGTGGAGTGTGAACCGAGCGATAGGACAAGCTATCGACTCCGGTTGAAGAAAAAAAAAATGTAAATAAATAGCATTAGGTTGGTGCAAAAATAATGACGTAATAATGTCGTTTCTTAACGTATTTTTTAACGTCAAAAAACGACATTATTACGTCATTATTTTTGCACTAACCTAATAAATAAAAGTTAAGAGTTTTAGGCGCAGCCGTTTGAATTTTAGAGTTGAAGCAGACGTTAGAAGGAACCGGAAACCCAATCCTAAACAAGAAACAACGTATAAATTACTACTACTCAAAAGGAAGAGAAGGAGTGTGAACCGGGCGATACCCTACTTCCTCGTTATGCGTCTAAGGAATTTCTTAAGTCGCTTCCTGACTCTGAGCATAAATGTTCCTTTTGTCGCCAATTTCTTTAAGAGTTTCTAGTTGCTTACTCGCTCCCTCCATGTGATTCTCAGCATCCTTCTGTAGATCCACATTTTTGCTGCTTCTAGTTTTTCCTCATCCGTCGGGAAATTGTCCCACATTCACTGCCGTATAAGAGAATAGATATAACATAGTAATAGAGCACTATTTTCTTTGTTTCTAATGAGATTTTTTAAAACTATTAAGGAGGGTAAGATTGGCAATTGGAGGACTATATCCTATCGAATATATAATCATGGCTCTCCACAACTTCCTAACTCGTGTGGCTCTTCGCATTTTTTCACTTTGTTTCGGCTTCTGCCGTTCCGGTATGCAATCGCACAAGGTCGTCAGATAAGTGACTTGCTGCCTCCTCCAATTTCACTTGTCTAATATCCCCCATGAGGATTGGAGGACTATATCTTATCGAATATATAATCATGGCTCTCCACAACTTCCTAACTCGTTGGCTCTTCACATTTTTTTCTCTTTGTTTCGGCTTCTGCCGTTCCGGTATGCAATCGCACAATGTCCTCGGATAAGTGACTTGCTGCCTTCTCCAATTTCACTTGTCTAATATCCCCCATGAGGATTGGAGGACTATATCTTATCGAATATATAATCATGGCTCTCCACAACTTCCTAACTCGTGTGGCTCTTCGCATTTTTTCCTTTTGTTTCGGATTCTGCCGTTCCGGTATGCAATCGCACAATGTCCTCAGATAAGTGACTTGCTGCCTTCTCCGATTTCACTTGTCTAATATCCCCCATGAGGATTGGAGGACTATGTCATCGAATATATAATCATGGCTCTCCATAACTTCCTAACTCGTGTGGCTCTTCACATTTTTTTCTCTTTGTTTCGGCTTCTGCCGTTCCGGTATGCAATCGCACAATGTCCTCAGATAAGTGACTTGCTGCCTTCTCCGACCTCACTTGTCTAATATCCCCCATGAGGATTGGAGGACTATATCTTATCGAATATATAATCATGGCTCTCCACAACTTCCTAACTCGTGTGGCTCTTCGCATTTTTCTCCCTTTGTTTCGGCTTCCTTGTTCCGGTATGCAATCGCACAATGTCCTCAGATAAGTGACTTGCTGCCTTCTCCGATCTCACTTGTCTAATATCCCCCATGAGGATTAAATTTTCCTAATCATCTCTCCTCATTATCGGTCCAATAAATTTCATCAGTCCTTTCCCGATTCAGAGTATAAACTTTGGATGAGCCCACAGTTATGTGTCACATTTCTTCAGAACATAGATCATGGCTCTCCACAACTTCCAATCACGTGTGGCTCTTAGCACTTTCTCCTTTTGATAAACCTACCATCCCCGATGTCTGTCATCCATTCACACAATCTTGTCAGATAAGTGATACACTGTATTCCTCTATTTCTCTTGCCCTCAATATTCTCCATGGGTGTTAAGTGTTCCAAGTCCTCCTTAACTAATTATATATCCAAGGAATTTCAGCTGTCTCCTCCTGATTCTAAGTATGTGTTCTTTCTATTACCATTTTTAAAAACTTCTGTGATGCTTACTCGCTCCGTCCATGGGATTCTCAGCATCCTTCTGTAGAACCACGTTTCTTTTGCTAGTGGGGGACTCTGTACAGCATTCACTGCCATATAAAATGGTAGTTATGAAATAGCAATCCAGTCTTCTTTTCTCTGTTTCTGAGGAAATCTTACAGTTTTCCAGCATTTCGGTTAACTTTTCGCATGCCACTTTCGAATATGTGTTCGCATTTTACTGTCACATTTGCACAGCCTCTGCTAAAACACTTCCAAGTCATTTTTTAGGTTGGTGCAAAAATAATGTCGTTTTCTCATACATGTGTGAACGTCAAAAAACGACATTATTTTTGCACCAACCTACTATTTAATCTTAAAAAGTATGCTTCGGGTTTTATATTAGAAATAACTTCTATATGAATGTATGGGGTGATGAGGTCATGTTAATTACATAGTTTACTTTCAGACTAATGTCCTCACTTTTACTGTCGTTATCACAACCGTTTTCGGCTGTTGTGCCCAGCTTCGGAACCAAAATTATTGATTTAAAGACAGAAAATGATTTTTAGACTGTAATAAGTTTTTGGAGATAATGATGGTTTACTAATACAAGTTCTATTAATTAACGCATAGCCGGGCGTGTAGAAGTGGTGGATTCATATTTTTCCCAATGGGGGGTAAGTGAATAGAACGAACCCGACAGCAACTGGAACTCAGCTCTGTGAGCTCTGATTCCGATTCTGATTCAGTTATCCATTACACCCCCTGCACATCCAAGCTTACCGTATCTGGTATTCGGAACCAGTTACCGATCGATTTTTTAAAATCATTTTACCCCAAGCAAAGCGGAAATGGTACTAGTACGCAGGGGTTTACAGGAAGTGAACGTGAGAAAAAAGACTGAGTATAGGGAGGATTGAGGAAAGGACAAAAGATGAACGGATTTCAAGAAGACAGGGGATGGCGATTGACGTTGCATTTAATTTTTTGAAGATTATTATTACCAGGGAATGGAGTAAACGGAAGTGTGTTCCATAGGTGAGAAGTGCGAGAAAAGAAACTGTCGAAGTCGAAGTGGTGGCTGCATTTAGCTATTTTATTAGTGGGACCTAGATGCCAATCTAGTAGCACGCTTAAATTCATGTATTCGGGGCACCAGAGAAAAAAGACTCGACGTTGCTTAACTTCGGTAATCGTACAGAAACTTGTGTTTCAACGTAATATGTCTATAAGCCTTTTAGTGTTCAGGGAAGAACTCATGAAGGAGTCTTTTCCACAAAGTAACAGTTTTGGAAAAAAATGCTGAATGGACCTTTCTCCAGATATCTGGACTATGGATGAAATAGGTCAGTAACACAAAGCTATGGACTTTGGCGTACAGAAACCTTCAGCTGCAGACGAGCAACACATCCAGGTGTTATAATATCAACATAAGGATCAGCTAATACGACCTCGAAAAAGGAATTGTTTTCATTTGGTCGTATGGGAACCGCTGTTTCAACCTGATATGGCCGTAAGTCCCCAAATTATTAGGATTAACATAGGTAGCACTAAACTGCAGAGTAATTATAGATAACGATGCAATAAAGATTTCAGTGGTGTAGGTACCTGCAATAATTCGCTTACAAACAGCATACCCTAATAAAAACAGTTCTGAAACTTCCTAAAAACAAAGTTTTATCGTCAAAATGTTTATGTTATTATTAACAGGAAAGACCGAAATATTTTATTTTATTTTATTAATTCTTTAAAAATCTTAATATTAGGTTGGTGCAAAAATAATGACATAATAATGTCGTTTTTTGACGTTAAAAATAGGTCAAAAACGACATTATTACGTCATTATTTTTGCACCAACCTAATAGCATGTTCGAAATTTTGGTTAAAAATCTTGTATTTTCTGCTCGCCACGGTTGGCCTACTATTTATTATTAGTGTTTTAGTGTCCTTTTCCGGTGAAAAATACATTGATTTGGAAAATATTGCTAAAGTCAAATCATTATTGGATTTTAATGAAACTTTCAGGACTTATTCACAAATGAATGGAATTATTTTTGAATTTTTTCTTTTAGAAAATATTTTTTGAGATATGTATCCCCACTTACACGAAATTTCCAGAAATTGAATTTTGATTCCAAAATTAGTTTTATGAGTTATATCAGGTGCCCTTCGCAGATTATAGATCATCAATGTTTTTTCTAAACTGCTATTTATTTCCCAAAATTCTGCTCTGTATCGTAAAATAAAAAAATGCAATAAAAGTGACATTAATTAATTAGAAAATCTTTTAATTGTTTTTATAAATAATATTTATTAAGGATAGTATTGTCTTAAAAAAAAATTCGAGGAATAATGATTTTTTACAAGAATTGTTTTCATTTTATTTTTAATTAAAATAATTAATTATAATTTATATATAAATCTTTTAAAGTTCTGCATTACTTGGATTAAGGTAATATCGTTATCAAATGAAAACAATATTTAATAATCAAAAATTAAAAACCTTAACACAAATAATCACGCTCCAAGATTTTAAAATATTTTTTAATTTTTTTCTGTTCATAAATGTGCCCATTTTTCAAAGCATGGGCGACCATATACGAAATTATCAGAAAAAAATAACGATGACAATAGTAAATATAAAGTCAACATTCCTAAAATTAGATTACGGAGAATATTTTCCAACAGTTTTAAGATTATTGAACACTTAAAAATTATATAAAAGTGGCGCTTACGTCATTTTCTTAAATTATGTTTTAACAGATAAAGTCTCCGTAGAACAACAATAAAGTTGTCAACACCTGTGAACATTCGTCAATTATATAAACATGTCTACTGTTGATTTAAACAAACGCAGCTACTGTTTTAAAAATGCATTTCTGATTTATTTTAAACTTAATGTAAATGACATTTGTTTCAAATCAGATTAATTATACTTTAAATCTGCTAATATTCGTCAAATGAAATTTCAGAAAATTGTATTTTAGTTTTGGAAGATTTTTTTTAATACAGAGAAACTCATTGCGATTAAAGACGACTAAAAAGAGCTTTAACCAGTTATTTTAGAAAAAAATCGTTTCCAATCTATATAATTTGTTTGAAATATACCAGAGTATTTTACTTACTTGAAATAGTAAATTTAATCCTTGAGATTTTCAATTACGGCTAAAATGAAAAAAAAAAAAAAAAACTGTTCAGAAAGAAAAATTAGAATTTAAAAAATAAGCGCTCCTGAAATTAGCACTTCTGTCCCACCTCCTCCACAGTAGTAATGGGAACCCCACGCGGCTGAGAGGTTAAGGGGAGTTGGCACGGGCCTTTTTGATTGTTATAGTTGACGATTGACAATATAACTTAGGTTGAAAAAAGTAAAAAGTACATAAGTCAAAATAACGTTGTTGAAACCAGCCCTTCTGGAGCTCCAACCTCGTCGTGGTCACTGCGTAGTACCGCACCGCACCGCACCGGCCATGCAGATACACGGTGTATGTTATTAGCCGATGGCTGGCATGTATTAGGTTGGTGCAAAAATAATATCGTTTTCTCACATAGTAACATATGTTAGAAAACGAAATTATTTTTGCACCAACCTAATAACATCAGTTTAAAAATCATTAAAAAAATGAGATGGCCATAAAACAGAGCTGAAAAAAATAGCAAAAGTCAGAACGGGGTTCTCAAAAAGTTGGCCCCCTTTCGGTTTGGGTTTTGGGGGTAAGATACGCCGGTCCTGCTGTGGTAATACTGAAAATAACTGTTTCCATACAGGAAACAATCTGCATTCCCTGAGCGAATATTTAGCAGTCCTGGCGCACTTTTCTGTTTGTCATTGTAATATATATATATATATATATATATATATATATATATATATATATATATATATATATATATATTCCTTTATTATAATTTTATCATACAGACAAAACCATTTTACTCACTACAAAGATACAACTTGGTTTCAGTGCATTTCAACTTCAGTACGACGGGTGAGAATCGAAAATGGTTATGAACAATCCTGCTTGTAGGCAAGCCGTATGTGAAACGTCACTTCCTTTTTTCCATTTGTTTGAGAATGAAAAAAATTACTATCGTTATCGAGCCCTCTTTTGGATTAATACTGTGAACGTTGGAATTTATATATTACTTTCGTTCTCATCCCATCAGATATATATATATATATATATATATATATATATATATATATATATATATATATTTACAGAAAAAAACAGACAGATCAACCTTCGTTTACATTTCAAGCTCTATCCAATCTACGTGTTTATGAAGACTAGCTTATCAGGTGTTGTAAGTTATTTCCGATAACAATTGAAAATTTCTTCTCCAGTCCATGGCGTCCGCGTTCTATCTTAAAACTTATCGATTTTGCCAGTTTTTACCCTGTTGAAAAAAATGAAATAAAAAGTTGTTTTTTTTTATTGTACGAGAGATTATCTTTGCTCCATCGTTCGAGATACCGTTCTTCTTACTGAACATTGATAAGAATCGCTTGGCTATTTCAAACCAAAATATTTCATGGCAGTTTGATAGACAAAAGTCTACAGTCTCATTTCTCTAGTTTCTAAGTACGACCCTTACGTTTTTCTGCAAAGTTATTGTGCTTGCTCGATTGTTGACATTTGGATATTCTATGAGCCATTATCAAGGATGAGTTTTTTTAACTGAATTTTTATGTGTATTTATTTTTATTTTTAACTGAATTTTTACATAAGTTTATTTATTTTTATTTTTAACTGAATTTTTATAAGTTTATTTATTTTTATTTTTAACTGAATTTTTATATATGCGTAATTATTTTTTATTTTTAACTGAATTTTTACATAAGTTTATTTATTTTTATTTTTAACTGAATTTTTATATATGCGTACTTATTTTTTATTTTTAACTGAATTTTTATATAAGTTTATTTATTTTTATTTTTAACTGAATTTTTATATATGCGTAATTATTTTTTATTTTTAACTGAATTTTTATATAAGTTTATTTATTTTTATTTTTAACTGAATTTTTATATATGCGTACTTATTTTTTATTTTTAACTGAATTTTTATATAAGTTTATTTATTTTTATTTTTAACTGAATTTTTATATATGCGTACTTATTTTTTATTTTTAACTGAATTTTTATATAAGTTTATTTATTTTTATTTTTAAATGAATGTTTATATATGCGTACTTTATTTTTAACTTTTTATTTTTAACTGAATGTTTACATATGTGTGTTTACATGCTCAAACAGAAAGTAATTCCTGAATTAAAACATGCAATGTCTACTAAATTTTCTCAAATTAATGTAGAAATGTCAAATGGTTTCTAGCGGTGCTGCTGAGAGTGCTCAGCGTTGCATTGAACATGATGGGAAACATTTTGAACATGTTAAACAGTTTGTTAATAATAATAAATCATGTTGTTTTGATGTGACAATACTTGTAAATATTCTTAAACTAGTGTAATTTATTTTTGGTCAATACAAGTTAATTAATAAAATAGGGTGTTACATTTGCCGCACCAAATACTCTCCAAAAACAAATGCAAAAATACACTTCCAATTCTTGAAGACATAATTAAAAAAAAATAAAATAAAATACAGCATAAATAAAAATAGCATTTAATACTGACAGAAACATGTTAAACATATTTAATAACTCATCCTCCAAATAATAAATAAAGAAACCCTTCCCAATATGCTAATGAAACCCTGCCGAAATACGTAAAATATTATCTGTAGGATAAATAATAAACAACTCACTTCAAACCAACACATGCAGCCATGATGACGGTTGACGATAACCGAAAGCGCTCTAAAAAAATTTAAAATATTTAAAATATTATTCTTAATTTTAATTACTAATAGACTATACTTCTTTTAAAGCATATAAATGTAATATAATTACTTAAATTATTTAAAAATTATTATTACAATATCAAATATAAATATGTATATTTCATTTATCAGCTTGTTACTTTTAAACATTATTTAAGAAAAATTTTTGATAATGTCGGCAAAGAATAGCTATTTCATTTCTTTGATTAATTAAATTTTTATTTTTTATAAACCTAGTAATATATATTTTCTCATGTATGCTCAAAGGACATGGGTCATTTAATGACCTACATATTCTAGCTTTTCTTATTAATTTCCATTTCACAGTAGGTGTTTTATTGGTTTCTTTTAAGTGCCAGAAATATTTCAATAGGGACGTCTGATTTCGGTATTTATTTATCCTAAATGAAGTTTGATGTTTGCCGAACCACTTTTTGAACTCATGTCTTGTGTATACAATGTAGAGTTTTATGTTGTCTGGATCCTCAATAGATGAGATATTGCATTGGTATACTAATGATTCAGTTGGACATTTATTATTAAGAGTATTTCGGGATTTATCAGGATTTCTGTAGTTACATAATTTTTGTTTATCTTCATCTCTTTTTATTATTATACTGTCTAAGTTTCTTTAGTCTTGGTCTAAGTGTTTATTCAAGATATTAGCATTATGTTTCTTAATAATTTTTTGTAAGTTTTCAGTACAATTGTAACTTAATTTTAGGGTATTTTCATTGAAAATAATACTGAGTTTACTATCTTTAGGGAAATGTTTAACGATTAACGTAAGGGAATTTTTGTCCTGATCTGTTCTTTACCATTTGGTTGTATGGGGGTGTATACCAAATTATTTTTCTACTTTTGTTTTTTCTATGCTTTCCATTTTCCTTTTTTATATAAGTTAGTTTTGGGCTTTTGTAGCCACTAACTTTTAGAGCTTTATTATAGAAATTATTATGTTCATAGAAAATCTCATTTGCTGAATTTGTACTTATTCTCTTTGCGATAGATGAAGGTATATGCTTAATTATAGATGGAGGATGATTAGATTTAAAGTGTATATACAAAGCATTAGTATAGGGTTTTTATAAGGTATGTATACATTTTTTATTACATCTAATGTTATATCAAGGAAGTTATATTATTTTACTGTTCTTTCTCTTTATTATAATATATATATATATATATATATATATATATATATATATATATATATATATATATATATATATGGTTGGATAGATGTGAGCTTGTGACCCTGGGTTTCACGCTTTAGCGATCGTCAGACGATCGCTAAAGCGTGAAACCCAGGGTCACAAGCTCACATCTATCCAACCATATATGTTAGCTCTATCTCTGATATTGAGCGCTTTCTAATAAGTACCGCGCATATAATATATAAATAATTATACATATATATATATATATATTTATTTATATTTATATACACACACTTTTCACACACACACACACACACACACACACACACACACACACACACACACACACACACATACATATATATATATATATATATATATATATATATATATATATAGAGAGAGAGAGAGAGAGAGAGAGAGATAGACGTGTGTGTGTGTGTGGATGAGGATGAGAGGGAGGTGAACCTAAGACATACAAAATAGTTGCTGGCTGTGTATCGAGAGACAGTGAGCGAAAGGTTGAAACCTGTCAATCATAAAATCACAAAAGGAATTAAATAACTTAGAATGTGGTAGAAAACAGAATATTTCTAATTAATTTTTGTAGTTGAAAGCTAATTTGTATTTACTTAAAAAATAAACGGCAACGAACATTGCAAGGGATTAGGGCGATATTGAGAAGACACAGGGAAATGTAGAGTTGTTAATACCTGTTAAAAAGTTCGCATAACGCTCGTAAGACTGTAAGGAAAACACTGGAACAAAAGTTTGAGTGAAGAACAGTCCAGAAGACTTGGATTACTAATACAATAGCAGAGAATACCGTAGTTCAATGCGGCAATGCTTACGACACAAACGTTACACCTTGTGACCCGCTTTGGGACGACCGTTCCTATGAGCAGCAAGGGCAGGTCGATTTTGGAACCGTGGTATTGCGCTCAATTTAAAAGTTTGGTTTTGACATGATAAATAATTAAACAAAATATTATTTTCCAAATCGTTACCGTTTTTTGAGGAAACGTGATTAAAGATTAAGTTTAAGTTAAAAATTCGTAACGTTGAAATTTCATTCCGGTAATCAGTGAAAGACTTTTTGTACAAAATATAGAATTTACTGAAATATAGAATTTACTGAAATATAGAATTTACTGAAATTTTGCAAATTGTACATGGACATGATACATGGCACAAGTACATTATTACTAAATCATTGTGCCATCATATAAGACCTTGATTTCCTTCAAAGGGAAGTTATACTGAACAATTTATCTATATTATGATGTAATATGTTATACAGTGCAGTAATTTTACTACAATTTTCAATAAACAATAAAATTTAAATAATTTTGTCATATAATTTTTGCTCATCAATATTATGATGTTATATACATTTACCTAATTTTTTGTTTTTATTTTGATCTATCAAATGATTCTAACATGTCTTATTCATTCAGTAGCCTTTTTTGTAATCTTTTACAAGTTTTTTTTACACAGTTTTTACTTATCGAATACAGTAAAAACATATTTTGCTTGTGGTAATTCATAATTAGAATTCTGGTTTGAATATATTCAATGCGCCTAATATAAAAGATATCAACTTTATCTGGATTTATTCTTGAAGGAGTAAAAAAATTTTAAGTCAGTTTGTAAGTAAAAATCTGCGGACATTTTTCAGAAGATCTTTAAAACTAAAAAAGTGATGAAAGCTATGAATCAAAGTTTTGGGGTACTTAGCACATAAAATCCAGGCTTTCACATCCGGTGCAATATTGATTTTTGAAAACAAAGTGAAAAATCAACAGCCTTGTTCAAAAATTAGGGTCTGCACAACAACAGCCATGAAATTTCCGCGGATCTATATCTCGTGTACAATTTTTTTGAGCCGCTTTATAATTATATTTTTTAAGATAGTTTAAAGATATTGCTGTGTGCGTATGTATAGCTGACCACGTTTGTTTTATTCAACACCCACAGAGCCCACCAGTGGTTTATACTGTAACTATGCTGAGCCGACCCTTAGTTACAGTTTCTTAGTTACGTTATTTAGCGTGATCAACAATTTGAACAAAGCCAATACACTCAAGCCCTCGTACACGATGACTTGTGACTTCGTGCTAGCACAGCTATCGACGGCACCTCTACCGTCACAAGGCTTGGGTCAACCCGTGGTATGGTTTTCGGGAACTTTCCACTTTCGAGCACGCTGGGACCATGGTGAGATTCGAACCCGAGTCTTATGGCCAGAATGCAAACGTTCTAACCACTAAGCCACGTGCTGTAAGCCTATTAAAATAAATAAATAAATAAATAAAAAATAAAAAAAATGATTTTGCATGTGTTTTGTTGATCTTGATTTTACCGTTATCTGTTTTAAGCTAATGGAATCTAATTTCCATGTATTTAAAGAGAATAAAAAAGAATATTTTATGTTCTCTTAAGTTACTTCTCCAAGAACTCCTGCAAAGAATCACTTACTCAAGAATATGAATAAATAATCTATTTGTTTGATAGTTCGAAATAAGTCCCATATATCTAACTACACCTCTTTGGAATCCACTTTGCCTCATACTGTTACTACTTAAGCATATTGTTCGATAAAATTATATCTCCAGTTCTATCATGGCTCCCGCGCAAGGGGAGTCTACTTTGGAGTCAATCCGCAACTAATTAAGTCTCTAATTCATGACAGACCTCGTCAAAGAGTCACTGTGCTTTGCATAGCGAATGCTTTCTGCCTAGAATTCATTCCTGTCTGTTCTTTCCTGGATAGTCTCTTTCAATGGTTCGTTTCAACCCGAGGCCGGATCAACTTAGTGGGGCTCAGCTTGATTTGGAACAACAAAGATCTGGGGGGTCATTTACACATAATCTCTGAAAACACAAGATCTGAATTCTTGTTTGAGATTTTTTTTATTTTATTTTTAATCTTTGGTCCCTAAAACTAAAGACGAATAACAGAAAAGAAAATAATAAATGATAAAAAAAAGGGTAATAATGTTTTTCTTTGGGTGTGGTTATCGACAGACATTCGCCTGAACAACATAGCAGATATGCGGGTCTTTATACATTTAGATTAGGGTTCGGAGGAGAGGACCTGTGCGATGCAGGAGGTCGCAGATGCCAATTGGACTTAAATGCGCTAAATCAATTCCGGTTGCGTAGATGTTTCCCTGTCTGTGGATTTCTCTCTCTGCTGGTTGCAACGAATTCTCTGCAGTTTTGAAATTGTTCTCTCGCTGTTTTGAATGCTTTCTAATAGACTTTTTTTTTTGTTTTTGTTGTTGTTTTGCTTGTCTTCCTAATTTTCCGTACGTGACTCTATAAATATGATATGAAGAAAGAAACGGGATGAAGGTTTCAATTTGTGCTTGTTTGTCACGCGGCCAGATTATAATTTTTGCTTAGACTAGCATGTCTGCCTCATAGAGAGATAAAAAAAAAGAAAGAAAGAAAAAGATCACACGCAGAAGCAGAAAGAAAGCTACACATTGAGAGAGAAAAGGGCACATCGATGTGGTGTAATGGTTAGCACACTTATGTCGCTAGAACAATTACGAGTGAGTAGTGAGTTCGATCCTCACTGGGTGCCCTATACTTTCGGCCTTGTGTGGCATCCAAGTTACGCTTAGAAAATCACCAGAGTGAGAGACAGAGATAAAGAGAGAGAGAGAGAAATATCAGCGCACAAGCAGAAAGAAAACTACACATTGAGAGAGAAAAGGGCACATCGATGTGGTGTAATGGTTAACACACTTATGTCGCTAGAACAATTACGAGTGAGTAGTGAGTTCGATCCTCACTGGGTGCCCTATACTTTCGGCCTTGTGTGACATCCAAGTTACGCTTGGAAAATCACCAGAGTGAGAGACAGAGATAAAGAGAGAGACAAATATCAGCGCACAAGCAGAAAGAAAGCTACACATTGAGAGAGAAAGAGCACATTGATGAGGTGTAATGGCTAGCTGGAAAAATTACTATTGAGTAGTGAGTTCGATCGTCACTGGGTGCCCTATACTTTCGGCCTTGTGTAGCATCCAAGTTACGCTTAGAAAATCATCAAAGAGAGAGAGAAAAAGAGAGAAAGGTCTCGCGCACAAGCAGAAAGAAAACTATACATTGAGAGAGAAAAGGGCACATCGATGTGGTGTAATGGTTAACACACTTATGTCGCTAGAACAATTACGAGTGAGTAGTGAGTTCGATCCTCACTGGGTGCCCTATACTTTCGGCCTTGTGTGGCATCCAAGTTACACTTAGAAAATCACCAGAGTGAGAGACAGAGATAAAGAGAGAGAGAGAGAGAGAGAAAGATCAGAGCACAAGCAGAAAGAAAACTGAACATTGACGGAGAAAGGGCACATCGACGTAGTGTAGTGGTTAGTACACTTATCTCTCTTGAACAATTACGACTCAGTAGTGATTTCGATCCTCAAAACTACACCCAATCTAGAATAAATTGCGAACAAAAAACAAACACGAAACTTAATATGGTTCTGAGAATCGTACGAAGTTAGTACGTGGGTATCGTAAATTTTGCGATGACGAAAAATGTAATACAAAATCTTTTTCTTTATGAAAGCCTTTGGAAGGCATCTAAGCAAAGTATTAAGAAACAGGAAGATCACATTAGAAACAAAGAAAAGAGTACCCAAATGCTATGCAAAATGAATCCTTCATGGAGACGGTCGACCATAGTCTGTCTGTATTTTACTATCCTTTCTTTAAATGCGTACTATGTGCTTCGCCAGGGCAGCATACAATTTTGAATTCAAATTTTCCCTTCTTCTAGACTGGTTGCCAACCAAGGCTACAAAGCACTGACTATCCTACTATTTACTCATAATTGGGGGTTTTGAATTCAGAGTTTTTCTTCTCCTAGATCGGTTTCTACCCAAAGGCTATAGGATCCAGTCTGTGCTGCTTTTTAACCAGAGCTGGCTGAGGGTACGGAACGAGGAATTCGTACCTTTCCTAAGAGAATTTGCATGTAAGTAAAATTAAACGAACGTGACTGAAATTCGAACTCGGCTTTCCGATTCCTCAATCCGAGCCGCTGTCCATTACTCTGCCTGCACCTAACGACAGTGAATTCTAGACAATTTCCTAACAGATGAGGAAGAGACTTGAGTCACTAGAGATGTAGCTCTACAGAAGGCTGCTGGGAATACTGCGGACGGAGCGTGTCATCAACGAGGGAGTCCTGAGAAAAATGGAAACTAAAGGGGCGTATATCAGATCATCCCATAAATTATTTCCATCAAGTTTACGGACATTTTTTATTCATGCCATGCTATTTTTTTCATCGATCTCATGGAGATACCTAATATAAATTGTCTTTGCGTATGTATGTGAGAATCAATGAAATGTTGTTATATGTGTATTTGTGTGAAAAATGTCAACACGTGTATGTATGGTTCATGGTAAGGAAGATACAAGAGATAGAAATTGTTTCTTACTGTTGGCGGTGTTGCTGTAGTCTGAAGCGGTCTCTGAAGTTTATCAGCGCTGTCGCTTTTAACACGAGGCCGTGAAGTACATAAGCGAGAGTGGCGCGGACCTTGGTGAGTATCCTGTTTGGGTCCGGACTTCACGAGTTTTTTTATAACAACTTATTTATTTCTTCCTAACTGGTCCTAAAATCCACGTCGTATGTCATCTACTACCTCCGCACGATTTTTCTGTCAGTATCTATCAGGTCATCCCATAAGTTCTGTCCGAATTTTGAATAAAGAAAACAAGTGACCAAATGTTACATTTAATTACAGATTCAATCAACAATGTATTTTCCCTGATTATCTATGACTTCCTTCCATCTATTAACAAGCTTACTATCAGGTCATCCCATAAGTTCTGTCCGAATTTTGAATAAAGAAAAAAGTGACCAAATGTTACATTTAATTACAGATTCAATCAACAATGTATTTTCCCTGATTATCTATGACTTCCTTCTATCTGTTAACAAGCTTACTAATTCCATTACTGTAAAATTCTTTTAGCTTTGATTCGAAAAACTCATAAATGTCAGTTTTAACCTCTTCCTGTGTTACAAAAGCTGTTTGTTCCAAATGATTCTGTAAGCTATGAAACAAATGGTAGTCTGAAGGAGCAAGATCGGGAGAATAAGGTGGATGAGAAATTTTCACCCAACCAAGTTCTTCGATCTTTTGTGACGTGATTCTTGTTGTGTGGGGTCGCGCATTGTCCTGATGAAACATCAGCCCTTTTCGATTCACTAGAGCAGGTCTTTTTTTCCACAAAGCTTGGTTCAAACGCTCTAATTGCTGACAGTATATTTGAGCATTAATTATTGCATTAGGTGGTAAGAATTCAAAGTGGATTATTCCTTGGCGATCCCACCAGATTGAAAGAAGAACCTTTTACCCATGAAGTTCCCTTCTCGGCTGTGGCTGGGGTCCTTCCCCTTTAGCAAGCCACTGACTACGAAGCTTAACATTTCGATTAAAGATCCATTTTTCGTCGCCAGTCACAAGTCTATCCAAAAAAGGTGAAACAAGTTGGCGAGGATGGAGAGAAGAACAGATGTCAACTCGGGATTTGAGGTTGTTTTCACACAATTCATGAGGCACCCATTTTTTAAGTTTAAGAAAACAACAATATCAGCAGCAACAGCACTAATAATAATAATAATAATAATAATAATAATAATAATAATAATAATAATAATAATAATAATGTGCTTAGTATATCCATAGAAGAGTGGGTGTCACGATGGGTATATTGGACTTTGTATTTTTCTAACTCAACGTCATTTTAATATATTTTTTGAATTGAATTTAATGAACATTTTGTCCTTTGTACATTATAAAATTATAAACAAGTACACATAAATGTTGTTGTTGTTATTATTATTATTATTATTATCATTATTATCATTATTATTATTATTATTATTATCATTATTATCATTATTATTATTATTATTATTATTATCATTATTATTATTATTATTATTATTATTATTATTATATTTCCTTTGATTTCTGGTGTGTACTCGTTTCTTTCCGAGTCCCGACCAGAGACCTAAGGTTAGAAATGACATTATGACATTTCCCACTGAGCAAATTTTGAGAAAAAAAATCACGCATACTTTACATAGATAAAGTGCTTCATGAAGGTGTTTGTGAGAACAATATTATTATTATTATTATTATTATTATTATTATTATTATTATTATTGAGTATGGGAGTAGAATGTCAACAATGTAATTTTAGGATATAAATACATTAATGTTTTTTAAGCTGTGTTTAATGAACATTTTCTCACGTGTGCATTATATAATAATAATAATAATAATAATAATAATAATAATAATAATAATAATAATATTTGTGTATGTTATGTTTCCCGCTTTGTATCCTGTAGAGCCGGGTCCAAACTATGGTCCTTAGGCACTATAAGAGAATTGTCATTTAATTGATAGCACTTTTTTAGTATATGGGATGTTCCTTGTAGGGTAACTTGTATGTTGATGTTACCTGGGATACTGTTAGTAAAATTGTCCATTTCTTTTCTCACAAGGCGCAGAGCTCCGATAATTATTGGTACAGTTTTAGTCTTCATTCTTTAAATCTTGTTAATCTCGATCTCCATGTTCTTGTATTTGGGCAATTTCTCGATAATTTCATGAAGATGTTTCTCCCAGAGGTTACTGCTATGTCAATAAGGATACAGTTCCTGAATTTCTTGTATTCTATGATAATATCAGGTGTGTCGGATTTTATTTCCTCGTCAGTCTGAATTGGCATATCCCAGAGGATAGTTGCATCGTTATTTTGGATAACCCTGTCTGGTTGGTGCTCGTGCCATTTCTCAGTGGTTTCGATTTACTGCTTCTTGCATATCTTCCGGTGCACATATTTTGCTACCTTGTTATGTCTCTGGGTATATTCATTTTTTGCCAGTTCCGGACGTCCTGAGATAATACGGTCGACAGTTTCGTCATATTTTCAGTAGCTTCTACATTTAGGGTTAGTTCCAGACTTGCAATAATTAGGCCTTCTGTCGCAGATTTCAACGCAGCGACTGAAGTATTTTCTGTTGGTCCACAGCTTCTTCTTTCGTTCTTTTTAGGTATTTGCCATACAATACCTTGTCCTCCCAGTTTGTTTTTTTTTGCAATTTTGTTTAGCCAAGTTTTTTTGCTTTCTGTTTTACTCGTTTTGCGTAGATGGTATTCGCTTTGTTTGTTTGTTTGTTTTTTGTTTTTTTGTTGGTAAGGTTTCGGATGAAATAAACTTTTCTCGGTGAGTGCAACCTCTTTGTTGATGGAGTGGATTTGGTGTTTTACTATTTGTAGGAGAGGTTCGTTGGTTTTTGTGAGGTGTGCTTCCAATCCGATTGTAGTTTTTTTAATAGTTAGTCCAAGTTGGATTAGACCTCGTCCTCCTTAAACTCTTGGTACGTACAGCCTATCAACATCTGATTTCAGTTGATGCATTCTCATTTGGTTAAACATTTGTCTGGTTTTGGCGTTAAATATTTTAATGTCATTCAACTTCCATTTAATAATGTTGAAGCTGTACGTTACTACGGGTATAGCTAAGGTGTCGATAGGCTTTATTTTATTGGCCCCCATTTAGTTGGCTTTCTAGTAACAAACACACTCTCTTCTAATATTCTTTTCGGGTCTTTTTCTTTACAATTAAATCTTGTATTCCGTCTCCTTCATTAATTCCTACGTATTTGTATGTACCATCTTGACCTAGTTCTATAATCTTGTTGTTGATATCAAGTCTAAATCTGTAGCTTTCGTTAGTTTGCCGCCTTTGTATGTGGTTTTGGCAGATTTGTCGATTTGGAACTGAATCCTAATGTCTTCGCTGAAGTTTTCACAACGGTGAGTTGGTTTTTCTGCGGCTTGGCAAACGTTTTAAGATCATTCTCACTTTTGGAACTCTCTTCCGACTCAATGCTTTCCAGTTACCTTTGATCTTCAAAAATTTAAATGCAATGTCAATCGCTGTCTACCGCTCTCCTGATTACTCTTCGTTTGTTTTTGCTAATTAGTAATGTTTCTGTTTTCTAATTCTTTCACACTCAGTACCCCCCCCCCGTTTCTTAGTGGCTTTACTGTCTTGCTTAGGCTGAGACCGCTTCAAATGAATATTATAATTAAGTCATTTGATGAAAGGCTTTGAAAGAGATAACAATCATTCAATTAAAGTCTCGCTAAAATGATTTAACATTAACAATCGTAAACAGTTTCAGAATATATTAAAATAGTAACAATAATGATGAAATGTAATAATTTTCATAACATTATTTTCTAATTATTATAATATTTTAATAATCATAAATAAGAGTCGTAATAGTTTTAATGGAATGATGCCATAATAAAATGCAAGAGATCCATTTGCAAATTTTAAGCCTTTCTTTATTCAAATTGCATTAAATAAAGTGAAGTGATTTTCTTCGACACATTGCAAGAAAATAATTTTTAAAAATGCAGTCATTCTTTTGTTGTTTCGTAGAAAATCAAATAATAAAAAAAAGAAATCGAAAACTTTTTGTAAAAAACAATTTTGTAAAACTATAGTACATTATCATTTTCACCATTTTTCACCATTTGGGATTTGGTTTGAATCCATTAAAAGTGCTAAAGAAAAGTGAAAAGGAAAGATTATAAGAAAGCAAGCAAGTCAAAAGAAATGCTCAGAAATAGGTAAAAACGAAATAGAAAGAAAGCGGAAAAGGATGAAGAAAGAAACTAAAAAAGAAGAGACCAAAATAGGTAAAAAAAAAAAAAAAAAAAGGAATAGAAAGAAAAGCAGAAAAATGAAAGAAACGAAAAAAGAAATCAAAGGTGAAAAAAGGTAAAAAAATTAAAGGTTCCGAAATGGACAGAGAAAAAAAAAATTGAAAAAAAAAAGAAACAAAAAAAGAAATAAAAGGGAAGTAAAGAAAGAAAGGTTCAAAAATAGGTAAAAATGGAAGAGAAAGAAAGAAAAGAGAAAGAATGAAAAAAAAAAAAAACGAAAAAAGAAATAAAAGACAAATAAAGAAAAAAAAAGAAAAAAGGATCACAAATCGGTAAAAAGAAATAGAAAATAAAAAAGGCAGAGAAAGCAAAAAGAGAAAAAAATGAAGAAAAAACGAAAATAAGAAATAGAAGGCGATTAAAGAAAGAAAGAAAATTTTCAGAAATGGTTGAAAACGAAATAGAAAAGAAATAAAACGAATAGAGAGAAAGAAAAAAAAATGAAAGGATGAAGAAACTAGAAAAGAAAAATAAGGTGAATAAAAAAAACAAAAGGTTCAGAAATGATTAAAACCAAAGAAAAAAATGAATAGAAAGGAAATAAGAAAGGAAGAATACAAAACGAAAAACGAAACAGAAGGCGAATAAAGAAAGAAAGAAGATACAGAAATCGATAAATAAAAATTAGAAAAGAAAAAAAAGGAATAGAAAGAAAAGTGGAACGAATAAAGAAAGAAACGAAAAACGAAACAGAAGGCGAATAAATAAAGAAAGAAGATACAGAAATCGGTAAATAAAAATTAGAAAAGAAAAAAAGGAATAGAAAGAAAAGTGGAACGAATAAAGAAAGAAACGAAAAACGAAACAGAAGGCGAATAAATAAAGAAAGAAGATACAGAAATCGGTAAATAAAAATTAGAAAAGAAAAAAAAGGAATAGAAAGAAAAGTGGAACGAATAAAGAAAGAAACGAAAAACGAAACAGAAGGCGAATAAAGAAAGAAAGAAAAATTTAGAAATGCTTAAAAATGAAATAGCAAATAAAAACGAATAGTAAGATGGAAAACAAGAAATGATGAAGAAAGAAACGAAAAAGAAAAGAAAAAATCCAGAAATAGGTAAAAAAAAAGATACAGAAAAATAAATAGAAAAAAGAAGAAAGAAGGTTAAAATAAATGAGAAAGAAATAAAAGGCAAATAAAGAAAGAAAGTTTTAGAAATAAATAAAACACGAACAGTAAAGAAAAAGTAGGCATCAATGATCAACTATAGGCACACCTCTGCCACTCCCAGGGGAACTGATGCAGAAGCTACGAGGCGGATACGAAGATTGAACTTGCTGATGCCTACAACCAGATCAAGAGAGAGAGTCAACACAGTCTAGCCCGCAAAACTCACCGTGGATTACTCCTCCAGCAACGACTCCTATTTTAAATCAAGTCATTATTTGATTACTTTGAAATCACGGAGAAACTAACCCGTGATCGTCCTGAAGTTGCCGTCTTCCAAGACGATATGCTTGTCAGCGGGAAAAGACATCAATGATTACTTGAGCAAACTGAGGCGTTTATTTCTTCGTTTGAACGACAAAGGACTCATGTGCCATCGTGAAAAGTTCCTGTTCGTCCTACCCAGTGGAGTATCTTGGCCACACGTTATCATACGAAGGAATCGCGCAAGGATCCAAGGTCGAGGTAGTCATGAAGATGCCACCTCCTATGGACGTCTTAAGCATAAAGTCTTTCTTGGGTACGATTCAGCTCTACGGGAAGTTCATCCCAAACCTGGCCACTATGGCCAAACCACTTTGCCATTTAAGCAAGAAAGCAACTCCCTGGAAATCAGGCGACGAAGAACAACTAGTGTTTGAACAGGTGAAAAATACATTAATCTCAGATTAAGTCCTTGTACATTTTAACCCAAACAAACCTCTTGGACTGGCTTGTGACGCATCCAACGTTGAAATTGGAGCAGATTTTGTTTCATTGCTACCCGACTGGAAGCGAGCGCCAAATTGCCAACGTGTTCAAGACTCTCTACCTAAATCTGGACGGACTTCTGTTCATACTAGCTACTGATCATAACCTATGACGGCACTGTCCGGCACTAAGAGAGAGACACCACTACTCGCAAGCAAGCGACTAACTTGATGGCCCCTGTGGCTAAACTATTTTGACTACACAATCGAGTACCGGAAAACAGAAGATCATGGTAATGTAGATGCCCTTACTCGCTTGCTATCTGGAGACGACAATGACTTCGACAGGGAGGAAAGGGGAGACAGCATGGGCCTGGTGTACACCATCAAGGTTCTCAGTCTTCAAGTCAAACCTGTAAAAGTATATGACAAGAATATATAGGATAGATAACATTTGACTTTAAAATTGAAGCGGTTAAGATTGTAGTGATCGAGGAAGCATCCACTCGGGAGTCTGTTACACAAAGTAACTGTTATATACCGTACATATGAACACTAATAGGTATTTCCCAATCCTCATAAATACGTTGGACACTATTGTAAGCGGAGGTAATATGCTGTCTACGTAGTCCACTATTAGCAGTGGTTTACCTACTTCGCGCCGCTGGCGAGTATTGTATTTTGTTGAAGTTATAAAGATTGTCATTTCATTTTCCAACCTCAGTTTTGGTTATTCCTCATTCAGTAATCTTTTCTAGGTTACAACACTATCTATGAACCAATTTTCAATATCTATGTATATATCTGTCTGTTATATACCTTACCTATGAACACTAATGGGTATGTCCCTGATAAATACGTTGGACACTATTGTAAGTGGAGGTAATATGCTGTCTAAGAAGTCCGCCACTAGCAGTGGTTTACCTACTTCACGCCACTAGTGAGTATTGTATTTTGTTGATGTTATAAAGATTACCATTTCATTTCCAATCTCCATTTTAGTTATTCCTCATTCAGTAACCCTTTCTTGGTTACAATAGATAGATAGATAGATAGATAGATAGATAGATAGATAGATAGTGTTATATACTGTACCTATGAACCTAGGTTAAAACTCTTTCTTTCTTTCTTTCTTACCTCTTCTTTAGCTTCTTTTCCCTTTCATTTCATTAAATTAAATTTATTTACTCTTTTCTCTCTTTCTTTCTTTCTCTCTTTCTTTCTTTCTTTCTCTCTTTCTTTCTTTCTTTCTTTCTTTTTTTCTTACTTCTTCTTTAGCTTCTTTTCCCTTTCATTTCATTAAATTAAAATTATTTACTCTTTTCTCTCTTTCTTTCTTTCTTTCTTTCTTTCTTTCTTTTTTTCTTACTTCTTCTTTAGCTTCTTTTCCCTTTCATTTCATTAAATTAAAATTATTTACTCTTTTCTCTCTTTCTTTCTTTCTTTCTTTCTTTCTTTCTTTCTTTTTTTCTTACTTCTTCTTTAGCTTCTTTTCCCTTTCATTTCATTAAATTAAAATTATTTACTCTTTTCTCTCTTTCTTTCTTTCTTTCTTTCTTTCTTTTTTTCTTACTTCTTCTTTAGCTTCTTTTCCCTTTCATTTCATTAAATTAAAATTATTTACTCTTTTCTCTCTTTCTTTCTTTCTTTCTTTTTTTCTTACTTCTTCTTTAGCTTCTTTTCCCTTTCACTTCATTAAATTAAAATTATTTACTCTTTTCTCTCTTTCTTTTTCTCTTTCTCTCTTTCTTTCTCTCTTTCTTTCTCTCTACATTCCCCTTCACTTTATTTTCTACTTTCCATTATTACTTAAATTCATTTACTCAATGCTTTCATCTGTAGGGATCTCTCATCTACTTCAAGTTTCATAAAATATATCAACTGTTATATACCGGACATATGAACACTAATGGGTATGTCCCAATCCTCATAAATCTACTGGACACTATTGTAAGTTGGAGTAATATGCTGTCTAAGTAGTTCCCTACTAGCAATGGTTTACCTACTTCATGCTGCTGGTGAGTATTGCATTTTGTTGATGTTATAAAGATTACTATTTCATTTCCAACCTTCGTTTTGGTTATTCCTCCTTCAGTAACCCGATAAATATATCCGATATTGATCAGAGGTTCCATATTCCTGAACAGAGTTCCAAAAATGGGGTACAAATTACAATTAGTTGATTCTTTTTTATATCATGGCTTCTTAGGGATTCCGTGGATACGTTTCAGAGTTCTGTGAGATAAAATTAACTTTTATATTCGCAATACAGCTCTTGTCCCAATCAACGGCTTCTCATTGAAAGAAATAAAAGAAATGCCTTCCTATCACTGATTGAAATAAAACCAACCCAACCACTACTTACAGTGCCGGCTGCTAAGTGTATCTTGACTTGCTGTGTGTCCATGTTTACTATTCAAACGTGTTATCATTCTTAGTACGACCGCCATCTTTTGTCACTCCATAAGAGCAAGTGATAATTTGCATTTTCCACATTTTATCGCCGCTTGATTATCTTCTCATATACTGGTGAGGACTAATTGAAAACAATTTCTTTCAAGCGTAGCTGGCTGAAAAGTGATGTTTGTGCAGTGTGCATGAAGTTGCAGTATGGCGAAATTCGGGTACAAGTGTTGCGAAAAATCATTCAGACTGCGAGTATCTACTTGTCTGTCTGTCGATGAAGGTGCTAGCTGTTACAGAGGTCCGTAACTCAAGAGATCTGTGACTCAAGGGATCCATGATTCAAAAAAGGTGATGAACCACTGTTTCATTTAAATTATCTCTTCAGAACGTTGGTGATCATGGCTCTCTCATTTTTTGCTCTTAGTAACTTTTGGCTATTTACTCGCCCTCTTGGCATTTGTTATTTACTGTTTCCTTCAATATGTAGTCAACGGCCAGGTTACCTAGACGTGATGTCTCAATAAATCACCGTGGAGAATCAATAAAAAAATATCACTTTTGGCTCTTACTAACTTTTGGATCTTTACTTACCCTTTTTGCTTTTGTTATTTACTGCTTCCTTTAATTTGTAGTCAACGGCCAGGTTACCTAGACGTGATGTCTCAATAAATCACCGTGGAGAATCTCTAAAAAAAAAATCACTTTTTGCTCTTACTAACTTTTGGCTCTTTACTTACCCTTTTTGGTTTTGTTATTTACTGTTTCCTTCAATATGTAATCAACGGCCAGGTTACCTAGACGTGATGTCTCAATAAATCACCGTGGAGAATCTCTAAAAAAAATATCACTTTTTGCTCTTACTAACTTTTGGATCTTTACTTACCCATTTTGCTTTTGTTATTTACTGTTTCCTTCAATATGTAGTCAACGGCCAGGTTACCTAGACGTGATGTCTCAATAAATCACCGTGGAGAATCAATAAAAAAATATCACTTTTTGCTCTTACTAACTTTTGGATCTTTACTTACCCTTTTTGGTTTTGTTATTTACTGTTTCCTTCAATTTGTAGTCAACGACCAGGTTACCTAGACGTGATGTCTCCCTAAATCACCGTGGAGAATCAATCAAAAAATATCACTTTTTGCTCTTACTAACATTTGGCTCTTTACTCGCCCTTTTTGCTTTTGTTATTTACTGTTTCCTTCAATATGTAGTCAATGTCCAGGTTACCTAGACGTGATGTCTCAATAAATCACCGTGGAGAATCTCTAAAAAAAAATATCACTTTGTGCTCTTACTAACTTTTGGCCCTTTACCCACCCTTTTTGCTTTTGTTATTTACTGTTTCCTTCAATATGTAGTCAACGGCCAGGTTACTTAGACGTGATGTCTCAATAAATCACCGTGGAGAATCAATAAAAAAATATCATGGCTTTTAAAAATCAAATCATAACAGAGAGTTGTGGCGGGCCATGATGAAGGGACATGGCACGTTAGAAAGAGTTCCTGTGAATGGTCTCTTTCTTCATTGTGTCTGTAAGTATTTCCTTCTTCCTTGTCTTCTTCCGGGTCCCTACAGAAAGTTAGGCGATCATAGCTCTCCATAATTTCCATATCTCTTATGACCCTTACCAATATTTTCTCCCTCTGTCAAACTGCCCTCCCTCGTTCCACCATCCATTCGCACAAATTCATCAAATAAGTGGTCCAATGCCTTTCTCTGTCTTTTTTGGCTTCGTAAGGGTTAAGTTCTCCAAGCCCTCATTCCTCGTTGTGTACAAGAAATTTCATCTGTCTCATTCTGATTCTTAGCACTTCTAAGACTTCTTCGTTTCTTAAACATTCTGTCTTTGGAATTCTCAACATCCTTCTGTAGAACGATGTTTATCTTGCCTCCAATTTTATCTTCATCTATGGCGAGATGGTCCAGCATTGACAGCCATATAAGAGGATGAATATCACATAGCAATCCAACAGTCGTTTCTTTGTTTCTAACGGAATCTTCTGAAATGTCTCTGCCGATTGAAACGTCTTCTTTGACTGTAAAGAAATTGTTTGGCATTCAATAACAATTAAATAAGAGTTTAGCACGGATAGATTTCCATAAACTAATCATAGACAAACGACGATGCGCGGACCGCAATGCTACCTGTTCGGCTCTTGGAATGGCACTCGTAATTGCATTTGGAAAATAACGTTTACACTGCTTACATTATTCGGATTGTCGTTTTCCATTTTTTTTTTTTTTTGTTATATTCACAATGTTTCGGCCGTCGTACGCTCCGGTTTTCTTCAGGATCTGTCTATATTTCTGAGATGAGGTATTGTAAAGATTTACATTGTTTGGACTGTGGACATTTTCACGACGATTCAGCCGTTATACGCTCCGACCTTCGTTGTTTACAATTTTTTTTTTCTGTTATATTCACAATGTTTCGGTCGTCGTACGCTCCGGTTTTCTTCAGGATCTGTCTATATTTCTGAGATGAGGTGTTGTAACTATTTACATTGTTCGGACTGTTGTCCTCATCTTTAGTGTCATATTCATGACGTTTCGGCCATTGTACGTTCCGGCCTTCTTCGGGATCTGGATCTCTGTATCCTCTGTGGCCAAATCGGTTAAAGGCATATCAAGCTAAATGACGGTTCCGTATAGGATACAGATTCCGTATAGGATCCAGGTTCGAATCCTGTCGGATATTTTCTGTCAAAATTTTTCGGACATTCAGGCCGGTAAATGTTGTTTAATACTGTTTATTATAAATAGAGCATTTACTTAAATTTTTGTATCTATAAAAATAATGTATAAACATAAAAATGTCTTAAAAGATCTTATAAACATTTTTGCTTTCGAATTTGAAAACGTTCATAATAGTCTTTTTCTCTCTGGAGTAGAAAAAAATATTTTTAAAATATCTTTTATATATCCAAAGGAATAAATTCGAAACAAATCACACACTCACTCGCGTGTGTTAATCAGACTATTACCAAATATAATACTATACCAATTCTTTAATCTTTTAATTATCGAAAAATACTTGCCTTCAAGATGTCTCGTAAGGGTTAAATTCTTCAGAAATTCCTTCTTCATTGTTTGCAAGGAATTCCAGTTCTCTCTTTCTGATTTTAAGTATAAGCATCTTGCGAATAAGAAAGAATATACAGGAACGAAGATCGAAAAAGGAGCAAGACAAAAAGAAAGAAAACAACGAAAGGAAAGATAAAGTCGAAAGAAAGGAAGAGTGATAAATGAATAAAACCAGTGCAAAAGAATTGGCGAAAAAGATGAGGTCGAAATGAAGGGAACAATGAACAGAATAGTTCGGAAGAAAAGAAAAAGAAAGAAAAAAAACTTTATGATGTAAATTCTTAGAGGCAATAATAGTCGATTAAACACGACTAAAATACAACCGTACTTTGGGTAATTATAGGTCTTAAGTCTTTTAAAAATTTGTTTTAAACATTTCTATGAAATGATACTCAGAACAAGAAACTGATAAAAGACAGAGAATTTCGAGTCTCGAAACAATCACGTTTCCCTTGTGTTTTCCCTGTTCTTAGTCAAAATACAAATCTAAAAAAAAAAAAAAAAGATTTAAAAGAAAACTTTTATAAAATAAAGAGCTTTCTTTACAGGAAATGGGAATTCTACGTGAATGATACAAAATATTGTGAAGAGGTATTGAAGCTAAGTTGAATTTTATGAATAGGGTGAAGAGGTGGGTTGTAATATAAACGAATGAGTGTCCATATATGGGTGTAGGGAAAGATGGGTCTGTGTTTTCTTCCGGGAATAGGTCAATCAATATGTTTTCTGACACATAATTACCTGATATCTGATCTAAAATATTCAATGTATAGTGTACAAATTTACGTGATTGATATTCAGTATTAAATTAGTCTTGTAAGGAAAATTCGTTTTGGAAAATAAGTGCGTATTTCATAATTAGGCTATAAAATTATTGATATTACTAACTACCTACATATATACACACAGACACAAAATGAAGATCAGTTAGATAAAAAAAACAAAAAAAACAACAGAGGTTTGAGCTTATCGTTATTCCTCGAGGTAAGGTAAGGAGTTATAACAAGGAAAATTTGTTTTGCAAAATAAATTTGTAGTTCATAATTAGGCTACAAACTACATGATTAGGATATTGATATAACTACTTATCTACCTATATATATATATATATATATATATGTATATATATAGTCTTAAGGTGTGCTATATTTATCGGATAAAGTGCTCAATATCAGAGATAGAGCGTGTGTAAATATAAAAGTGAAAATTGAAGTCAACACTGTTGACAGTCTGTGACACTTTGACAGTCTGTTTCATGCTAGACGCAATCGTCAGGCCATCGGTGTCCTGACGATTGCGTCTAGCATGAAACCGACTGTCACCTCTAAGTGTTGACTTCACTGTTCACTTTTATATATATATATATATATATATATATATATATATATATATATATATATGTGTGTGTGTGTGTGTGTATGTGTGTGCGTGTGTGTGCGTGTGTGTATTTAGGCAGCAATTTCTCTTTGGTTATGTCTGATTGAATAAATTACAAACATTAAGTCCTCTTATTTTATTCGTGAATATGAAAGTATTATGATGAAAATCGGCAGACATAAAGTTTTTAATTTATTCAATCAGACATATATATATATATATATATATATGTGTGTGTGTGTGTGTGTGTGTGTGTTTGTGTGTGTGTGTGTGTTTAGGCAGAAAATTATCTTTTAAGCAAGTCTGATTAAATAAATTACAGGCATTATGTCTGCTGATTTTTAATAAAATCTGTTCATGCTCACGAACAATTAAATGATTTAAGAAATATCCTATAACTATTAAAATCGTTTTTAGTTTTCATTTCATAAGTACTTTTAATCTTCCGATATCATCTTCAAGGGTGTACGTAGTAATACAAAAATGTGAGTTGTTCGCACTGCATGACTATCAAACGTTGCATTTGAAAGGAAAAAGTAAAATTATTAGTAATGGATATCAAAAAGAGTTTTGTATTACTACTTGTATCTGTAAACAACACACAGTTTTGTATTACTACACACACACCGTGAAGATGATCTCGAAAGAAGATCGAAAGTACTTGGGAAATGGAAAATAAAAACGATTTTCATAGTTATAGCATATTTCTAACATCATTAATTGCAATACACGGAAGGTTATCCGTGAGTATGAATGGATTTTATTAACAATAAGCAGACATAATGTTTATAGTTGATTTAATCACACACACACACACATACATATATATATATGTATGTATGTATGTATGCACATTTCATTGAATACGACAGACAAGGTGCTTTGATTTAGTTTTTTTATATAATTTCTCATATGATCTCATAATTTTTTTCTTTTCAAATGCTAAATTATAAAAAAACTGTCCGAATATTCTTTTTTTTCAACCGCTCTCGGCTATACATTTAGCCATTTTCAAGGATGAAATATTTTAATTTAATATTGGAAAAAAATACTACATCACATGAGAAATATATATATATATATATATATATATATATATATATATATATATATATATGTGTGTGTGTGTGTGTGTGTGTGTAATTGTGTATTTGGGCAGCAATCCCTCTTTCATACATGTTTCATTAAAAACTACTGAAACGCTAATGTAGTTAAATATTATTATTTAATTTTTCATGTGTTCTCATAATTTTCTTCTTTTTTGGACGTAAATTCTACAGAAATTGTCCAAATGTTTTGTATGTCCGAGCGCTTTCGTCTATACTTTTAACCATTTTCAAGGTTAAATTTTACTTTTATTTTAACTAAATATACGGATTGTTTTATGTATGTATCTAAAGTTATAGTGATGTTTTATTTTCCAAACACGGTCAGCACATTGTGACCGTGTTCATAGTTGATATTACTGAGTGTTGGCTTTTCCTTTTTTATCAATAATGTTATCATTATTTTAGCCCTTTTTTTACGTGTGTCTTATCAGCAAATATTGCTTTATATATGTAAGTGCATAATAATTCTAATTTGTCCCTGTGGGATTCAGATGATCATGTATAATGTGTGTAGGTCGCATATTTAGTGGCCATTATGTTTGTTGATTTTTCGCATGTTGATTTTGGAACCTTTTTACCTATATGCGTTAGATTCTTTAAGAATGAATTTGTTAAAGGTTGGTGATGTAACATAATGTTTTTGACGTGTGTTGGTAATATTGTTATTAATAATTCCTCGAAGTACTTTCTACGGAAAGATTTATGTTCACTTTTAATTAGGATGGCATTTCTAAAATCAAAGATATAGCCAGTTTTGTTCCTGTGTATTACGAGAGAGTCTAAACGTAAATATATTTTGCGTTCGTAGTTAACGGCTTTTAGATCCCGTGATGTCTCTCCGACATAAATGCTTTTACATTCTAAGTAATTTATTTGATAAGTACCATATGAATTGGTGTTGGATTTATCTCTTTTCCTAATGATATCTCCGATTGTCTTGGACGTGGTGGTATATCCTAGTTTTAGGGATAACTAATTCATTTATACTAGGATCTTTACAAGTGTATGTGTGTGTGACTGTTTATTTTTATATGCCTGCTTCATAATTATTATTGTTATGGAATTTGTACTGATCATATCCATAATAGTTTTGGCTATAGTTGTAACCATTTTGATATTGAGAAATCTTATTAATTGTTGAAACTTGACTAATGCATGGAATAATAATGCAACACAAAATGTACTTAGAACAAAATGTATTGAAACAAGAAAGTGTACACAATATTTACATATAGTCTTTTGTATATTCCTGGGAAGACCGTTCCTGGAATGTGTGTTGACTGCGTCGCAGTCGGGCAGAGTCTCTGAGTGAATCTCTGTATTTATCTATCCACCCACGAGGATAAAATGTGGCACAAGGCCGGTTTAATGTGGGTATCTCCGAGCCCGTAGGCTCGGCCAAAAATATAGCCTTTTTGAACCCGCCTAGACGGGTTCAAGGCCCGTCTACCTCCCCGGACGAAACCTTGCCCTTCAGCAAAGCCTCGTCCGGGTTCCTCTCTGCTAATGCATAGAGTTCGACAGTCGATCTCTGGTTGGATCTCTTCATTCCTTCCTGGTACCAACCATATTTATATGGTCGGTACTCCACTATGCAAATTAGGTGGATCCTACGACAACATTAATAAAAAAAAAATAAATAAATAGGCCGGTGAGCGCATATTTTTAAAAAATAACATTTCTCGAATATTGAAGCCAGTAGACGAAAATAAAATAAATATACTGTTTAATAAACAAACGGGTGGTCTATTAAAATATGGATATCCATTGAAAATAACGTTTAAGTAATAAGATTTGTTGGATTCATGAATTAAAAAAATCCATCACTTCTTTACAAATTCTTTTGTTTAAGTTAGGATACAAAACTGATCAGATATGAGAAATGTTTGCTTTTGTAAGGTACTATTCAACTTTGCTTGATCATCGACGCACTCCGTGACCGACAGGATCTCAAGCACGTCGAATCTAACGCAGGTTTCTCCTGCCAAGGAAAACACAGGTTCGAATCCTGTCGGTGAGCAGATGTTTTTCTTTAATAAGATTTCTCGATTATTCAGGCTGGTAGATGAAAATAAATATACTGTTTAATAAATAAACGGATCGTCTATTCAAATATGGGTATCCACTAAAAATAATATTCAAGCAATAATACACACACACACATATATATATGTATATACACACAGACACACAGACACAGACACACACACACACACACATATATATATATATATATATATATATATATATATATATATATATATATATATATATGTCTGTGTGTATATGTGTTTATTTATTTCTAATTAAAATGAAATAGTACAGTTTACTTTTTTAAAATTTTTCTCCGAGTTTCATGTAAGTCCCTTCCACTCCTCATCACAATTTAATTGTAAACTGAGTTTATGTTCAAATCATGCTGATATATATATATATATATATATATATATATATATATATATATATATATATATATATATATATATACCCTCACATCTTCCCCTTCCCTTTATATTACATCCAACATCGTATAGCGTTCATTAGTTGTTTTGTTTTGTTTTTTTAAAGAAAAAGAAAGCGTTAAGGGGTCATTTGATAAAAATCGTCTGAGGATGCCGTAAGGTTGAAACCAAGGTAGCGGATTCAATTGACCTCCTGATTTATATATATATATATATATATATATCCGAAATTCTTTCTTACTACTACAACTTTATTCTGTGGATGCCCATCTTTGAGTAGACGTTCTGTTTTTAAAATCATGTGTGTTCCGTATACAGCCCTGCGCTTTCGAGAGAATGTGCTGTTTAGTAGGGTTGGACCGCTAACCACCCTTTGTAGGAGTAACCACTGTCTCATGCAGCGTTCGACCAAGATATATATATATATATATATATATATATCACGAAAAATACCTTTAAAACCAGATGGAGGCAGCATAAATGCTACTTCAACAACATAAACTTAAGACATCAGACCTCTCTATCTAAATATTTTTGGCACCTGAAAGAAAAAAATAGGACACCTAAAGTTAAATGGAAAATCATTAACAGGACTAGAACTTGCAAAACTTGGGATGACCCATGCCCTTTGTGCCTCCATGAGAAACTACACATTAAGCTTCTAAACAATAAAAACCTATTAAATAACAGGCAAGAATTAACGGTTTTCTGCCGACACAACCGAACTTACGCTCTTGAATAACTAGCTAAAAACACGCATACAATAAAATAAATTTTAAAATCCATAGCCCATATACATAGTTTTAATACCCTACAAAAACTGACAACCCTTTATGAAGTCGTCAAATAACAAACGTTACGGCTTTTTTATATACACAAATCCTTTTCATAAAGAGATATAAAAGAATAAAATAAAAATAAATAAATAAATCTCCGTAGACGCTCAAGCCTGACTATGCGAAAACTTCCCCCGTCGTAAATTTAGCCACCCCCACCTTACCCTGACCCGGCATCTATGAAAATAACTCTATACTGATACAAATTATTAACACTCCTCCCCTGCCGATTCTAAACAATCCGCCCGTGATGTTACCATGGAAATTTTTTATTTCAATCCTGACCATACTATTAAAACTCGTAAATTTCAGAAATAAGTCATTACCAAAAAAATTTCGCTTGAAGATGGAACAGAGCCTACTTTAACTCAAGTTAATTCAAATATTATTTTGAAGTTTTCGGCTCTTGTTTTGAAACATGAGACCTCTTATGTAGCGAGTTGGAATCATATTTTTAAATAAATAATTATATTTATGCTCTACTTTCGTATCGAGCACTATTTTTAAAAAATAATAACAAAAATACTAAGGAACTTTGGATTATTTACCAAACCAGTTTCTTTCCTATTTTCTACAATATTTTCACACACATATATATATATATATATATATATATATATATATATATAGAGAGAGAGAGATAAGTTTTTTTCACTTAGCTGATTAATGTGTTATTCACAGAACGACTCCAGAGTTTCGGAGACGTAACTTTGTAATCGTTCGGTCCATTCCTCAGGAGGTTTAGGCCAAAATTTTGGGGACACTTCCTAGATTTAATAATTACTAATTATCGTACCTTCTTTGGTTTAATTAACTCTACTAAACTATAATGCTGAAACTACTTATTCTAGTAGTAGTATCACAAACATTACTTTTCTTTTTCTTTTCTTTTTTTTCAGAGTGCTCTTAGCCTAAAATTTAAAGACTACGAGCCTTAAGAGTCCATTTACTAGTGAGGTTGATTAGGCAAAAGAATTTTAAAAAATTGAAAATATTATTTTGAAATGTGTTAAGATTGTTATTACAATTATTATTGAATATATGATAAAACCTTTCAATAAGAGAAATTCCCTGTAACCTGAAGTTAGCCAGTAAATTAGTTTTGAAAAGAACGCAACATTCAAATCTTAAGCGATTCTTCTAACTCCATATGGTAGTCACTAACTTTTGGCTTATTGTGTATATCTGACCATAGAGACTGAGTTCCATTGCGGCTACCTAAACCGAAATATTATTCAGAGATAAATGTGAATTATGTTTTTTACTGAATGTATAAAGTATAAAATATGAACTGTCATTGTGCAAATTTCTCTGTTTTTCTTTGCGAATGTCATTCTCATTCTTTCTTTACAATTTTTCTTTCTTCTTTTTCTTCTATTATCTTTTTTCTTTTTCTGTCTGAAAAAAAAATATTTTACTGCAGAAAATGTTTTTATTTATGATTTCCTTTAATTTCTTTATAAATTTCTTTTTTTTCCATCTCTTTCAAAATGTCTTTGTTTACAAATTTATTCCACTCTATTGTTTACTTTCTTTAAACTCTTTTGTACGTTCATTTTTTTTCTTTCTTCGAAATTTCTTTTCAACTCTTATTTATTTTGAGATGTAGGTACTCTTCTCTCTCTTGTTCTTGTAACGGTATTCACCCGGGGTGGGTTGAGCCGGCTCCAATATTGGAGTTTCATGTGAATTTGGAATTCACAAGCGGTCCTCAAACCCGCATGTATAGCACATGAGATTTGATTATAGTGGTGAAGGTTTCGTGCAGGACCATCCAAGGGCCAAATACAGAGACCTGGTGCACTGCGTGCCACAAGGTCCCCAAGGTCGCAGGTTTTGAATTCAGAGTTGTCCTTTTCCTGGACCAGTTGCCATCCAAAGCTATAGAACGGAGGGAGAAGAAGAGGATTAACACCTTTCCCAAGGGTATTAGCACGTAAGTGAATGTAATGGATTCGACTGGAATTTGAACTCGGCTTTCCGATTCCTCAATCCAAGCCGCTATCCATTACTCCACCGTGCCTCCTCGCCTCCATAGGTACTCGCATAAATTTGACCAAACGTGTACATATCCTTCCCATGCTTAATTAATGCGCATTATATGTTGTGCATGTGCATGTTTATTTCAATATATATATATATATATATATATATATATATATATATATATATATATATAGATAGATAGATAGAGAGAGAGAGAGAGAGAGAGAGAGAGAGAGAGAGAGAGCGTTAATGTACATCTCTACTTATACTCATGATTGAGGTAGTTAATTTTTGGGAAATGTTACACCGAACGCCGAAAAATGCCTTCCATAAGCTAAGCAACGTATTAAGAAACAATAAAAATAAGTTCCTTTGAAACAGAGTGCCGGCCTGTTATGTAATACCGTCATATAAGTGACAGGTCCAATTCAACAGGTCATGTTCGGGAGGAAAGCTTTTGGTTTATTTAAATAACGAAGAAATGAATACGCGTCATATCGATCCTGTGAATACATGACAATCATCTCTCAGATCAAGAAGAGACTTGAGGCAACAGAAATGTGATTCTACAGAAGGATGCTGAGATTACTAAACACTGAACATGTGAACAACGACGAAGTTTTCGAGAAAATGGAAACAAAAAGTACACTTATACTTAGAATCAGAAAAAAGCAATTGAAATTTCTAGAGTATCTAATGAGAAAAGAAGACTTGGAAAATTTAACACTCACATGACATATGGAAGACAAAGGGGTTGGTTCGTTGTTTTTGTTTAGCGGGATATCAACTTCTTTGGGCAAGTCTGATTGAGGGCCCCGGGGAGTGCTTGTGACATTCGCTGTCTCATCAATACTTGCTTTTTTCTACCTACATTTAAATACGTTAGAAATTAAACTAAGCTCAACTGGCTATTAAGGGGTGAAAAATTTTCGGATTTTGACGTCATCATGGATTCTTTTTTTTTTTTGTTTTTTCGTCCAAATCTTCGAATTTGTTTTGTTCATGCTAAATCTCAAAAAAAAAATATCACTACATAAAATTCACTATTTTTTATCCATAATGTTGAATGTGTTAAAATTATTCAACATTTTAAAAAGATTTTAATTTAATATTAATAAATTGCCAGAAAACATTGTTGATTTATTTAAGATGGAATAATCTATTATGACATACCATATTTGTATTTATTTTTAATTTTTCTAGTTCAATTGTGCACATATATTGCATAGGAATCATTACTGTACATAATTACGATACAATAAAATCTGTATTTTATATGAATACCCCCTTAAAACAATTGAGACGTACTAAAGTCGGGGGCCATATCATAGATTGTGGACGCACGAGTCCCTTGCACCAACCGTGGTAAGGAAAAAAGCATCGTTAAAAGCTAGGATAGGAGGTTGTGGAGAGTCATGATCATTGACGATTTGAAGACACGCATCAAATAAACGATAGAAGTTATTGGAAATGCATTGAACTGAGTAAGATATTTTCCGCCTCTCCATCATGATTCGCAAAATGTGAGGGGGAAAAAGGGATAAGCATTGCTAAGAGCTAGGATAGGAGGTTGTGGAGAGTCATGATCAATAGACGATTTGAAGACACGTATCAAATAAACGATAGAAGTTATTGGAAATGCATTGAACTGAGTAAGATATTTTCCGCCTCTGCATCATGATTCGTAAAATGTGAGGGGGAAAAAGGGATAAGCATTGCTAAGAGCTAGGATAGGAGGTTGTGGAGAGTCATGATCAATAGACGATTTGAAGACACGCATCAAATAAACGATAGAAGTTATTGGAAATGCATTGAACTGAGTAAGATATTTTCCGCCTCTGCATCATGATTCGTAAAATGTGAGGGGGGAAAAAGGGATAAGCATTGCTAAGAGCTAGGATAGGAGGTTGTGGAGAGTCATGATTCCATCCTGATTTGTGAAACGTGTGGAACCGCTAAATGGTGCTCAGCTCTCATTCAGAAACTTTTAGGAACTTTCAAAGTGCTGTTTTATTATGTTGCCGAGAAGCGCATTCACCTCCTCCCATTTTCTCCTCGCAAATTGTTTGACCTCCACACCTCGCCATCCTTCTCTTAACCCACGCCAGTCAAAAAGTTTTATTAAGGAATTGAAAGAATAAATAAAATAGAAGTAATAAACAATGAAGTCGTCTACTCAAGGAAAATTTCAAACATTTCTTTGTTCGCAGCCAACAAAGATGAGATCATCCATTTTTTGTGTTTGCTTTATATCTCTCTTCCTTTTCATCTTCATTTTTATTTCTTTCTTTTAAGAATAAAATCTAGTTGAGATTTTATACCCAAAAGCGTCTTATTTCCTTCTGAATTTCTTTCGTTTTTTTTTTTTTTGTCTTTCTTATGATTTGTTTCTGTTTCATTGGAAATTTATTTTCTTTTAAGAAATTTCTTTCTGCCGTTTTGAAATGTTTCTTACTTTATAAAATTTCGGTCTTCTTTTGAAAAATTTCTTTCTTTCTTTACAATATTCATTTCTTTCGTTCTTTCATTTAAAATCTAGCGATAGATTTCTTTCTTTCTTTTCATCGTTCATTATCAGCTTATCTTTCCTTTTTCGCAATTTTCCTAGTTTCCTTTTTTTGGCCCTTACTGTCTGTCATTTCCTTTTTTCTTTCATTCTTTCTTTCTTTCTTTCTTTCTTTCTTTCTCTTCCTTGTAGTTTCTTCTTTTTTTCTTTCTTTCTTTTTTTCTTTCTTTCTTTTTTTCTTTCTTTAAACGTTCGTTACTAACTTAACTCTTATTTTGCATACTTTTCTTCCTTTCTTTTGTTCTTGTTTTCTGTAATGTTCTTTCTCTCTCTCTTTCATTCATACACCAATCTGCCCATTCTTTCTTTCTTTTTTCTTTCTTTCATTCTTTCTTTCTTTCTTTCTTCTTTCTTTCTTTCTGCAGTTTCTTTCTTTCTTTCTGCTGTTTCTTTCTTTTTTCTTTCTTTCATTCTTTCTTTCTTTCTTTCTGCAGTTTCTTTCTTTCTTTCTGCAGTTTCTTTCTTTCTTTCTTTCTTCTGTCTTTCTTTCTTTCTTTCTTTTAACGTTCGTTACTAACTTAACTCTTATTTTGCATACTTTTTTTCTTTGCTTTCTTTCTTTTTTCTTTCTCTCTCTCTTTCATTCATACACCCATCCGTCCATTCTTTCTTTCTTTCATTCTTTCTTTCTTTCTTTCTTTCTTTCAACATGATAATGATCACTGCCACTACCACCACTACAACGACAAAAACAACGACTACAACAATGGTGGCATTAACAATAATATCAGGAGGAGCGAAGAAATACTCTTCAAATTTAACAATAAATAACTTAAAAAAGAACGGATTTAAGAAAAAAAAGATATTTAAAAAAAAATCTAATGAAAATGAAACATCGTGATAATGGAAAGTTCTTTTCTTCGAGAGTCGTTCTGCTAGGTCAAATGTACCATACCCTTAAAAATAAAATACATCGCCTCTACTACCCTACCTGACCCCACTTAAGTGATATTCAACGTCTGGGGTTCAAAATAAGTTTGTGTACGTGTGATTATGGGTGGGGTGTAGTCGCTGTAGAACAATGTCCTCTCAAGGACTCTGTGTTGCTTGATTTGTTATCTGAGTGTTTTTCACTGTTAGAGGAAATGGGTTTCGATACCTGCGGTTGGCTCCCCCCACCTTATTAGCCTTTCTATTCTTTTCTTTTTCTTTTTCTTTTTCTTTCATTCTTTCTTTCTTTCTTTCTTTCTTTCTTTCTTTCTTTCTTTCTTTCTTCATCGCCTTACTTTCTACTTTTTATCGTTTTCAGATTTTCTGCTGCATCCGCTCCTTTTCTGCTTTTGTTTGTTTGTCTGTTTGCTTGTTTCTTTCTTTCTTTCTTTCTTTCTTTCTTTCTTTCTTTCTTTCTTTCTTTCTGTTTCTTTCCTTCTTTCTGTTTCTTTCTTTCTTTCTGTTTCTTTCTTTCTTACTTTTTTTCTTTCTTTCTGTTTCTTTCCTTCTTTCTGTTTCTTTCTTTCTTTCTTTCTTTCTTTCTTATATTCTCACTCTCTCTATCCGTTTTATCCTACGTAAACTGAACAGTGGTACACTGGTTTCACTCTGCAGCTCAGATCTTGGAATGATACGTCTAGTTCTTATTTAGTACTGTTAAGTTACTAGTCACTTAATACGTCCAATCCGGTGAACACAGTTATTATGTCACTAATTTCACGAACCGACTCTTATCCGTTCGGCTACTGTCAAAATTCTCTGGTAGAAGTTTACTGAATGCTGCTGTTTTATGGATGTGATAACTCTAGATTATGGGGACATGTAGGACACTTGGAGTGGTCGAGGGAATATTTTCTGCGGAGCTTGTTCCACGAAATTGCAGCTCTTGAGAAGAAGTTGGCATAATGAGGAGGAAATTTGTCCGAACGTTAACTCCTCATTACAGAAATTTAGACAGAAATTAAAAATCAATAGTATCGAATTTGTAAACAGTGACTACTACTGCTAACGATGCAATGCTCTTTTATGAATTGAGCTCGGTCGGTCATTGGCGTGTTTATCGAAGAATAAGTACATAAAAATCCGCCTTCAATTTCTATCGGGCGCTAATAGCTCAGGGCTAAAATCGCCGACTGATGCCAAATCAATCAGATTTCGATCCTTTCGATCGGATATTTAGCCACACTGGTGAGCTGTGATACAGCGAAACAGTCTGTCTGTGGATGTCAATATATATATATATATATATATATATATATATGTGTGTGTGTGTGTGTGTGTGTGTGTGTGTGTGTGTGTTTGTATAAAAGTATAAACTGAAGTTGTTGGGATGTCGGTTTACCCGACTTTTACAAACACACACACACACACACACGGGTGCGCGCACACACACATACACACACACATACGACGAAAAGGAATAAACCAAGCTAAATATGACACTAACATTTATACAGTAGATACATCTATTTACATGTTGAAAATAAATGTTCTTTGTTGTAGCCATGAAGCGATCAATAGTTCGATGTGATTTGTTGCAAACACTGCAAAGTTTCGAAGTTATTTCGTTGCGAGTGAGTCTGCAAAGTTCGAAGCTGTTTTGCTGCAAGCGTTTCAGCAAAATTTCGAAGTTATTTTGCTGCAAGTACTCTGAAAAGCTTCGAAGTTATTTTGCTGCACGTGGGTTTGCAAAGTTTTGAAGCTATTCTGCTACATGTGAGCCCGCAAAGTTTCGAAGTTATTATGTTGCAAGTGTGTCTGCACTGTTTTGAAGTTATTTTGCTGCAAGCGTGTCTTCAAAGTTAGAAATTATTTTGTTGCAAGTGAGTCTGCAATGTTCGAAGGTCTCTCTGTTTAATTTTATTTTTTTACATTTTTCCAACCTCCGAATCATGTCGAATCTACATCTTGAAGATGTAGATAAACTGCCTGAAGTTCACATTGTATTATTGTTTTGTTCGAGTACTTTCAACAATCATAGTCATTAGCAAGAACCAATGTTGTGCCTGAGTGATAGTTATAATTCCTTTGTCTACATCCTGGTATTCTTTTAAAGCTGGAAATTTGATGTAGTCTAACGTGACGTCATGTGTAATGGTTATTAGGAACGAGGCTGCACAAAAAGAATGCAATTTCTTTTTTATTTTAATTTATTTTATTATTTTTTATTTTTTATATATTTAATCATTTTTTATTTGTTTATAATTTTTTTTATTTCTTTGTATTTTCGCATACTAATATAATATAAGCGGATATTTTTATAGCATATGCTCTTTAAACTCGCGTCTCTTGTAGTGATTGTATTTATATTATGTGAGCTGTTTAATTTGTATAATAACAGCTTCTAGGGTTTTGAGTCTTTTTTTGCATTGGGTGCTATAAACTATTTTGGCATTATCCATTAATATATATATATATATATATATATATATATATATATGTAATATTAGGCAGCATATATTTTATATATAAAGAAATAATCATACGTAGAATCAATCAGCAATATTAATGCGATTAATGGCGAAATCACTTCGCTAGTAGAAACATAATGTATGCATTAAAATAATGTTAATCCATTGAATGATGTAATCAAGCCCAAACAAATTACCCATACAGATGGCCATTTTTTTTTTATTGCATTGGCAAATCTAGGGAAATGGTTTTACACACACACACACACATATATATATATACATATAGGAAAGGTCTCAATTCAATAATGTACTTTGAATCTTTGACTTCTAACTCGATGGTCAAGCCTTGTACTGAAGTCTCGGTGATTGTTGTCAGGTTTAATTTGAGAAGACATTCGCCATGTTATTGCGCAAGACATATAGATCATATTACGGAGGATAAATGTTTCTCAAGAGAAAAGGGGAAATGAGATCCATCGTGTAAATGACTGGAACAGTGACGAGAACATGATATTATCGAGTTGTGAAAGTGAAGAAAACAAGCAAAGGCTTCTTAAGTGCTGCTGTATTGACGAAAATAATGTCGATGGCACGGCCGAGTAGCGTGTTCGGTTTCTTCCTGAATCAACAACGGTCCTCAGTTTCAATGCTGTTACGACATAACATTCTTCTTGGACATATCAATATTGACAAGGAAATAAATAATAATTGAAAAAGAAATATTTACAACATCCACATATTAACTTGTTGGCGGCAAGACATTGTTAAATCTTCTGCGCATATTTTTTTTTATAATGAAGTGCACTCCATAAAAAGCTCGAATTCGTGACCTGTAATTGGTTACTGTTAAAGCGGCCATGATGAAAGAGAACTGTGTTATGATTTCACTTTTGTCTAACAAATACAAGGCCCAAGAGCCATTCAAGTTAGAAGAGGGCTGTCCATAGATTCAGGTGCTGAATATGACATCAATCAACAGAGTGACAAATTGTATATATGCATTAATCCTATTAATGCTTTATCTCTGATATCGAGCACTTTATTGCAAAGACTGTTTGCCTTAAATGTCCTTCCTTTTGGTATCCACTGACAGCATTTCTGGCTTCACATCATCTTTCATATATATATATATATATATATATATATATATATATATATATATATATATATATATATATATATATATTATTATTCATTATTATTATTATTATTATTTATTTATTTATTTAAAAATTATAACATAAATATGTTATAAAATCACTACAAAAATAGCCATTTTGTTTCAACACCTCTGGTATCTTATCAAGTGATAAGACACCATAGGTTTTGAAACAAAATGTTATTTATATTATCTATGTTATAATTTTTAAAGAAATAATTGTATTCGTTCTACTCTGTATTGAGCACTCTTTTAAGAATAGAAATTGTTGATTATTGGAATTTATTCCGTATACACCAATCATATACTTGTATATATATATATATATATATATATATATATATATATATATATATTTGAAGAAATATAGTTTTAAAGTGTGCAATATTTATGGGATAAAGTGGTCAATATCAGAGATAGAACGT
>OZ010611.1:32418683-32486183 GCA_963932145.1 Acanthosepion lycidas
TTACGTCCGTGTTTCTTGTGAAAACCGCGTGATTTTCTTTACGATCTTTTACAATGATTTCTTTTCCAGGACCTGGATCTTATAACTTCCAGGGAATGAGTTCGGAACTCATAAAGAAGGCATATATGGAGAGCACTCGTCGCGGTGCTTTCGGTTCCACTGCTGCCCGTGATATCATCTTCACGAACAAGTGTCAAACTGAAGTGCCCGGACCTTCCCATTATCAGCTGAAGGATAAACGTTTCGAAAATGCTCACAAGAACTTCACCTCTTCGTTTGCATCGACTACTCGACGGGAAAAAGCTCAAACACCCGAGGTAGGTCTCTATTTACTGCTATAATCTGAAGAATTTTAATAACGATGAATGACAGTTTTCAGCTTGAAAGACAGAGAAATCAATAAACAAAGGCTTCGACGAAAAACTTTTTGCGGTTTCAAAGACCGTAGCGTCACAGAGATGCTAAATCACTGGCAGCTGAAGTGGTAGTATTTTATCGGGATGATTTTTGAGCTTTTACTAAGGTGGGGGCTTTAAACGATAAAAAGGCCATTAGATTAATGCACGTCCTCTAAGTTTGAGAAATTGGCCTTGTTCAGTTTTGATTTCAGATATTTCTAGTTGTATATAAAAAGGAAAAAGGGTACATCTATATGTAAGAACAAATTTATTTATTTGCATACATTGTAGTCCTTAGATTTAAAAAAAAAAAGATGGAATAAGGATCTATGAAATTGCATCAATATTATTAATGTTTGTAAAAATATTTTGTATTAGATTTGTAGACGTAAAGTCACTGAAATCGGGTACAATTCAAAGGAAACTGATTTGATTTGAATGTAATAAAAAGAATACGGTTACAATAAAAGTCGAATTGAAAAGGTTCTTTCTTACTGTCATCAGGTACGCTTTAAAGCGAATGTCGGATTTCCATTCCTAGGGTGGTTAAGAGTATTGCTAAGCTCAGGAAAAACGACGTGACAGCTAGATGAGCTGGTGAACATTGTGTCCTTATAAGATCGGCTCAGAGTGATGTGTTTATCTGTTTGTTTTTTAATGCTATTCATTGAGTGAAAAGAAAAAACATTTAATTTTGTTTTTCATTTTAATGTTGAACTGATTTTGAATATCGCTTGTTGAACTCTGACGTTGTTAGATGTTGCCAACGTGTAAAATTCCGTTAGAGTTTAATAAACACACACACACACACACATACATACATACATACATACATACATATATATATATATATATATATATATATATATATATATATATATATATATATATATAGGTAGAACATCGTAAAGTTTGGATTTCAGAATTAAACAACATTTACCCACCAGAATTTTGAATCCGAACGCTACTGGTAGTCAGCTGGTGAATACATCCGGGTCTTCCATAACATAGCATGCTATAAACAGTAGGGAATGTGTTTATGGTTTGAGTGTCGACCGTTTTACTATTCTGTCTAGGTCGCACCTAATATGTCATTTTAAAGTATTGGAGTCCATTTACAATAGATCTCGTATGCCTTCTCTCTGCAGAGAGATTGCTTGTTGGGTTTGAATGTGATTGGACTCTAGTGTTTTTTATTTCCTTATTCCCGCATTTCATCCTTTTAGCCCTCTAAGATATTCCCAGAAGATAAACTTGATAAGATCTGGGTCGAAGAAATCGGTCGTTTTAGTTTTTAGTTAAAATGCCACCAAAAACGTACTTATTCCTTGCTGTTATATAATTCTGTACCATTAAGAATCTGCTCAAATATATATATATATATGTATATATATATATATATATATATATATATATATATATATATATATATATACAAATAAATATATATATATATATATATATATATATATATATATATATATATATATATATATATATATGAGTTCCACTTCATTGCTTACTTCACGTCTCGTTGAAAAAAGACAGAGGCGTGTCCGAAAATTACAACTTTAAAATATTGATCTTTGTGCTTTAGTTTAGTGAAAATGGCTACTAATATATAATAAATATCAGCAATCTTATAATCAATATTGTTATCAGTTTGATGTTTTTTATTCCTCAAATTTTATTAACTGGCCTATTAAATCTACACACGCATATACACACACACATATGCACGTGCGCACGCACGGATGCATACACAAACACACACACACACACACATATATATGAAAATTTCTCCGATTTAACCAATAGAGAAGACAGTATTTATGAATAAAAATGACAAGAGGGAAACTACTAATTGCTAACGCGTTTCAATTAATTTCATTTTCGTATTTTGCTTTGATAAAGTCCGCATTGGACAAAACGCGTCAGCAATTACTAGTTTTCCTATTGTCATTTTTATTCATATATATATATATATATATATATTATTTTAAGACATTTTTATGTTTAACATTCTTTTTATAGATACAATATTTAAGTAAATGCTCTGTTTTTAATAAACAGTATTAAATAACATTTACCGTCTTAAATATTTGTATCTATAAAAGGTATGTTAAACATAAAAATGTCTTAAAATAATTGTCGGACTTTGTCCATTTCATAATATATATATGCGTGTGTGTATGTGTATATATATATATATATATATATATATATATATGCGTGTGTGTGTATATATATATATATATGTTTGTGTGTGTGTTTATCAGGGTTCCGAGACGGGTTTCACTACTTGCAATAGTAATGTCGTATTATGTTGAGTCACAATTAATCTGCACATTTGTTTATAAAATCTATTCTCAATATAAATATATAAGATAAATTTATATTTTATTCAGTCATATATTCACCATTATTTGCAATCGCTTGTTACTATTTCTCACGAAGCTCTACAATACTACGGGAAGTAAGATATTATATATACAACATATATATATATATATATATATATATATATATATATATATATATATAATACATATGATATATATTTTTATAATATATAACATATATAATGTTTATATATATAATTATAATTATGAATTATAATTTTATATATGTATAATTTTTATAATATATAATATAATATATTATGGATTCGAAAATAAAACAGCATTTACCCCCAGGATTTTGAATCTGTCTGCCAGAAATAGCCAACTAACCAACAGTTCTGGCTCTGCTATTGCTGATCATATAATAAATAGTAGGAAATGTGTGGTTAATTTTAGTGCTGACCGTTTTTTTGATTTTGTCTAGGTCCCACACCACATTTCACCTCAAGGTTCTAGAGTCCTTGTATATAAGATCCTGTGAGCCTTCCCTTTTGTAAACAGAGAGAATGCTTACTAGGTCTGAATGTTATTGGACTCTAGTTTCTTGAAATTCATTTTTTTTTTCATTCCATACAATTCGTTAATTTAAATTTAATTTACACGCTTTTTAAATTTTCTATTCCCAGCAAAATAAACTTGATAATTCCTGGGACGAGACCAGTTGTTTTGGGTTTTTTTTTGGTTTTTTTTAGCTTTTCTTTTAAAAAATGCCTTATAAATTTTGTCTTTTCCTATCTATTACTAAATTCTGTACCACAAAAAACTTATTTAAATATATGACTTAATATATAAGTTCTACGTTTAGAGTCAAATTCTGCTGGTTTTGTTGTGAAAAATTGTGGATTTTCTAAAAGAATCTAACTTTAATCGGAGAAAGTTTTCTCCATAGAAGCTTTTCGCAGCGACCGAAAAAGGTAAAAATCGGTTCGTGAAAAAAAAAACAGGTAAATTTCGTAAATGGTGGGGGTTACGTTTCCTCTATTATTATTCTTACTGTATGTTGTTTAATCAAACGGAAATACAACATTTTGCTTATTGAAGAGCGAGTTTTTTTATGGACATGTAGCTTCTGTACGTATAAATGTGCATTTGAAAAACAATTCTAAATGAATAATACTTGGATAATCCCACTACAGACACACAATTACCATTCCTCTAGAGAACACAGCTTTAGTGGTCTGTAGTGGAGTTTCGCGCTGAACATTGTTGTATGCAACCGACTTTTCATCGGTTAGTTAAAATGATACATTTTTCATTATAATCAGTTCCCCAAAAACGAAAATTACTTGTAACTCAACTTAATAATGAGTACAAAAATAAAATTTTCGGCAAACGCATTAAAAGATATTTTTTTCTTTAGTAATTCATAACATTGTTAAAGGCAATTCATACATTTTAATTTACGGCTTTATATAATTTCATAGAGGACGTATTTTATGGAGCAGTTTCTTCTTCTATGCATATTTAGGGAAAATTATATTGGGCGTTGTTTTTTATTACCTGACACTATTAAGTAAAATTTTTATAATTATATAATTTTTTGTTTTTTTTTCGTATTTGTCATTTATTCATTAAAAGCAATCCCTTTCTTTTCAAAACCATCTGTCCTGTCTCCATCACAGCTTTATAATTTTCCGTATGAGAAATAAATCTATTTAGCTGACTTTCCTTACCTCGAGCACTAACGTTGTTTCAAATGACAAACTTAGGCTACCGTGTTTTAACTGGTCTGTATTTTGTGTGTGTGTGTGTATGTGTGTGTATGTGTGTGAGCGTATGCGAAAGGCAGAGACAGACAGAGAAAAATCGAGTGAGGGAGGATGAGAGATATTGAGACAGGGGGGAGGAATTGAGAGAGAGTGAAAGAGAGAAAGAAAGAGAGAGTGAGAAAGAGAGAGAAAAAGAAAGATTGAGAGTGAGATAAAAATGAGGAGAGAGAGGGAGTGGGAGAGACAGAGAGGGGGAAAGAAAAGTATCCACGTCCGGAGTAAAATAAAGTAAAAAGTTAATTCAACAAATTTTTTTTAACATTATATAGTGAATCTTAAAACTAGTGTACCGTACGGTCCTGTTAAGTGTACCGCGAAATATTGTCACGCGAAATATATATATATATATATATATATATATATATATATATATATATATATATATATATATATATGTGTGTGTGTGTGTGCGTGCACGCGTGTGTGTGTGCGTGTGCGTACGTAGTCATGGTACAACATTAGTTTTGAATAAATTGATAAGTATTAAACTTTTTCCAAATAATTATTTTCCCTGGACTTCGATTATAGTATTTTAAATACTAAATAAACAACACAAATATTTGAACAGAAACATTGAAATAAAGTAAGTTCATATTTGTGTGTGTATTTAAAAAAATATCTATCGTTTTATTTCCTAACATTTCAATGCATACCGTTTAAAAATGTTGCTAAGTCTGCCGTGATATTTTTATTTGCTCCAAGGTGTGCCTTTGCTTAAAAAGGTTGAGAAACACTGGCTTAATGTATTCGGAGTTTTATTTCACTGATTTGCATTTTGTGTGATTGATATATATATATATATATATATATATATATATATATATATATATATATAGATAGATAGATAGATAGATAGATAGATAGATAAATAGGTAAACCTAGTGAGCCAGACAAACCTTCTCAGGTTTCACCTAAGCGGATCGTCAGGGAAAGCTGGCTTTGTTAGTTGTTTACTCGTATCGGGGTTTTTTCTTTGGGCTTCAAACCTGTATCTGTACGATTGTTTTCGACAGACTTTCATGTTTCTAGTTATTTCTTTTTTTAAAAACCTTTTTTCCCCTCGAGATTGATTTGATTATTGGCAAATCAAAAAATTAGAGGGTTTTTCGAAACGAGTATAGTTACCTATATTTTATTTGTATATATATATATATATATATATATATATATATATATATATATATATATATATTAAGAAAATCACCCCAAGCAAGGCGGGAGTACCACTAGTACACAAGGGTTACAGAGGGTTGAGAACAAGAGTAGAAAGGCGTGTGTGAGGAAAGAATAAAGAGAAGGACGGGGAACAAGATCAATGTATAAGAAGATTGCCGATTGACATTACACTTGACTATTTGAAGATTATAGTTATCAAGGAAATAAGTAAGAGGAAGGGAGTTCCCCAGACGGGAAGTGCAAGAGAAGAAGGTGTTTGAATAGAAGAGACGGTTACAATTAACTGTTTCGACTGTGAAAGGGTGGGACCTAGTTGCAAGCCTAGTAGCTCGCTTAAATTCATGCAGTCTGGGAACCAGCGAAAGTAGCTCGTTGGAACAGTAGCCATCAAAATATTTATACCGTGGCTTTCTTCTGTCTCTTCTATAAGTTTTTTTCCGTTAACAATAAAATTAAAAAAAAATCCAGACGACATGCATTTAACGGATGACAGAATTCGTTGAAAAATACATCCCTACCCCTACCTAAATGAAAACCCTTCTTCACACGTAACTAATAACTGATACAACAAAATACAGTGATAATGAACACGCAACCACCCCTTGTCTGGATGAATGGATTTCTCTGTATCCTTGGAAACGTGAATTATGATTTTTTGCAGTGCCTTTAAAACCCAGTAATTTTAAAAATAAGTTTCTCCAAAATTCGCTTGAAAATGAAATGGAACTAATGTCTTTAATTTAATTACAAAATTAAATTCGAAGCTTTTAGCTTCCATTTTTGAAACATGGTTAGAACTGTGTAGCTAAAAAACATTTTAAATCAGTTAATTTATAATATTAATGCTCTGTAAATTTATATTGAGCACTATTTTGTAAAAATAAAAATATCTGTAAGAACACCGTATTATATATCTTACTTTTCTTTCTTTATATATATATTTCTTTATATAGAAAATATATATATATATATCCGAAGTAAAATAAAGTAAAAAGATATTAGGTTGGTGCAAAAATAATGACGTAATAATGTCGTTTTTTGATGTTAAAAATACGTCAAAAAACGACATTATTACGTCATAATTTTTGCACCAACCTAATAATTCACACAGAAGCTCTTTTTTATTATTATGAGTTAATCTATTCGGACAAGTGCGACAAAAACCTGGCTTTTATAGGCAATACGTTAGGGAAATCGACTTCACCGACTTTGATGATTTTCTATTCGTAGGTTAGATGTGGCACATGGACGAACGTATGGGGCGCTATTCAGTCGTAATTGATCTAGAAGACAAGTTTGCTAACTATTAAACCACGTCGAAGTGCCCAAATGATTCTCTAAGCGTAGATTTGAGGTGGCACAAGGCCGAAAGTATGGAGCACCCAGGGAAGATCCAACTCAGTCGTAATTGATAGAGCGAGACAAGCTTTCTAACCTTTACATCACGTCGAGGTACCCCTCATATTCTCCGACTATATGCCGTATTCGATTGCCTTCTGGGAACTTCAAACTTACTCAATATTGATTCTTTTTTCTTTATGTTTCCGCCCCTTTTGATATTTCGGACTATTGTCCTCATCTCTCTTGCCATATCTATCAAAATGTTTCGGTCGTTGTACGCTCCGGCCTTCTTCCTGTGGTTAGAATGTCGAACTGAACCCTTTATTTCGCTCGCTGGAATAGACTGTTCTAGTTCCACGTTTAATAGATGTCAGTTATCAGTTATCTCCAGTTAATTCCCCTCTCCAAGTTCTCCACTGCCTTAACCAGGTATTGAACTCATATTCTTTGCGTTCTGTCACTGGATCTAACCAACGCCTTTATCCACTGTGCCATCTGTCCATTTTGTTATATAGTTTAATGGTTTCATAAAAATTCAAATGCTGTTTATGTATAAATTTTGTTGAAAACCTCCTTTGAAATATTTACTTAATAATCATGTAGAATACAAGATCAATGTTTCATTAACCTAGAATCATATAGTATCACAAAATTCTTCAAAGTTGAATTGCCAACAAGCATCAGATATGATGTGGCGGTGAGATATTCATTTTAAAATGACGAATCAGTCCCATTTGGCAACTTTTGAGGAATCCTTTTTATCCCTGTATAAAAAAAGGCAATAAATTATTTAAAAAAAAAATATTTTAAATTCAATATAATAAGAACTCGAGTTTTCTTTAAGAAACTTATCTATAATAATCACATGATTTGTCATTTTATTTGTGTACGCTTCAGAAAATCCAAGATATTTTCGTCTTGTTAAATTTGTGTAAACGATCTTTTTTTGAGGGGTAGTGATTTTGTTTTGTTTTGGAACTGCATCATTAAGATAGATTTGATGGAACCTGTCGTTAGACGCTCTGCTCTGTGAGTCATGAATATTTGCATAATCTGAATATATTTTAAGTTAACAAATTGTTCAGAATACGTGTTGAGCCTGGAATTATTAACTGTTTCTACTTTAAGTTACACATCGATAAGCACATGAAATTTTAATACACCAATAGGGATCAACAGTAGAACGATCGGATGACAGATATCAACGGTTGAACCAGCGGATGAAGAGGGCTACGATTGAAGGATATGTTACAGAAGGCGCCACGCGAAATTAGAATCAGTGTCAGTCCGTTGCAGTTTCATAACTGGAATTTGCATGTCTCATTCCATATGTGCAGCAAAGGAAGGTCATGGAATCAAGTCTGTGAGTCACTTCCTGGCAAGTTGATTTCCACCTTAAACACACTCACGGAATCGGCATTTTCTTCTACTCTGATTTTCTTTCACTGCCAACCAACTCTTGCATAGTCAAACAGCGATATGGGATGGATGACGGGGGCAGGTTTTGGATGCAAGATAAAGCCGACGATGACACATTCTTAAATGCACACACCATTTTATAATATATTTGTTTGGTAATAAAATTGCTAAATACAAAAGCACACGCACATAAATCTATCTATCTATCTATCTATCTATCTATCTATCTATCTATCTATCTATCTATCTATCTCTCTCTCTCTATATATATATATATATATATGTATATATAATCATTTTTTCATGTAGACAAAAACAGTTTTCATAACCATTATTGGTTCGCCCAAGTCGAAGTGCAATTGAAATGCACCGAAACGAAGTTGCATCTTTGTAGTAAGTAAACTGTTTTTGTCTATATGAAAAATAATTAATAAATAATTATTGCTCTACTATCGGTAACGAGCCCTCTTTTGGATTAATGCTGGAATGCTGAATTTATATATTACTTTCGTTCTCATTGCATAAGATATATATATATATATATATATATATATATATATATATATATATATATATATATATATATATATATATATATATATATATAGTACAGGTAATAAATTCGTTGGTATATATTCCAAGTGGAACCTGGTAATATAAAATATTAAAACTGATCCACAAAAAGAGCCTTATGTATTTAGTATAACACACCATATAAATTACACAACAAAATACAAAATTACCTCATTACCCCCCCATATGAGGTAATTTTGTTTTGTAATTAATATATATATATATATATATATATATATATATGGTTAGGCAAATGAAATAACTAGATATTAGCGACCGTATACTTGTACTATTAGCTTGGTGCAAAAATAATGACGTAATTATGTCGTTTTCTGACGTAACGTCAAAAAACGACATTACTACGTCATTATTTTTGCACCAACATAATATTTTACTTTTGAACTATAAATCAGTTTTTTCGTTTCGGGTGCGAAACTGAGCTTTCAAGAAAAGCTCTATGCGTGAATCATACTTGAAATGTAAATAAAAAGATGCCTGATTGTGAAGCGCTTCGGAGGCGAGAGGTCAAAGCACATCGGATTCAGCTGCGGTTACTCCTGCAAAAGAGGACGTTGGTTTAGTTATTTTTAGAATTAATTGTTTTATGTAATCGGTAAATTTATACCGAAGTTGATTTTTATTTTTTATTTATTTATTTATTTTCTCCGATTACTTTCGAATCCTGCTACATTCGTTTTTAAGGACTGTATCTTTTATATGATTATGTAACATTTTTTGGCAAATTTCGACTATCCCTCGCTTCTTGGAACCCATTTCAAATCCTTGAAAACGAATGTAGTAATATTCAAATGTACTCGTGAAAAAAAAAATCGAAAAAAAAATAATAAAAATTTGAAAATTAATCGATTATATTAAGCTAATTCTGAAATTTGAAAAAGTTAATAAAAAAATTGGATGGACAGAACTTATCGATTATATTCAACTGAACATGTTTGAATATATATATATATATATATATATATATATATATATATATATATATATATATATATATATATATATATATATATATATATATATATATATATATATATATATATATATTTTTTTTTAGGTTCGTGCAAAAATAATGTCGTTTTCTCCCATAGTAACATATGTGAGAAAACGACATTATTTTGCACCAACCTAATATATATATACATATTTATTAAAGACATTTTTTATGTTAAATGTTCTTTTTATAGATACAAGTAATTAAGTAAATGCTCTGTTTATAATAAACAGTATTAAATAACATTTACCGGCCTGAATGTCCGAGAAATTTTCATAGAAAATATTCGTCCTTTGACAGGATTCGAACCTGCATCCTATACGTAAACCACCATTTAGCCGGGCGTGCCTAACCAATTCGGCCACAAAGGAGCGTTCGGTTAGCAAGGTCGAATTTATGCTTATAAACTTCAGTTTATAAGCAGTAAATCGGTTAGGCACGCCCGGCTAAATGGCGGTTCCGTATAGGATGCAGGTTCGAATCCTGCCAAAGGACGAATATTTTCTATGAAAATTTCTCGGACATTTAGGCCGGTAAATGTTATTTAATACTGTTTATTATAAACAGAGCATTTACTTAAATACTTGTATCTATAAAAAGAACGTCAAACATAAAAAATGTCTTTAATAAATAAATTGGCGGACTTTGTCCATTTCTTTATATATATATATATATATATATATATTATTTTTCTGGATAAATACATTTGAGTAGACGTCCTATATTTTTTAGTTTTTTTTTATTTTTATCGTGAAAATAACGTCTACCGACCTGTACACATGAGAGAAAATTACGTCTACCGACCTGTACACATGAGAGACATAACAAAGGAAAAGGTGCTCCCTGGAATAAACTAAATTTGGATCAACCTTATTGATAATCCTGCAAATCGGACCTTTGAATACTTTTCGGATTAGATAGACCTGTATCTATCGTTTTGACTCTTGTGCAAAACTAAAAGTTTGTCGATGCAAAATAGACCTGTGTCTGTCATTTTGACTTTTGTCTACCTTTTTTACTTGATTTTTAGGGTGCCATCTGTGTATTCTCAACACTGCTCACAGCTCAAAATTAAAATTTGATCAGCGAGATCATTATTGCTATGCTTTCATCTCAATTTTCGCCAGAAGTGTATCAAACTCGACAAGCACTCATTTTTCGCTTGTATCAGAGTTCATGCCTTCTTCACTTTTCTTACATCAATGATAATAACAGCCTTACTTTAGCCGGCCGCCTTTCCCGCTACTCACTCAAGATGCGATTAATGTCTATTTGCACTGCCCCCCCCCCCCACACACAAAAAAATTCCCATAGAAAAGAAAAATAAAATAAAAAAAGGAATAAATGAATAAATAAAATTCTTTTAATTTTCACAAGAATTCAGAGGGAATAGCTGGATTTTTTCAAGGATGTTAACCATTATTTCCAGCTAATAATCTTCCCATCAACCTGTTCTCCGCTTATTGAATTCTCCTACGCCCTCTTTCCTCTTTTATGTGCTCTAGAAATTTCAATTTTCTCTTGATGTTAAGCATAATTGTCCTTTTTATTGTTTCTAAAACTTTTTTTTTTGCTCACATATTTCGTCCATGAAATTCCCAACATCCTTCTGTAGAACCACATTTCTGTTGCTTCAAGAATTTTTTTCATCTGTGCGGGGATTTTCCAGCATTCACTTCCATATGTTAGGAGTGATATTACACAAGAGTTCAGTGCTCTTTTCTTTGTAATCTAATAAAATTTTCGTATTTCTTAATACTTTGCTTAGCTTTTGGAAACTATCTATCTCTACCCCCTATTTATCTAAACTTTTCCTAGACTATACCCTGCACATTTACAAACACAGATGTGATGAGATGGGCACTGAAAACTTAAGCATTCCATACCGACGTCCCAAACGAGTTTACCAATAAAAAAACAATGAGTCTGCTTTCCCTATGGAGGCCCATGTGCTGATGATGCTGATGACATAGGGATACTTAGTTGGGATAAGAATGGTATTGAACAGAAAATCAGAATTCCTTACCAAGTGTTCGGAGAAATGGGACTCAAACATTTTAAAAAACAGAAACAATGATGTGGAATTGGAACGAAAGCAGTGATGGCATATAAACTAAATCCGCCATTTTAATTCAAGATATCGAATTACTAAAAGCTAAACACTTCAGATACCTTGGTGAATGAATAAGTTTTTTTTTTATCAATTCACTCCAAGCAAGGCGGGAATGCCACAAGTTAGAAGTGGATTACAGAGAGCAAAAGTGAGAGAAAAGATTGAGTATAGTGAGTATTGAGTAATTGACAAAGATGAACGGGATTGAAGGAGGTGCATGATTGCGATTGACTTTGCATTTATTTTTTTTTTTTTTTTTGAAGATTGTTGTTGTTACAGTTGTAAGTAGTAACTGGAAGTGCGAGAAAAAAAACTGTTGGTGTTGAAGTGGCTGTTGCATTTAGCTATTTTGACAGTAAACGAGTAGGGCCTGGATGCCAATCTAGTAGCATGCTTAAATTTCTTTATTCCGGGTACCAGGGGAAAAAATCTCGTCAGAGCAATTGGATGAAACGGAAACGAGAGAAGATACAGATCTACGGACAACGAGACCGACATGCCCATGTGGAAAGATGTGTAAAAATATGCGCGGCCTAAAAATCCATCAGACAAAAATAAAATGTCAGGTGCAATCGAACCAACAGTAGCGCGGTTGAGTTTCTCCTGGTGAGACGCAGGAGGTGCAGAGGCCGGGAAGCTCACCACAGTGCCCGGTCCCTCCAAGCAGAGGTTCAAGGGGAGCCTAATACTGCATTTCGAAGAAAGATTAAATGGCCCCCAGCCAGTGACAAACACGCCTGGCATGAATTCGACGCGGACATCGGCGAAATCATTGAAACAATATCGCTAGGTTCAATGGATAAACGACTAACCACAATGGTCAAAATTATCACTAGTTAAAACACCAATCCATACTTAGGTGTAAAAAGGGTTAAATTTAGGAACGTTAGATTATCTCCTCGGTTATCCATTGAAACGGCTATCCACCGAGAAAGAAAGAAAAGAAGCCAGTCCCTACCGTGGACCATTTAAAAGATAGTCCGAACAGCAGATTGACTGTTACAAACATCCAATCGGATGAGCGGAAAACACGGTCTTTTTTCGTCTAATTCATTAAAAAGGCCAGAGTAGCTATAAGCGTTTGATTAGGAAGAGAAATCAGTGATTGATTTCCCCTTATTTTGTCGACTATGGGTGTATGATGTTGAAAGATCCGAAACTCCCCGATGAACCAAGTCAAATTACATCACTGACGACCCCCTTCGGCGCCTACTTATCGGTGTATTTTTTAATTATTCATGAAAATATCAGGTTGATGCAAAAATAATGTCGTTTTCTCACATAGTAACATATGTGAGAAAACGAAATTATTTTTGCACCAACCTGATATTTATAGAAAAGAGAGAGAGAGAAGCCACTTTATATCAGTGAGAAAGTGAGTGAAGTCGAGATGCCAAGTTAGGATCGATCTCATTAGAGATCCTTCTTTGGACTTTTGTCAAGAACCTTGAGATGAATAGCAAGGGCACCAGATATTGCAGCAATGCACGAACGAATGTTAGATTTGTAAATGTGCAAGTTGGGTGCTGGAAGATTCGTACCGTTTCTAGAATATTAATGTGAAAGTGAGCGTAATCTTTTCAGCTGGAATTGGAACTCCGAGCGCCAATCCTATCGCTGATAACCACTTTGCTACACGAACATTTTTTTTTTATCATTTAGTTAAACAGAGACACATATCTACTGCGGGGTTACAACGAAAAATGAGTATTATTTTTTTAAACTGTTTGCATGTGAACTACTGTTGTTATTGGCACCTCGAGGTAGTGTAATGGTTAGCAAACTTGTCTCACTAGAAAAAAAAAAAAACTGAGTCGTGAGTTCGATCCTCATTGGATCCCGCATTCTTTCGGCCTTGTGCCACATTTAAGCTACGTTTGGAAAATCATGGTCTCTTCGCCCGGATTCTTCCGGTGGGATTGGCAAAAGAGGGTGAAGGTTATTTTTTTTTTCCTGTCGGAGTAGATGCTGTGGTTGTAGTATCTGTTCCGTGCCAGAGGCCTTCTTTCCTCCCCTGTTTCTCCCCATCGTCGCGTGACATCTGTTATGTAGTGGTGGTATGACTGGCTATGACTATCTTCGATCAGCTTAGACCAGCTTAGACCAGCTTAGACCAGCGACCCGCGGGGAAACGGGTCCCGACGTTAAAAACCAAATTTGTGTCACAACCTGAATCAAGGTAAATCTCGGACAATTGTTTTTTGTTCTTACAACGTTTCGGCCGTTATGCCTTCTGGGATTCCCTGTAGGTTACAAGGACCGACATATACCCTGATGGAGTCCGGTGGACACAACGGCCGAATTTTGGGATAATAACAACGAAGATGAGGACAAAATTGTCTGCATGTAAATAATGTAAAATTCTCAATCTTTTCTTCTTTGTGAACCATTTTTGGTACAAGAAAAAAAAAAAAAAATGAAAGAAAAAATCCAGACCTACATAATCAAAAATAGAAATTCAGTTTAACAGGAAACACATTTTATTTAAAAAAGCAAAATGTACGAGTAATATAAATCCTGACTAAAACGATTGAAAATTGCCATTCAGCTTTAACCATATCAGACGATAAAATCTAAAACAAACATTGCCTGTCAAAAAAGAAAAAAAAGTTTGATAAATTCTAACTAAATAATGGTGGAAATGTGGATTAACGTTATAAATGATTAACTCATTTATTTTCTACGGCTTATCAACCCTTTCAAGTTTATTTAAACCCAGAACATTTTTTAGGGTCTAAGAATTATTTTTTTGAGAAGTAATAATGATGCAGAGATCAAATCTTACTAATTAACCCTTAGCTGGGGGATGAAAAGGTGAATTCTTAACTTTTCCCACAGGTATTTGCGTGTAAATGAATATAACAAACCCAACTGGAATTGGAACTCGGTTCTCCGATTAACAATTCCGAGCCATTATACCTTTACACCATCCGCATATCCAAATTTATAACAACTGGTATTCTCAGTCAGGTTCTGACTAGTGTTGACGTTGCTTAACGTTAGTGACCGGTATTTCAACTTGGTATAATACAGATAAAGTAATGCTTTCAAAAACTAAAATAACATTTTTGTTAATTCATTCTGTCATATTGTAACTCACTGACTCACATTAAATGCATTCACAATGCTGGTCTCAAATAAATGAAAAAGAGATTAAATAAATGCAATAAAACAAAGAAAATGGTTAAAATCAATTTGAAAATATAATCTATATCTATAATTCTCAAAATGTGTATGTATGTATGTGTTTGTGTGTGAAAGGACGTTCTTTATGCGTTTCCACAGTTTTCATCCGATTTTGATGAATTTTTTTTTGCTTGATCGATAATTCTTCGGTGCCAGTTTTTGCTTAATAGATAATTCTTTGGTGGCGGTTTTCGCTTAATAGATAATTCTTTGGTGGCAGTTTTTGCTTAATAGATAATTCTTTGGTGGCGGTTTTCGCTTAATAGATAATTCTTTGGTGGCGGTTTTTGCTTGATAGATAATTCTTCGGGGCGGTTTTCGCTTAATAGATAATTCTTTGGTGCCGGTTTTTGCTTGATTGATAATTCTTCGGTGGTGGTTTTTGCTTGATAGATAATTCTTTGGTGGCAGTTTTTGCTTGATAGATAATTCTTCGGTGTCGGTTTTTTTGGATAGATAATTCATCGGTGGCGGTTTTTGCTTGATAGATAATTCTTCGGTGGCGGTTTTTGCTTAATAGATAATTCTTTGGTGGCGGTTTTCGCTTAATAGATAATTCTTTGGTGGTGGTTTTTGCTTGATAGATAATTCTTCGGTGGCGGTTTTTGCTTGATAGATAATTCTTCGGTGCCGGTTTTGGTTGATAGATAATTCTTCGGTGGTGGTTTTTGCTTAATAGAACATTCTTCGGTGGCGGTTTTTGCTTGATAGATAATTCTTCGGTGCCAGTTTTTGCTTGATAGATAAACCTTCGGTGCCAGTTTTTGCGTGATAGATAATTCATCGATGGCGGTTTTTGCTTGATAGATAATTCTTCAGTGCCGGTTTTTGCTTGATAGATAATTCACGGTGCTGGTTTTGCTTAATAGATAATTCTTCGGTGACGGTTTTTGCTTGATAGATAATTCTTCGGTGCTAGTTTTTGCTTAATAGATTATTATTCAGCGCCGGTTTTTGCTTAATAGATAATTCTTCGGTGCCGGTTTTTGCTTGATAGATAATTCTTCGGTGCCGGTTTTTTCTTGATAGATAATTTTTTTGGTGGCGGTTTTTGCTTGATAGATAATTCTTCAGTGCTCATCTTTTACACTTTGCGCACAAATCAAAGGCAAAATTTAATGTCTGTAAAAAACGGTGTGCAATCAATTTTGACAGTTGAAATATAACACAAAAGATTATTAGAATTATAAAATAATTATTTTATAATTAAAAACTATCGTATATTATTATTATGACGGTCGATGGAAGAGGTTCCTTCCTTGCAAGATTGAGAACGCAAAACCCATCACCCATTCAAATTGTTAACCCTCCCATTTGGGGATGTGTCACAGTTGCAACCAATTGTTGTTACTAATATTGATTTTCAGGTGGCCTGATTTTAAACTTAAACTGCTCCAATTGAACGGCAAATATTCCCAGTAATGAAACACCCGGGCAAAGACGGGTTATACTGCTAGTTTATTATTAGAAGAAAACATCGAAAATTTGATTTAAGTTATTTCTGAATTATTCATCTTTAAAAAAAAAAAATAAAGTAAAGCAGATTGTGTTTTTGATAATTTTACGCCAGTGGAAAACAACTGAAATTTCAAATACCCACTTTTCAACGATCAATTTCTCAGGCCGTCTTGTCGGCCTAAGAGCCCACGTTGAGAATCACTGGTTTAAATGATAATTCCTCATCCCAGAAATTCAGACGAATAAAACTTACGAGCTCGAAAAATATTGCCTTTAGAAGTTGAACTATCACGTACTGGTTCTATTTATAATTGATTTAACATTGACTTCTATTTAAAATATTTGGCAGTGAAAAAAATCAAAATCAAACTTTGTTATTCTTTTCCTTTTATTTTATTTTCAAAAACAAGACTGTCCTAACTGACTTGTCTGACGTTTGAACGAGCCTCTCCTAATACCATTTTGAGTACTCTTAGTCTAGACGAAAGAGAAAAAAAAATGTATCTAACCGTCAGGGATTTAATTATAATCTCGGCTCATCTTTCTTATAAAAGAAAAAAAAATCCTCTCGTCTCAATCGCTTACAACGTTCTCTATTTGTTTCCCACTCGTGGCGAGTTTTTTGACTGATGTCCAGTTAAAGAGCGAGTTCAAAAGGTTTTCCTACTCGTTGAGTAAGAGTTGAAAGGTCAGCTGATCCTGAAGTATCCGACAGAACAATGGTAACATTTGATCATTTTTAATGATCACAAGAAGTGATGTGAGCTCGTGTGTGTCAGGGAAGGTCGTGAAAGCAAATCTTTTTTTTTTATTGTTATTATTATGATGTTAAAGAACGTTGATATTTCAACAAGATGGTGTTTGATGTTTTCAAGAGAACACAGAGATTATTACACTTTTAAGGAGGCTTGTAAATTGCAGTTTCATCCATAGTTTTAAGCCTCTGTTGCTGATTTAATAATTTAATTGTTTAACTGCTGTTAATATAAATTATTTAAAACTACGTGATTATATAAAACATGGTATAATGTGGAAGTTTTATTAAATAAAATACGTCAAAGTTGCATTTCCGGAAATGATTACTTATATATTAGTACAGAACATATAAAAAATATACATTTATATATGAATTGAACGTAAATGATTTTAGTGTAGTATTTAATAGTGAATTAAAGACACGTGGAATAAATGAAAGACAGTTAGAAGTAGTAACCTCCACAGATTCGCTAAAAGATGAGAATACTGTGATGAAAAATGTCTCAAATTTAATAAAAACAGTTTTATTTGTCAAATATTTACATTAAGATTGAGAGGAAAAAAAAAACAACGGATTTCTTTTATTATTAAATTGTAACTTTTATTCTTTTTAGAGCGATCAAAATTTTAGTTTAAAATCTTGTTTTTCTTACGTCAGTAGTGGGGGAGGGGCGAAGATTATTACGGGAAATTTTAGTGTCTTTTTTTTTGCCTTGAAAAACACATTGATTTGGAAATACTTGCAAAAACCAAATTAATTTACATCATGCACCTATTTAATTTTCTCGAAATTTCGATAATTTAAATATAATGCTTAATGCTTATATTAGTTATACACAGAACTCCTTGGAGAATTTAAATAATCAAAATTTTTGTAAAACATGATCCAAACTTACCGAAAATCTACACTATTCTGTAATTTTTTTGTTTCTCTAATCCTATATTCATGCAGCGAAATTAAGACATTGATTTTTTGAAAACAATAAAAACTTTATTGAAACAAAACAAGTTGGATGGAGAAAGCATTACTTTGAAATTAACTAGAAAAATTTTAATTGTTTTTATGAATAAGATATGGAAACTATTTTCTTAAGAAATAAAATTCGATGAATAATGAATTTTTACAAGATTTGTTTTTATTTTTCTAAAATTTTGATTAGAATATTTTTTTTAAAATTTTAAATGTTTTAAATTTCTACATTACACTTCTGTATTGATTTGCACCGGTCAGGCGATATTATTATTAATTTAAATATATATTTAGTATTCATAAATGTAAACGTAACCTCCAATAGTATCTGTCTATATTTCTGAGATGAGGTATTATGTACACTATTTACATTATTCGGACAATTGTCCTCATCTTTGTTGCCATATTTATTACAACATTTCGGCCTTTCAGTATCTGTCTATATTTCTGAGATGAGGTATTATGTACACTATTTACATTATTCGGACTATTGTCTTCATCTTTGTCGCCATATTTATTACAAAGTTTCGGCCTTTCAGTATCTGTCTATATTTCTGTGATGAGGTATTATGTACGCTATTTACATTATTTCGACTATTGTCCTCATGTTTGTCGCTATATTTATTACAACGTTTCGGCCGTTGTACGCTCCGGCCTTCTTCAGGTGGTTGGACCTCCAATATTTTAAAGAGAATTTTGAATTTTTTGTGCGTATAAATGTTCCGATTTTTGTAAATACGAACGTGTATACACGACATTACAAGAAATTAAGTGAGATAACTATAGTAAATTTAAATCTAAATATCTAAAATTCAATAAAATAGATTACGGAGAATATTTCACTAAATGTTAAAGATTACGGCTTAGTTAAAAATTATATAAAAAAAATTGCTCTTACATTATATTCCTCATGTAATTTTTACAGATATGTCCACCGTAAAAAAAAATTATATCAACTTCCGTCTGCCAGTCAAGCTGTTAATCTATCAACACTTAAATAAACACCTACCTCCGTGTTGAAAGATCATTTCTGTGATATTTTAACCTAAAAGTAAATATTTGTTTCAAGTCAGATTAATTAAACTTTAAATCATCTAATATTTCTCAAATAAAGTTTCGGAAAGATATATTTTATTTATGATTTTTTGTTTTTAATAGAATTACGTTGTGCTGACAGATAGCTAAAAAGGATGCTAAAATCACAAGATTTTTCGTGATTTCGAAACAAAATTCCTTCCAGTAAATGTAAATTAATCTTGAAATACAGCAAAGTATTTTGCTTATTGGAAATATTAAATTTAATCTATTAGCTTGAAATGAAAACTAAAGTAAAAGCTTCAAGAATTTTTTGTTCAATTTAAAAATTTATTTTAAACTTAAGGTATCGCGTTTCCGTGGAATTGGAACGATTTTCCGTGAATAAACACTTACGTCATTTACTTATGTGAATTCAAAATTAAAGTAATAATCTATGACATAACAACACATTTCTATGGCATATGTTAACATCACGATCACGAGTCCTGTAACTCATTAGAGTCGTAGGGACGCCATATATACTGCAGCAGCAGTACAAGTGGTGTGTCTTGGGCAAGATAACCTGACGGAGACCAACCCTCTCTAGACTGGTTTGAATTCAGAGTTTCAATTCTCCTAGTCCGGTTGCTACCCAAGGCTATAGAACACAGTCTGTCCTGCTCTTTACCTATAACTAGTGAAGAATAGATTGATTCAAACCTTTCTCAAGGGCATTAGTACGTAAGTGAAAGTAACGAACTCGAGTGAAATTCGAACTTGGCTCTCTGATTTCTCAGCCCGAGCCGCAATCCATTACTCCACCATGCCTTCAATGTTAACATAATTAGGACAAAAAAGGTAAATAAATCACACAGAGGACATAAATATAATGCATATAATGAATAAAAAATGAAAATAATACATATAAAGAAATTAAATTGTTTTGAGCTGCTTGTATATTTATTGCCAGTGATGACAAAGCATATGATCTTGTCTCTCTTGCGGTACTCGGAAGCAGCAGTTTTTCTTTCTCCGCGCCTTTCGCGTTGTATAGCAAACGGCTAAAGTCGAAACACGATTAATGGTGCGTCTTAATCACGAAACGTCGTAGGTCGGGACTATCGCAACCCGGTGACTTACTGTATGAAAGCGAAACGCATGGCTAATTTAGATGTTAAATCCATAAACACCAGCTTATCAGGTAATAAATACAGAAATCTTCTAAAGAAATGTACAGATAAAAAACCTTAACTTCTCCATAGAGATATATAGAATTATATATTTGGCGATATAACCAATGTTATTTCACTTTCGATAATTTTTATGGGCAGGTGATTTGGTTAAGCGATGGGATCACCTCTTAGCAACGTATTAGCATATCTCTTTTAGAATTTCTAGAGACTGACCCCTTTTCAAATATTTTACATAAAAGAATGGACATATTTCTGATACATTATTAATATATCTCCGCAAAAACTATATTACCTAATCTTTTTAATAAACTAAATATATCAAGCATATGTCTGAAAAGTAACAGGTTTGGTGTCACAAACAATAAATTACATGGTTTTTCCTTCAAAGTAATCCCCCCTCGAGTTTAATACACCTTTCCACCCTTCACTGTCATGCTTCTGTACACTGCTGGCAGGATTCTTTTTTGATGCCCCTAAGCTCCATCGTTACGGCTCTCTTGATGGCCTCCACACCTTCAAAACGGGTCCCCTTGATGATTCCCATTGGAGAGAAGATAATGTCATTCCAGTACAGCGATGTTGCTCTCTGCAAGGAACTGATGCATGCTGAGGGCGTCGTCAGCAGGTGCATTGCCGTGGTGAAGTAGCCACGATTTCTCCTATCGCAACTCTCGTCTCTTCTCGTTCACTGAGCGAAGCAAACGCTGCAAGATCTTTTTGCAGACTCGCTGATCGTCTGGTGCTGTGGCAAGAACTTGCACAGTACACCGAGTCCCGTTAGTTTCAGAGACAGACCTAGTTCAATCAAAATTGGGTTTTATGGATATACTGATTAAACCTTAGTGATAAAGGCCTAAGACGAAGTGTCTGTAGAAAATACATTTTCAAAAAATGATCTTATAAATTTTTACTCTTACCATAACAATAAAATAAAAAATCTGGAATAATTATCGATTCCTATTTAAGGGCATTTACAATTTGCAAGCCTCAATATTTCACGATAAAGAGAGATGTATTGAAAATACTTTTAAAATCCGGTAATATATTTTTAATAAGCAAGGGAATAAAGCCTCTAAGACACAAAGGGATACTAAATATGACAGGATATAAGGAAAAAAATTAAGCAGCGAAAACAATAAAAGAACAAGAATTAAGAAAACAGTAGACAACGATTGACATTGGATTTAAATTTTTGAAGATCATGATTAGAAAGCAAGAAATCGCAAGCGAGTTCCACAAGCGAGAAGTGCGAGAAAAGTAAATGTTAGCATCGAACTTACGGTTACATCTAGCCACTTCAACTGTAAAATGATGAGGCCTATCTGCCAATCTAGTACTGCGTTTATATTCATAAAGAAGACAGTTCATCAGAACAAATGCCACGAAAGTATTTCTAGAAAAGCCGGAGGGTGTCGTTCATGATGACGGTCGTCTTTGAGTATAGAATCCAGAGGTTAGCAGTGAATATTTCGAAGACAGTAGGGAAGCGTTGTTCAGGTTAGCAGTGAATATCACGGTAAAGTAGCAGAGCTTAGTTCAGTAGTTCTTCCTTCTGTTCTTTCGCCTCACAAGTTGGCACTGGACATTCGGAGAGAGTAAACAAAATGGCCGCCTTTATACACGACGGATTGAATATTTTACGTCTTCTGATTGGTTAACCTTCTATTGGTGGACTATAAAATGAGTCAACTCATTTAGACTGGCTCACTAGTACACACATATACACAAAAAAACTGCAACAGAGGGAACTTGCGTTACAACGGAGAGAAAGTAACTGAAGCCAAGAAGGCAAGTCAGGACCAATACCATATTAATAATCATTTCACCCCAATCAAGGCAATAAAGCCACTAGGACGTATGGGGTGGGGCTAGTGAGTGCTACAGAATATTAGAAAAAAAAAACTACTATTAAAGAGAGAGGGCAATAAAAGAATAGGAATTAACAATACAGAAGATAATGATTGACATTGCATTTAATTTTTTAAAATCAAAGACAGAAAATATGAGGCCGGGAGAGAGCTCCAGAAGTGAGAAGTGCGGGAAAAGAAACTGTTAGCATAGAACTTACGGTTACATCTAGCCAGTCTAAATGTAAATTGATGAGACCTTTCTGCCAATCTAGCACTGCACTTAAATTCATAAAGTCTCGGAATTATTGGGGAAAGTTCATCAGAACAATTAGCATGAAAATATTTCTTACTACTTGGTAAGGCGGTGTCTGCTGTAACAACACCAACGCAAACTCGGCTTAAGCCCCTCTGTCCGACGAAGCGATTTCCAGCACTTTCCTTAATTCCTGTTTGCACCATTCATCCCCAATTAGTCAAATTTCAATTCAACAATATGTTTTTCGCGAACTATTACCATGGATACAAAGTGAGGGATCATTTCATATATTGATTTTAATGTAGAATTGACCTCCCACTTTATATCCGCATTATATTTGTTTATTTATTAAATTCTGATTAGGTATGTGTCACAATTTAGCAAGGAGGGAGCTGTAGCAACAACGCCAACGCAGTTTCAACTTAAGCCTTCTGTCCGCCGAAGCGATCTCCAGCTCTTTTATTTACACATATACAATATGGCCAACACGGTACTTCCAATATGGCCGACGCGGTACTTCCGCTTTTTAACAATAGCTGAATTGGTGCTTTCGTTTCCTTAGTTACAACAGTATTTATAGAAAAGACACAGAGATGCGATATTATGGCGGTGGGAGAGTGCCTGAAACCGAGATGCCCAGTCAGGATTAATAACATTGCAGATTCTTTGGCTTTTATCAAGAATCTCTAAATATATAACAAACTTACCAGATCATATCCTGCAGCAATATTCAAAGTATGTACGAATGATAGACTTAGAAATATGGAAGATTGATTGTAACAAAAAAAAAAATTGTCTAGCACGACAGATAACCAAAATTCCTAGCAACGGACTTAGTAATTGATTTAATATAATCTTTCATGTCAGCAGAAAACGATAGTCCGACAAAGCACACCAAGTCACTCTCTTGGAGGTTAGCATTAGCCATGCTGATGAAAGGAAGAAAGGGTTATGAATAGAGCGCAGTTTCGTTTTGGAGGCGTTAAAATTAACATGTCATTCCTTACCCCTGTTAACAACAGAATGTAGGGCATTTTTTAGATCAGATGTCAATTTGAGCTTATCTTACTACTACCAAAATGATCACATATATAACACAAAGAGGAAAGCTTACAAAATTCACACTATTAGATAAGAAAGGAACATAAATAAACTTAATAAAAGCGCTTAATACTACCTATTAACGAAGCAACGATTACTAAACAAAAATAATTTACTTAAACCTAATTTAAAGTTTAACTAGATGCAAAACAAGAACAGATTTAATGAACAAAATGCAAAATCAGAACGGTAAAATTGAAGTAGTAATTTAAAGAATATCCTACCAAAAATGCCCCTAAAATACAAAAGGTGAAACATCTAGGAATTTAAAGGAAAGGTTATAGTTTTTTTTTTATAATTTCAATACAAAAGGGCTACCTTACAAAACAATGCATTATTCGCTTGTCGTAATTCTCCTGAACGTAACAACGATTTAGAGATTGCAGTTTTAATTAAAAGAGAAAGTAATTTACTGAGGCGAAGAATTTATTACAAGTACTCTAATTTCGGGATCATGCAATATACATCCTGTTCTCTCAAAAAATATTATTGTGGGGTAATTAAAAACTATAATGACAAAGATGAAACTGAAAACAAAAGTAACTGAATTCAGTTTGTTAGGTTATATCACATAATAAATTGGACGCAAAACATTTAAAGAAATTAAATTTAAAACAAAACATGTCGGTATCTTTAATGTTATGGAGGCAAACGACGTCTGTTGTAATTCTTCTCTACCACTATATATATATATATATATATATATATATATATATATATATATATATATATATATATGAGCCATATATATATATATATATATATATATATATATATATATATATATATATATGATCCAGATATATATATATATGATCCAGATATATATATATATATATATATATATATATATATATATGATCCAGAGCCCTGTTAAAGGGGTTAAAGTGAAATAATTTATTACATGGAATCTTAACGTGGTCTGTTTTTATTCAAACAATATATATATATATATATATATATATATATATATATATATATATATATATATATATATATATACATATATAGGATACACGAGTTCGAATTCCACTCGAATGCATTCCATGGGAAAGGTATGAATCCTCTTCGTCCCCTTCCCAGTCATGGGTAAATAGCAGGACAGACCATGTTGAATAGTCTCGGATGGCAACTGGTCTACCGCAGAAAGAAATGGCAACCTGCTGCGGGAAAAAATCTGCCTCATCAGTCATGTATCGAAAGATAAATGGTCGCCTAATCGTGTATCACGCATGACAAATAAATGACTGGCGTATGCATATATATATATATATATATATATATATATATATATATATATATATATATATGTGTGTGTGTGTGTGTGTGTGTGTGTGTGTATGCATATATATATATGTATATATATATATATGTGTGTGTATATATATATATATATATGTATATATACATATATATATATATATATGTATGTATAAATATGTATGTATATATACGTGTATATATATATGTATGTCTACATATATAAATGTATATATATGTATGTATATATATATATATATATGTATACATATATATATATATATATATATAAAGAAATATAGTCTTAAGGTGTGCTATATTTATGGAATAAAGTGCTCAATATCAGAGATAGAGCGTGTGTAAATATAAAAGTGAACATAGAAGTCAACACTTACAGGCGACAGTCTGTTTCATGCTATATGCAATCGTCAGGCCTGACGATTGCATATAGCATGAAACAGACTGTCGCCTCTAAGTGTTGACTTCTATATTCACTTTTATATATATATATATATATATATATATATATATATATATATATATATATATATATATATATATATATATTTGGTGTTTTGCCAAGCACTTTCGGTTGGTTGTCGTCAACCGTCATTATAGCAGTATGTTTATGGTTTTAATGCAAATTTAATGCAAATTGCTGTTTTATTTTATAAGAAATTCTGGGGCATTCAGGACGTGTTTTTGGATTAGTTCATTATCTCTTTCGGCCGAGGTTGCTATTTATTATTTCGAGGATTAGTTATCAAATATATTTAAGATGTTTTTGCCGGTATTAAATCCTACTTTAGTTATGCTAGCTTTTTGGTTTTTAATTGTGATGGCTTCAAGAATTTGTAATCATTTTTTGCATTTGTTTTTGTAGATGATTTGGTATTGTTGATTAGAATTTTCTTATTTCGGAGTATTTGAAAAACCGAAAACGATCGGGCATGCAGCAAAGACTGGGAGTCTTTTTTTTTTAACAACTTAGACCCAAATACAAAGAAACTTTCGGGAATGCAAGAAAAAATCGAAAGGAAAAGTATTAAATGAAAACTTCTTCAATAACAAATGCCTCAATTTTTTTTTTGAAGTTATTGAATATCCCTTGAAAATGGAACAAAAATTTTAGTTCCGAAACATTCAAATTTCTGGGTCGCGATAAAAAAAATATTTTTAAATAATAATATTATAATTAATATATATATATATATATATATATATATATATATATATATATATATATATATATATATATATATATATATATATATATAGATTCAGTTTTTATTCGTTTCTTGCTTTCTTTTCTGGGCATAATGCGTGTAATAACTGACAAAATCCTTTATCCGAGCACTTTCAACTATTCTATTAAACATTACAAGGAATTTTTGAAATGTTTTTACTCGATATGTCAATTTTGATATATGTGGATCTATAGTAATCGGAATGCCATTTTATTTTTTTTTCCAAACATAATTCCTTGATAATGGCCAATAGAATAGTTGAAAATACTTAGGTGTATACATTTGTATAAAAGAGGGATTGTCGCCCAGATACATACATACATATACATATATATTAGGTTGGTGCAAAAATAATGCCGTTTTCTCACATAAGGTTGAACGTCAAAAACGACATTATTTTTGCACCAACCTTATATACATATATATATATATATATATATATATATATATATATATATATATATATATATACATATGTATTAGGCTGGTGCAAAAATAATGTCGTTTTCTCACATAGTAACATATGTATATATACATATATATATGTATAAATATGTATCTATATGTATGTATAAATATGTGTATATATGTATGTATATATACGTGTATATATATGTATGTCTACATATATAAATGAAATGTATATATATATATATATATATATATATATATATATATATATATATATATATATATATATATATATATATATATATATATCTGTCTTTGGTGTTTTTCCAAGCACTTTAGGTTGGTTGTCGTCAACCCTCATTATAGCTGTATGTTTATGGTTTTAATGCAAATTTAATGCAAATTTAATGCAAATTGCTGTTTTATTTTATAGAAATTCTGGGGCATTCAGGACGTGTTTTTGGATTAGTTCATTATCTCTTTCGGCCGAGGTTGCTATTTATTATTTCGAGGATTAGTTATCAAATATATTTAAGATGTTTTTGCCGGTATTAAATCCTACTTTAGTTATGCTAGCTTTTTGGTTTTTAATTGTGATGACTTCAAGAATTTGTAATCATTTTTTGCATTTGTTTTTGTAGATGATTTGGTATTGTTGATTCGAATTTTCTTATTTCGGAGTATTTGAAAAACCGAAAGTGATCGGCCACGCAGCAAAGACTGGGAGTCATTTTTTTTTAACAACTTAGACCCAAATACAAAGAAACTCTGTATACCCCTCTGTATTATTCAATAATTCAATAATCTATATATATTATACCTTTCTATATTATTTCAATGTGTCTTCTTAACAGGCAGAAATGGTGTGATGCGTCTAATGCAAGATGGCTCATGTAGACACGCATAAATTACATATCCACACCTAACCTCTAACCTACATTTTTTTAACTTTTCTATTTTAACTTAGATCTGTCTTTGCATTCGTCAAATAAGACAACAACCGTAAAAATAATTTTTTAAAACTTATTCTTCCTCCTACCTGAACTTTTCAATATAACTACATCACTTTCAAAAGTAAATAATTTTTTTATGAAGTTATTAAATATCGCTTGAAAATGGAACAATAATTTTAGTTCCGAAACAGTGACTCGATGAAAAAATATTTTTATTAATAATAATAATAAAAATAATAATAATAATATATATATATATATATATATATATATATATATATATATATATATATATATATATATATGGCATCAAATGACAATTGAAAAAAAAATCTGACATTTTGCCGACGCGTTTCGTCTTCCGACTTTTTCCAGGCAAAAATGAAATCGAAATGTTTTTGTTGTAATAGTTACATTAAAAATCCAAATTTAAAAAGATAGACGCTTCTGTCTAAGCCTTTTTTCCAATTGACATTTGATGCCACTCTGTCTTGTCCACAGAATTCATCTGGGAATTTAACTATATATATATATATATATATATATATATATATATATATATATATATATATATATATATATATATATATATTGAACATTGACGTCAGCACAGGCTAGATTTTATATTTACATACGCTCTATCTCTGATATTGAGCATTTTATCCAATAAATATAGCATATCTTAAAACTATATTTCTTTATATATATATATATATATATATATATATATATATATATATATATATATATATATATATATATATATGTAAGAAAATATATGGATATAGATCCGACAGTATGAAAAAAAAATATACGGAAAAAACAAACGAAAATTTTCTAGCAAGATACAAACGTACATATAAGTTTTAGACCAAAATAAAATTCTTTTCGTTTTTCATTCAAAATACTCAAATTTTAGGAATACGTTTTCACAACATCGCCCACGTGACGACGACGTGATCATATTTAAACGGAACGCTGATCTTATAAAAGATTTCAGTTTTCTGTTTGGATTGGTCTTGCTCTTATGTTCATCTTCTTTTTCATGTTGAATTGAATATGGTCTAATGTTAATTATGTTTTATGAATATGTCCTGAAGATGGTCTATTAGACCGAAACAACCGACGTTGACATTATATTAACATTAAAACAGTATAATTGCATATTAGGATTTTTGTTTGTTTTTTCCGCATATTTTTCTTCATATATATATATATCGTGAAACCCAGGGTCACAAACTCACATCTATCCAACCATATATGTTAGCTCTATCTCTGATATTGAGCGCTTTCTAATAAGTACCGCGCATATAATATATAAATAATTATACATATATATATATTTATATATATATATATTTATTTGTATTTATATACACACACTTTTCACACACACACACACACACACACACACACACACACACACACATATATATATATATATATATATATATGGTGATAGAGAAAAATTAAAGAAAAGCTGTTTGCAATTTTGATGTGAAAACACTAATGATGCAGATTACTTTTACATTAGACTTTTGTAAATGTTTGGCGTCTAATTTATCGAGGGTGATACTTTAGGAGATTTATGTGAGAGCTATTTCTATCGCATCCAGTATTTCCTTTCTTTCATTTTCCTTTTCTTTTCTTTTCTTTTTTTTTTTTTTTCTTTTATTCCTTACGTTTCATATTTTCTTTTCTTTTCCCTTCTTTCCTTCTTTCATTTATTAGGTTGGTGCAAAAATAATGACGTAACAATGTCGTTTTTTGACGTATTTTTTAACGTCAAAAAACGACATTATTGCGTCGTTATTTTTGCACCAACCTAATACTTTTGTTCTCTTCCGTCTTTTTATCTTTTTTTTTTTTTTATTTCCTTTGCCTTTTTTTCCGTTCATTTCTTCGCCCTTTTCTTTATTTCCGCTCTTCTTTTTTTATTTTTTCTTTCTTTTGTTCTTTTATACATATCTTTTCTCATTCCCTTTTATTTAATTCTTTTTCCTTTTCGTATTTTCCCAGTTTATTTTGTTTTTCTTTTCCCTTTCATTCTTAATTACTTCTTATTGCCTTTCTCTTTAATTCTTTTTTTTTTTTTTTCGTTTTTCTCCTTTTATTTCTTTTCGTCTTTTTTCTCTTCTTTCTACTTTTCTTTTTCCCTTTACTTCTCACTCTTTTTTTTATTCCTTCTATTTTTCTTCTTTTTCTTCTTTTTCTTTTTTCATTATTTCCAACTTACTTCTTTTTCTTTCTTTTCTTTCTTTTTTATATTCATTTATTGTCTTTTTAATATCTTTTTCATTTTTACTTTACACTTTACATCTTTTATTACTTTGACATTCATTCTTTTTTTCATTCATTGTTTCTTTCAGCTTTACTTTCATTTATTTACGTTCTTCCTTTTCATTTTTTTCAATTGTTTCCTTTTCATCTTTTTCATCTTCTGTCCGCCCTTTTTTTTTCTCTTTTCGTTTTCTATTACCTTTTGTGTTTTCCTTCTTCTTTTCTTTTTTGTTTCTTTTCTACTTATTTCCGGTTTTTTTTTTTTTTTGCTCCTTCCCTTTTGTATATCTCTATTCTTCACTTGTTCCCGTTCTTCTCCTTCCTTGTTTTACTTTTTACTTCTCACCTTCATTCTTTTTCGTTCTGTTTGATTTCAACTTTATTTTCTTTCCTTTCATTTTCTTTCTTTCTTTCTTTCTTTCTTTCTTTCTTTCTTTCTTTCTTTCGAATTCTCTTTCAATTCAATTATCTTTTTCTTCCTTTCCTTCCAGTCATTTTCTTTCTTTCTTTCTTTTTTCTTTCTTTCTTTCTTTCTTTCTTTCTTTCTTTCGAATTCTCTTTCAATTCAATTATCTTTTTCTTCCTTTCCTTCCAGTCATTTTCTTTCTTTCTTTCTTTCTTTCTTTCTTTCTTTCTTTCTTTCTCCTTTATTTCCACTTTTTCTTTTTTTCTTTTGGTATTTTCTTTGCTTTCATTACTTACAAGTTTTTTTTTTTCTATTTCCTCATATTTCTTTTTTCGTGTATTTAATTTAATTTAATGTTTCCAAAGACTTTGCCATTATTTTCCTTAGAGTAATTTTTTCCCTTTTGAATTGTTCTTACTCACTCTCTTTCACTTTCCTTCTCTCAGTTTCTATATAGTTCCTATTACTCTCTATCTCATTCTCCCACTTCTCTTTTCTCTCTCGTATCGCTTACAACGTTTGTATGCGTGTGTGTGTGTGTTTTAATTTAATTTTCTTTGTCTTTATTAGTCATTTTTAATATCATGTCCAACAAAATTAAGGGAGGAATTTACATGGATCGGATCTTGGTCTCACTTTAAATGTTAACGACCATAGCGTCTGTTACGCATTCCCGACAATCTTTGCGAGGGGAATTAAACTCGAAATGCATATCGAAAACTTCCTTTTTGCAGAGTTCAATTTATTTTCAGCTGGCATTTTTTTTTATTTGTTTAAAATACAAAAACAAACGAAAAGCAAATTTCGTCTTCAATTCTATTCCGAATACATTTTCTGTTTCTCTAATCCTATATTCATGCAGATGAGTAATTCTGTGCCTTTCTCCATTTCTACGAATTGTTTCCTTGTAAGATGCAAACGAGAAAAGCAAAGAGATTATTAGAAAAAAATAATTTAAGCAATTTTGACAGGTGAAGCTGGAATTCATTTTTTTTTTTAAATAATCAGTCTCAACCCAATAAAATATTTAAAAAAAGGGTTAATTAATATATATGGTTCTTTATATTTTAGGCCCTTTTTTTTTTAAAGAAAAATAAATAAATGGAAATATAATAAACTTTTGAAAAATTTATATTCATGATGAAATGACTGATATGAAATATTCGAACAAAGTATTTTTTTAATCAATTCGCACCAAGCACGGCGACAAAGCCACTAAGACGCAAGAGGCTACTGGAAATGAAAGAGAATGAAAAGACTATAAAAGAAACTGGAAACCCATTCCTAACAGGGGAACAAATTAAAAAAACCTATACTCTTGTTCAAAAGGCCGGTGGGAAGTGTGACCTGGTAATAAACGAACCTATCTACACTTATTGAAGAGTAAAAAAATATTGGTTAAATATTTTCTGAGTTCAGACGGAGACGTTAGAAATATAGAGTTGAAATTAAAGTTAGGAAGAACAGGAAAGTCAATCTTAAACATGAAACAATGGATAAACCTATTCTCCCGTTTAAAAGAGCGGGTAGGAGTGCGAACATTCTGAAGAAATCTAGCGAATGGCCAAAACGTTGTGAGTAAAGCAGTTTGCCTGTATGTTTAAGTCCTGACCTTGGAAATTTAGACAAAAAGGATTGGCGTTACAATTACCGAATCAGTGTAACGATAATAATCAAGATAAAAGACATTACCGCGAATGGAAGATTATATATCTTACTAGCAGTAGAGCCCGGCGTTGCCCGGGGATGTAACATAAGAGATAGATCAAGTATCGACCATCATAAAGACTGAAAAATAAAATTGACAAAGATTATTGTTTAAGGTTGACGGACACGCATGTCTTAATTAGTTTTTTTTTTTGCTTTGTTTTACGAATTGGCCAAACCGAAACTCAAACAAAAACATTGTTTTCAATCGTTATGAGTGTACTGATTGAATAGAATTTTATTATAAACAATTGTCTTGTAAATGGAATTTTTAAAGCATTCTGAATGTAAAAATAAAGAAAAAAGTGTGCAAGACAATAAGAAACACTACCTGCCAAAAAAAAGTGAAGTTTTGTTGAAATCGGTTGAAAAAAGTAGGAAATCCGATCCCATATATAAACGAACACACACACACACACACACATACACAAACAACCTGGGTTTTATAAGTATAACTCGATATGAGTTGTCCCCCCTTTCGTTCTGGCGACAGAATCGTGTTTTATCGTATTTTCAGATTGATTTCCTTCAAAAACAATTGTGTTTTTTCCAATTTTTGCCGCAATGTAATTTTACGCAGTCCTGTGAAGTTTTGTTGAAATCGGTTGAAAAATGTAGGAAATCCGATCCATTATAAAAACGTACACACACACACACACACACTCACACACAATCTCCCTATTATAATTTTGCTTGTCCCTCTCTTAATTAGCACGGCCGTTACGGCCTGCCAATACCTCATAAATTATGAACTATTCCGTTTTGTTCGTTTGGAAAGATGGAAAAGACATATCAGAGACGCTACTTGATTTCAGTGAGAAAATGAAAGAAAGAAAGAATTGTTTAATGCCTCCTGCTAATATCACATAAATATTGACTATTCGGTTTTGCTCGCGTAGAAAGAGGGAAAAGTCATATCAGAGACTCTACTTGATTTCAGTGAGAAAATGAAAGAAAGAAAGAATTGTTTAATGTCTCCTGCTAATATCTCATACATAAAGGACTATTCGGTTTTGCTCGTGTAGAAAGAGGGAAAAGTCATATCAGAGAAGTTACTTGGTTTCAGTGAGAAAATGAAACAAAGAAAGAATTGTTTAATGTTTCCTGCTAATATCTCATACATAATGGATTATTCTGTTTTGCTCCCGTAGAAAGAGGGAAGAAACATATCAGAGACGCTACTTGGTTTCAGTGAGATAAAGAAAGAAACAAACAAAGAAGGGAAGATATAAGTTTCGGTGAAATAAAAAAAAAGTTGTCAGTTTCAAATCTTTTAATTTGTATCAACTAGTTACATTTCATCATCGGCAACCGGACCCCGAATTACCGCCAGTCACAATGAACGGTTTTCCCCTCGGTGAGGCTCCGTGCCTTGAGTGATTATTGGGTCTTAAAATCACACCTGGCCTCAAATGGAACTCTTACATTTGATCCATTGATAAAAATCAAGATAAAAAAATATGGTCGGCTCCCTCTACGGCTCCAGTAATTACCTGACTCCTCAAGCTATCCGCTACTTTTACAAGCGCTAGATCTGGCCGAGAATGGTGTACTGTAGTCATATTTTGGACGGGAGCTGCCCAGTTCTCACATCACAATGTCTATCAAAAGCGTTTCACAGTCCTTGTAGACGACAAATTATTTTTCACCTTCCGACATCACTCATTAAGACGGGATGTGGCAAACCTCTCGCTGCTTTATCGATACTTCCATAGAAACTGCTCGCATGAACTACATTCCTTGGTTTCGCCAGACATAACCTTCATGGCTACGGCCACATACATTGTAGCAAGCCATCAACATTCGTTCCAAATTCCATCGGTGATAAGTTCCGCTCGAACAGCTTTTTCATGCAACTGCTCTGTGGAACCGACTCCCAAGAGCATGTTTTCCCGATCATAGTAATCTTAACCTGTTCAAGTTTAGGGTTAACCGTTATGTTACTTTCCTATCCGTATAAACTGCATCTCAACGTAACCCTCTACCTCGAGTGCCCCCTGGCCTTGTACAGGGCAAACCTTACTGTAAAAAAAAAAAAAAAAAAAAAAAAAGAAGCAAAAAAAATGTTGCTTAAATCAAATATATATTTTTTCATTGTATTTGTTTTTGTTTCAATATGGCGTTTGGAGCGTTATAAATTTCAATTCTGTTTTGACTGCCACGATGACACTATTTGAAGGGTGCTGTATGTTTATTAATAATTGACTATATTTACTACACAGGTTCCAAGGCTGAAAGATATGTAATGTATTTTGTATTGTAGATTTTATTATTATGGACGCAAGTATATGTACTACAAATCTTAACCTGTTCAAATCTAGGGTTAACCGTTATCTTAACTTCGTCTCTATATAAACTAGCTCTTAATGTAATGCTCAATCTTGAGTGGTCCCTGGGCCTTGTACAAAGTGATCCTTACTGTAATAAATTAAAAAACAATATCTTCTTAAAATAACGATCTGCATTCGCATTTATAATTGTTAAAATTGTCAAGTGCAAATACGTAACGATGCTATAGCGGAACTTCTACGGACATTTTATTGTGGGAGACCTTTGCTTATTAAATAATTGACTTAAGTCACATCTTAGGAATTAAGATTCATCAGATAATTTAAATTAGAAAACCATGAAATTTCCACGGATCTTTCTAGTAGTAGTAGTAGTAGTAGTAATAATAATAATAATAATAATAATAATAATAATACAATTTGTGAGATAAATTAATTAAAAATAATTTTAGAACCACTCCCACATTCGTGGATCAGATCACATATTGAGCTGGCACCTTAGACTGCTCGGACATTCAGCATATTATTTTTTAATATTATTATGATTATTATTTTTTTTTGTTTTTGATCGTGTGTAAAGAGGGGTAAAGTTACGACTTGATTTCAATGAAAAACTTAGAAGTGTTTAAATGCTGTTTCACCGTGTTTCACATTGTCAATTCCAAATCTTTTTATTTGTAACCACTTAAAATAAGAACCAGCATTTTTATTTAGGATTGTTATTGCAATATTTTGTTAAAGTCCAAATATTTAACAATGTAATAGGGGAAGTTATACCGACACTTTATTGTGCTAGAACTCACCATGAGCTTATTCAATCATTAACTTAAGAGTTAAATCTTAAGAATTAAGATTCATCAGAAAATGTAGATAGGGAAACTGTAAAATTTCTAGGCGTCTTCTAGTAATAATACTACTAATAATAATAATGACGTTTTTGTTGTGATTATTATTATTAATTGAGAGATCAGCAAACCAGTAAATCACGCCGAGTTACAAATATACGAAGCTATATGGCGAGTACGAAATAATAACAACTCCCTTTATACACTCCCTTCAAATTCGGGCGAGCTGAGGAAAAAGACGCAAAGAAATTCGTGAGCCTATGTGAAATTTTTGTCTGGACCAATGAAAATCTTGCCTTAACAGAGATTGGCCTGCGCGTCGAGAAAAAGACGAAAACAAATTCGCGAGCCTACGTGACATTTTTTCTGGGCCAATGAAAATCATGCCTTCGTAGAGATTGACCGGCATGCTGAGAAAAAAAACGAAAACAAATTCGCGAGCATATGTGAAATTTTTTTTGACCAATGAAAACTTTGTTTTCACGAAAATTAACCGTTGGGCCTAGAAAAATAGAAAGAAAAGAAAGTAGCGAGCATATGTGAAATCCTTTTTGCTGTCAAATAAGGAAATCAATTGTTTATTGTAACCTCGAAGACCCTCGCCCCCGTTGCCAAGTACAATCACAGAGGACCATATTTATGTGTATACACGAGAAACATGCTCCCAAATCTGCCTGAGGCGGTGACATATGAATGAAAGAAAGAAGTGTTTAACGGCTGTTTCAGTGAAATGGAAAACATTGTCAATTTCAAATCTTTTCATTTGTACCCCCTTACTTCTATAAAAAACGACCAGATATGATTGTTATTGCAGTATTTTGTTAATCATGTTAAGCTCAACCATTTAACTATGCGATAGGGGTATTTCTACTGATATTTTATTCACAAAGAACTCGTCATGAGCTTATTTAGTTATTAAGAATTAAGATTACCATATTTACTCGCGTATCATGCGACTTTTGAAGACCTAATTTTGAATCTAATTTTAAGGGGTCCCCATCATAAACAAGATATAAAATTAGCGTATACACTGCCGGATCTGGCTACGCCATTGAGCAAACTAAAGAGTGTTTCATTAAGACGGATCAAAGTCAGCAGTAAATAAATCAGTGTTATTGGTGAAAAATTATTTATTTCTCTATTGGATCATGTTATTTAAGTCATGGCAGTTATGTGTGAAATAATATCGCCCAAATATCCGCCAAGACACACCTCCACTCGATAATCAAGATTTTTGATGACGTCTCTGCATATTTGTTCCTTGATCTCACCAACATGCCTTATTATCTCATCCTTCAGCTGTTGAATTGTTGTTGGCTTGTTGGCATAGACCTTACTTTTGAAATGACCCCAAAGGAAGAAATTTAAAAGTGTCAAGTCGCACGACTGTGGTGGCCAATTGACTGTTTCGAGAGATCATGCGACCTGGGAACTTTTCATTGTATTTGTGATTGAACGTCCATTTTTGTAACCGGCTTCGATAACACGTTGTTTGATTGTTAATCTTTCCAAAGTTGAAATTGCCAAAGACTTAAGTTGTTAAATCTGAAAAAAATAAAAAAATAAAAAATCATTAGACGCTTAAACTTAATTCACATTTAAAATCGGACACACTTTATATATCCAAATTAGCATCAAAATTAGATCTTCAAGGGTCGCATGATACGCGAGTATATACGGTAATCTAAAATCTAAATAGGAAATCCGTGAGCATTTCCCTGGTATTTCTAGTTAATGAAAAATAATTCTCCATGTCAGAAATTCAAAAATAAACACTGAGCCACACATGGAATTGTTTTATAGAAATCACTGGAATTGAACTCCTTATCGTTTTACCATATATCCTATAACCACCGAACTATACCAGTTGGTACTGATTCCAGAATATTTCTCTGGTGTGGTTATCGTATCAGCATGAATGAACAAGACAATATACGGTCCATTAGTGGTTACTAGCCCTACCTCCCAAGATGACTTGACAATGTAAAGCTAATCAACTCACCATGGTAACAAACAACCGTGATTTCTTGAGGCGACTGACGAACTGACCAATGAACACGTTGAAGAGATCCTAGAAGCATAATTTATGGCTAATTTGAACGCTCGGTCCCCATTGTCATTAAACGTACTTCATATTAAAATAATTAGCCGAACGATCAGTCATTACATGAGACAATGGCGAGCCGGTAACCTTAGCTTCTGATGAAGTGTCAAGTTTCGTGGCTTCAATGTGAGGAATTGTTTCCGAGATGGTTATCAAGTGGGATTGACTGGACCTGTAAAGCCCGCCAAAAGAAAAGAATAGGGTTAGGGGAGGGGATAGGCAGGACGGTAGAGACAGGTCAGTCTGAACAAAAGCAATAAACGTAGAGATGGGGTAGAGGAGAAAACAGCAGGTAGCGATGATGTAATTACTTTTAAATCTTCAAGTTAGTCGGAAAGATAGTGTTTTCTTTTTTTATATTCCTCATTCTGTTCTATCCTTGTTTTGCGTCTGACGTTTCTGGGCGCGCGCGCACATACACACACACCCTCTCTCTCTCTCTCTCTCTCTCTCTCTCTCTCTCTATATATATATATATATATATATATATATATATATATATATATATATATATATATATATATATATATATAAGGTTGGTGCAAAAATAATGTCGGTTTTTGACGTATTTTTTTAATGTCAAAAACGACATTATTTTTGCACTAACCTAATATATATATGTATATTTAAATAAAAAGAAAGAACAGTAAGATATGTAATCCGGTGTTCTTATTGATATTTTTATTCTTTACAAAATAGTTCTCAATGTAAATTTACAGAGCATCAATATTATAAATTATTAGGTTGGTGCAAAAATAATATCGTTTTTTGACTTATTTTTTAACGTCAAAAACGACATTATTACGTCATTATTTTTGCACCAACCTAATATATATATATATATATATATATATATATATATATATATATATATATATATATATATATATTTAAATAAAAAGAAAGAACAATAAGATATGTAATCCGGTGTTCGTATTGATATTTTTATTCTTTACAAAATTGTGCTCAATTTAAATTTACAGAGCATTAATATTATAAATTAACTGATTTAAAATATGGTTGTTTCACTTATTTTTAACTGCACGGGAAATTCATAATTTACGGTTACCAAGGATACAGAGAAAGCGTAAATTATGAATTTCCCTTGCAGTTAAAACTCAGTAAATTAAAAAAAAATGAGTTACTCCAAAATTCGCTTGAGGATGAAATGGAACTAATGTTTTTAATTTAATTACAAAATTTAAAGTTTTTAGCTTTCATTTTTGAAACATGGTTATTACTGTGTAGCGAAAAAAAACACATTTTAAATCAGTTAATTTATAATATATATATATATATATATATATATATATATATATATATATATATATATCATTCTCTCATTATTTCTAACACGCACATAAAAAAATACACTAACACAAATACCTACACTTATACTGGAGAGCTTTAATGTCTTTATCTATCTATCTATCTATCTATCTATATATATATATATATATATATATATATATATATATATATATATATATATATATATATCGAGGCACTAGTGCACGGTGACTTTCAGTTTCCAACCTTAAACAATCAGCAAAAATATCTGTCTATATTTCTGAGATGACGTATTATGATTATTTACATTATTCCGACTGTGATCCTCATCTGCATTGCCATATTCACAACGTTTCGGCCGTTGTACGCTCCAGCCTTCTTCAAGTGATTGGAATTTCGAACCGAACTCTTTATTTCGTCCACCGGGGTAGATTGTTCTTGCTCCAAGTGCCATGCTTTCAATATCTATCTATATCTCTGAGATGACGTATTATAATTATTTACATTATTTACATTATCCCAACTGTTATCCTCATCTTCATTGCCATATTCACAACGTTTCGGCCGTTGTACGCTCCAGCACCTTTTATTTCATCCACCGGGGTAAACTATTCTAGTTCCACGTGCCATGCCTACTCCATGCCTTTTCCGGATGTCTCAATTATTTCCCTTTAACTCAACTCACCAAGTATTTTGGTTCACTACTACTGTAGGCTGGTATTGAACTCACAACTCTTTCGGTCTAGTCACTGGATCTAACCAACGCCTTTATCCAGCGCTAGCGAAAACGCAATGAATAACAACACAAAATTGCAATATAAGCTCTGGTAAAAATATGAAATAATAAAAACAGAAAAATTGCAATATGAGCACTGGTAAAAACGGTTACTGAGACATTACGTTTATAAATCCCAGAACTTAATACACAGATAATCCTCAAGTATACATGGCCCAGTGGATAATGGCGTTGGTTAGATGCAGTGATTAGATCCAAAGAGTTGTGAACCCAAATACATGGAGTATTACGTTAAAGGAAAATAACTGAGACATCCAGAAGAGGCATGACACGTGGGACTAGAACATTCTACCCCGGTGGACGAAAAAAAAGGGTTCGGTTCGAAATTCCAATCACCTGAAGAAGGCCGGAGCTTACAACGGCCGAAACGTTGTGAATATGGCAATGAAGATGAGGATAACAGTTGGAATAATGTAAATAATGTAAATAATTATAATACGTCATCTCAGAGATATAGATAGATATTGAAAGCATGGCACTTGGAACAAGAACAATCTACCCCGGTGGACGAAATAAAGAGTTCGGTTCGAAATTCCAATCACTTGAAGAAGGCTAGAGCGTACAACGGCCGAAACGTTGTGAATATGGCAATGCAGATGAGGATAACAGTCGAAATAATGTAAAAGGTTTCGCCCCTCTGCCACATCTCCCAGACTACGTTTTATCATCCACTTGCTTAAAACCGCCAGGTATGCCATGCGTTGTCTCCCCTTGTCTCTTTTTCCTTCTATTCGACCTGTGAGTATAAGATTCTCCAGACCCTCCTTCCTCATTATGTCCCAGAAACTTCAGCTGCCTCTTCCTGATGTTAAGTATAAGCCTCTCCCTGGTTTGCATCCTCTTCAAGCCCTTATATCGTTGCTCACACGCTCTGTCCATGACATCCTTAGCATCCTTCTGTAGAAACACATCTCCGTCGCCTCGAGTCTCTTCTTCATCTTTGAGGAAATCATCCAACATTCTCTGCCGTAAAGAAGAGATGTCACGCAACAGCTCAGTATTCTTTTCTTTGTTATTAAAGATATCCTCCTGTCTCGCAGTAATCTGCCCAGCTTTTGGAATCTGTCCTTGGCCATCCCATTACGCCTACGGATCTCAGTGTCGCACTTACCGTCCTCTATCAAGACGCTCCCCGGATATTTAAACTTTCGCGTCCGCTTGATTCCTGTGTTCCCGACCTTCAAATCATATTTCGGGTTCATCCTTTTGCTGATGACCATACATTCTGTAGGAGATCTTGTAATTTCATTTCCGTGTCTGCTATGAGTACTGTGTCATCTGTGCATCCAGACCAGGGGTCTCAAACACACTACCAGCGAACTATGTTTTTACGGCCCGCGGGAAAACAAAATTTTAATAAGTTTAATGAATATGTCCCTCGCTTGCTTTTGCAATAGCCGTATTGAGCTAGACCTACACACAAAGTGCCAACAGACATTTAACCAATTTTAAATTCAGTGAGGACTGTTCTAGTTCCTCTCTACGGATGGAAAGAAAACTCGATTTCGATACTGAAGAGTGTGTTTCAGGAGTTAATTAACGACGGGGAGGGACACATTTTACCTCATATTTTCATAATCGAGCCCACTTTTTCATAATCGATACCTCGTTTTCATAATCGATATCTCGTTTTCATAATCGATGCCTCGTTTTCATAATCGATGCCTCGTTTTCATAATCTATGTCTCTTTTTCATAATCTATGCCACTTTTTCATAATCGATACCTCGTTTTCATAATCGATGCCACTTTTTCATAATCGATACCTCGTTTTCATAATCGATACCTCTTTTTGATAATCAATACCTCGTTTTTATAATCGATGCCTCGTTTTCATAATCGATGTCTCGTTTTCGTAATCGATGTCTCTTTTTCATAATCGATGCCACTTTTTCATAATCGATACCTCGTTTTTATAATCGATGCCTCGTTTTCATAATCGATGCCTCGTTTTCATAATCTATGTCTCTTTTTCATAATCTATGCCACTTTTTCATAATCGATACCTCGTTTTCATAATCGATGCCTCGTTTTCATAATCGATGCCTCTTTTTAAACACAAACGGCTGCAAATCGTACGAAATCGTGCTTGCCCGCTCCTCCATTTCTTTCTCTCTCTTTCCTCTACCACTCAATCTATCACTCCTCACTCTTTCATTCTCTCTCTCTCTTTCTCTTCTTCCACTCACCCTCTCATTTTCATAATTACTATACCTCAAAAATACCAAACTGCTTTGTGGGTCTGAGGAACCCTGATTGGAAACATGAGCCTATGGGGGAAACGCGGACCTCGTGGTTGGGATGTTTGAAACAGCCTCCTGGTTGGGAAGTTGTTGCCATCCGTATTAGTAATAACCTAGTATCTCACCATTAGCACGTAATGGGCCTTTTTGTGTCTTTCAGTTTGAGATCCGTGAAATAGTGATATCAGAACATATCGGACATCAGTAATTTAAAATTTAAATTTTAAATTTAAATTTAAAATTTAAATTTAAAGTCTCCCTGCATTTCTAGCATTTTTTCTCGGTGTAGAACTGTAACTGATTTATTGTATTTCATTCTCTACTCTTCTCCAGAGTTGATGACTCAGTTCCCGAGACTGTTTTTGCAAGGTTTCGCTCTTTTCAAAGTCAACGGAACTGAGGAAATGCGACAATGATGGCTAGCCTTTGTTCTAACGCAAAGAAAAGTGAACGGTTACAAGAATGATACCAGACATTATCTAGAAGAGAAGATGGAGAATATTGAAATGAGAGTTGGGGAATACAGAGGTGTAGCAGGAATGTCCATAGAAGGTGGGAAACGTTGAAGGAACTTAGAAAAAAGTGTAGAAAGAAGAGGAATTAGGAGTTCATAGAATAATATGAGAAGAAGGAAGAGGAAATGGAAACTGTTTATTCGGGATCAAAATGAAGGAAGGAAAGAAGGAAGAAAGAAAGAAAAGAATTATGAGAGGAACAATCCATTTGCAATATGGAGGAAGGTAGAACGAGACAAAGGGTAAAACAAAGAGAGAAAACAAAAACTGAATGTTATACAAATTAACAAAAGAAAAAAATAAAGAAGACAGTCAAAAGAAAAGAAAAGGGTAAGAGAGTGAGAAGATTGAAGAATACGAGATTTTAGAAGAAACTTCTATAGACAGAAAAAGTAAATCAAATAATATTAAATAGAAAAAAGAGGAAAAGAAAGAAGAAAAATGAACGTTCGAGAATGAAGAAGAGAGAAATGATGTTAGGAGTCAAAAGAGAAAGCGAAGAAAAAAACGAAGAAAAAAGCCAGGAGCTATTTTGAAAAAAAAAAAAAAAATGATTAAGTATAAAGAACAACTTGATATAAAAGAGAAAGAAAGAAATAAGAAAAGAAAGAATGAAGTAAGGAATAAGGAAAGAAAGAAGTACGTAAGGAAAGAAGAGAAGAATGAAAGAAAGGAATACATATAAGAGAGTGACAGCCATTTGCAATATGGAGTATGGTAGAGTGACCCAAAGGGCAAAACAAAGGAAGGAAACAAAGATTCAATGTTATAGAAATCGGCAAATAAAAGAAAAGAAAAGTGAAAAAGAGTAGAATGGGTAAGATGGTGACAAACTTTGGGTAGAAAAGGGATTTTAGAAGAAACTTCTATAAGCGAAAAGAGAAAATGAAAGAAAACCTAATTAGAAAAAAAAAAACAGAGAAAGAAAGAACAAAATGAACATTCGGAAATGAAGAGAGAAAGAATTCAAGAGAATGTAAAAACGATAAGCGAAGAAGAAAAAAAAAAGGAAGGAAAAAATAAAAGCAAGTAGCTATTTTAGAAAATTGATTGATTTTTTCCGGTTTATCAACCTTTTACTGCATATTTAAATCCAAAAAGTATTTTAGATTGTCAGACGTTTTTAGAAGATAATAATGATTTACTGATAAAAGTCTTTCTTCTTCTTCTTCTTCTTCTTCTTCTTCTTCTTCTTCTTCTTCTTCTTCTATGTTCCTCTATCCTTTTACTCAAGCTCATTCTTCGTTTTCTACGTGCCGTGTCTCTTTAGGATTTTGGCGATCATAGCTCTCCACAATTTCCTGTCCTTTGTAGCTTTTAATAAATTTTCTCTTTTTCTTATTTCTCCTAAAATCTATCCCGCTATCCATTTACTCAAACTCGCATGGGAGATTATGCGTTGTTTTCATCTGTCCCTGTGAGTGTCAAATTTTCCAAGCCCTGTTTACACGCTATGCGACCTAAAAAATTCAACTGTCTTTTTCTGATTTTAGGTATATGGATCCTTTTTGGTTCCATTTTCTCTAAAATTTCGTCGTTGCTCACATGTTCGGTCCATGGTATCCTCAGCATCCTTCTGTAGAAATTTCAACTGTCTCTTCCTGGTGTTAAGTATAAGTTTCCTTTTTGTTTCCATTTTCTCTAAAACCTCGTCGTTGCTCACATGTTCAGTCCATGGTGTCCTCAGCATCCTTCTGTAGAAATCTCAACTCTCTCTTCCTGATGTTAAGTATAAGTTTCCTTTTTGTTTTCATTTTCTCTAAAATCTCGTCGCCGCTCACATGTTCGGCCAATGGTATCCTCAGCATCCTTCTTTAGAAATTTCAACTGTCTCTTCCTGGTGTTAAGTATAAGTTTCCTTTTTGTTTTCATTTTCTCTAAAATCTCGTCGCTGCTCACATGTTCGGTCCATGGTATCCTCACCATTCTTCTGTAGAAATTTCAACTGTCTCTTCCTGATGTTAAGTTTAAGTTTCCTTTTTGTTTCAATTTTCTCTAAAACATTGTCGTTTCTCACATGTTCGGTCCATGGTATCCTCAGCATTCTTCTGTAGAAATCTCAACTCTCTCTTCGTGATGTTAAGTATAAGTTTCCATTTTATTTCCATTTTCTCTAAAACTTCGTCGTTGCTCACATGTTCTTTTTATTCTCAGCATCCTTCTGTAGAACCTCATTTCTGTTGCTCCGCGTTTCTCCATCTGTAAAGAGATTATCCAGCATTCCCTTCTATATATTACGTAACAGTTCAGCACCCTTTTCTTTGTTTCTAATGAATTTTTTCTGTTTCTTACTACTTTACTGTTACTTTTATTAACAACCATGAATTTCTGTCTTCTTACAGCTGACATTTAGTCCAGACATCTTGCTTTCCTTCACAACCTTCTTTCCTGAGTCTTCTATCAAAACTGTATCTTCTGCATATCATGTTGTTTAGACTGTGGCCGCCAATAAGAAATCCTGATAAGACTAAATGCAGCCTGGTAGCCTCACCTCACTGTACAAGTTGAATTAGTCTGATGAGACGAGACATCGTTGTATTACACCGCTTTCTATTTTTGTATATTTACAGAATTCATTTTTTATCCGTATGCACACGGTTTGTTGTCAATATATGTTCTGGATTATTCTAATATAATTCCCAAATATATTAAGGTTACTGTTCTGAGGGAACACACCTATTCTATAGTTAATAGACTCTCCCACCTATAATAAGTAGGGGTAGTAAGAGTAACGAGTCGGTCGGTGAGTCAGTGTGAGTCTGTTTGAAGTCGGACGACCGGATGACCGGTTGAACTCTCTGCCTTCGGGCGGGAGGAACCCGAAGGAGGCTACGCCGAAGGGCGGACTCTCTTTCGGGGTGGTAAACCGACCCTGAACCCGTTTATACGGTTTCAATGGGCATATTTTTGGCCGGGCCTACGAACTCGGAGATCCCACGTTAAACCGGCCTTGTGCCACATGATGCCCTCGTGGGTGGGGCTGACTATAGTCGGTGAGTCAGTCGACTGGCTGATCGGTTGAACACTCTGCCTTCGGGCGGGGAGGAACCCGAAGGAGTCTACGCCGAAGGGCGGATTCTCTTTCGGGGTGGTAAACCGACCCTGAACCCGTTTATACGGGTTCAATGGGCATATTTTTGGCCGAGCCCACGGGCTCGTAGATCCCACGTTAAAAAGGCCTTGTGCCACATGACGCCTTCGTGGGTGAGTGACTGAATATCGTCGGTGAGTCAGTCGATGTCGGACGACAGTTAGTATCAGCGACCACAACTAGATTGCTCTGCGTTATACCTATTATATCAAGTTCATATCGTTTTGTACGTCGAACCTATTTTAGGACCGACTTAGTACAAATACAAGCCTCCACTGTGAAATCACTGCACAACAGTTACCTAGCCGTTACAACATTTCCTTGTGACATAATTTATCTTCTACAAACTATATATGTAAAAATAAAAGTTTATCCTGAAAGTATAAAATTATGTATCATATATATGTTGTTTGAAGACATAAAATTGTATACAAAATATTTAGATTTTGATCTCTATCTATAAAAGGCAGGATATGTGTGTGTGTGTGTGTGTGTGTGTGTGTGTGTGTGTGTGTGTGTGTGTGTGTGTGTGTGTGTGTGTAACGAATGCACGGCCGCAATTTTCGACGGATTTGCACCAAAATTTACATGCACATGCTCCAAGTTAGCGGGAAGGCCAATACCAACTTTGCATTTCCCAACTCCCATCGATAGTGGACATAATCGATTTTTCATGCTTCTATGGCAGTTTTCATGTAGTTTGCGGCCATTTTCTATTGGCCAGATTCAGAGCCTATAGCTAGCTGCCACGAATAGGCAGGAAGATTCTATTGGCCAGCGTGAGAGCCAACAGCTGACTGACACGAATGTTAACTAGCATACTAGCATGCAAAAAAAATCGATAGCTGCATTCGTCGCAAGTGGGAAAAATTTAAATCTGCATGTCATTGGCTCATTCACTTGCTTAAACTCGACGTTGATTCTTATTCCGCAGAACTGGGTTAGGTGTGAAAAAGTATTTGTTGTTAATATTCTTTTTTCATTCGGTTTTTCCAGTTACGAGTTCTTTTTTAAAGCTGATCGTTTTGTGTTCATTTTGTTTAGTTCTTTTTTCGTAACATATTTAATGTTTAGTAAAGTGTTTAGAAAAAATTCGCAGTGTGAGATAGGCAAGAAGTAAGGCATGTAGCAACATCAGCATGGCAAACGGCACTCCTTTAAAGGCAAGGAAGGGTAAAAATATTTTAAGTATATTAAGTGATAGCGATTGCTGTATGAGTCGTACGATTTTTGAATCAAGCACGGGCAACGCCGGGCCATACTGCTAGTATTAAATAACCCATAGAGGTGTTGATATGCCGCTAAACAAAATAAATCATCAATGTCTGCTATCTGCATATCTTATGTTGTTAAGATTGTGGTTGTCCATAATAAATCCTGGCAGGACTTCTAGTTCTTTCAGAATTGCTTTATTGTATAGTTTGAATAAATCTGGTGAGAAGGCACATCCTTGTCTTACACTCCTTTCTATTTTTGTATTTTTATGAAATTCATTTTCTACCTGTGTGCAAGCAATTTGCTCACAGTGCATGTTCTGGATTATTCTAATATCCTTCTCAAATATGACAATGTTATCTAGCAGTCCCAGGAGTTATTCGTGGCTTAATTTAACAAATGCTATTGCATAATCTATAAAAAATAGGGATACATTCTTTTGCATTTTTATTGCTCTCTCCGGTCGAATTCTACTGTGCACTCTATTCATTCGCATTAGGATGTTTTGTTTTGTTAGCAGGTGAGTGTTAAATTTTCCAAGCCTTCTTTATCCATTATGTGCCCTAGAAATATCAACTGCCTCTTTCTGATGTTAAGGATAATTTTTCTTTTTTTCCACATTTTCTCTAAATCTTTGTCCTTGCTCACATCCTTCTGTAGAACCACGTTTCTATTACTTCAAGTCTCTTCTTCATCTGTGAGGTGATCGTGCAGCATTCACTGATGGAAACAGAGCAATGGTATGCTATATCAAACAGGAACTCCTAGCAGCTGTTTTTTTGGGTGTGAGCATTTTCAAACGTACATCTACGGGTGTGCTTTTCAGGCAATGTAGGAGTGCCATAAGTACGCAGAGGTTTACAGAGAGTGAACGTGAGTGAAATGACTGGATATAGGGGGACCTGAAGTAAAAGGATAAAAGATGTGAGGTTCCAGACAACAGATGATGGCAACTGGCATTGCATTAAAATTTTTGAAGATTGTAGTTATCAGGGAAGCAAGTAAGCAGAAGGGAGAGGCCTGGGCACAGCTCTTATGCAGGATGGAAGGCAAATAGCATTTGCATCAAAATCCCTGATGGAAACAGAGCAATGGTATGCTAATATCAAACAGGAACTCCTAGCAGCTTTTTTTTGGATGTGAACATTTTCAAACGTACATCTACGGGTGTGCTTTCCAAATGGAAAGCGATCACAAGTCACTAGAGATGGTCAAGCTCAAAAATCTGATTTTGTAGATCTGGCTCTTCTGTAGATATAACCATTGTCTATCGCCCAGGCAAAGGGATGACACGAGCAGATGGATTTTCAAAACCCCGTAACAAGAAAGTGAAGGAAGCAATCAATCTTTACATTAAAGTCGACTTTGTCTATATTTCTGAGATGAGGTATTATGTACACTATTTGCATTATTTGGATTATTGTTTGACATTCCAACCACCTGTAGAAGGCCAGAGTGTATAACGGCCGAAACGTTGTAATCAACATGGTGACAAAGATGAGGACAATAGTCCGAATAATGTAAATAGTGTAAACTCCACTTTGTTCAATTCTCACTGGAGAGGTTAACATAACTAAAACTGGCAACAAATGCTGACCCAACATTGTGCAAATGAAGGGACATGATTTTAAGAGGTTGACCCGACATATTCAGAGAAATTAACTGTGACCATAGTGGCCATATCATGATGAGCTAACCAGTGAAAATGGGATTTTGATCAAGGGCAATCGGATCATTGTCCCACAGTCTATGTAACAAGTAGCACTGCACAAGATCCCATATGGCCATCAGAGTGTACAACGGCCGAAACGTTGTGATCAACATGGCGACAAAGATGAGGACAATAGTCCGAATAATGTAAATAGTGTAAAGGTGATTATGCAGCATTCACTGTCATATAGGAGGACTGATATTATGTAACAGTTCAATAGTCTTTTCTTTGCTTCTAACAAATTTTTTCTATTTCTTAATACTTTGCTTAGGTTTTGGAAAGCATCTATCTCTATCTCAATGCACATATTGATTTCGGTGTTGCACTTTCCATCCCCTGTTAACACACTTCTCAGATATTTAAATTTTCACGCTTGTTTGATTTTGGTATCCTCAATTTGTAATTTGCCTGTTGAGCTGCTCCTTTTGCTGACAACCATGCATTCTGTCTTGTTGCAATTGATATTTAGTCCTTTCTTCATGCTTTCCTTCACTACCTTTTATAGTTCTTGCTGTTTCCTTTCTGTATCTGCTATCAACATTGTGTCATCTGCTTATCTTAATTTATTAAGATTGTGGTCACCAATCATGGCAGGACTTCTAATTCTCTCAGAATTGCTTACCTCTATAGGTTGAATAAGTCCAGCGAGAAGAGACATCATTGTCTTATACACCTATTTTGGTATATTTTAAGGACTCATTCTCTACCCATATGCAGGGACTTTGCTGTCAGTATAAGTTCTCTGTTATTCTAATATGATTCCCAAATATGTTATGGTTAAAGAGCAGTTCCAATATTTTTGTGATGTAATTTATCAAACGCTTTTGCTTTATCTATGAAACATAAGCATCGAGGGCGGGGAGAGAGGGAATAGATGGGTTCATGCCTTTTCCAAGGGTATTTACGCACAAAAAAATCTAATTAGAACTCAACATTCATATTTACAATTCCGTGCCACTATCCATTACACCACGCTCACATCCAGACTTACATCACCTGGTATTCCTAAGCGGTCAACCATCGAGACACTGACCATGTTCGACGTTGCTTAACTTCGGTGATCATACGAAAACCGGTATTTCAAGGCGATATGACTGTAAGAAAATGATTTTTTAACGGCTTATCAACCTTTCGTGGGTTATTTAAAGCCGAAACTTATTTTGAGATTGTAAAAATAATAATTTTGTTTGTTTTTTTTTGCGAGGGAATATTGTATTAACAATTTCTTGGAGATAATAATAATGATTTTCAGGCACAAGGGTTACTAGTTTAACCCATTGATGGGGGAGAAGAGGTGGATTCATACCTTTCTCGGGGTCCTTGCGCGTAGGTGAATATAATGCAACCGGCTGGAAATCGAACTCGGCTTTCCGAATTCACATTGCAAGCACTTATCTATTACACCACTCGCACTTCCTGGTATTCCCAAGCGGTCACCCATCTACGAGCCACATTCGAAGTAGGTTAATTTCGGTGATTGGGCGAGAACCGGTGTTGCAACGTAATATGACCAGAAGCCAACATTATTTTTAGGATATATTCATATGAATAGTATTTTTATTCTTTGTAAGAAATCAGTTTGTAGATCAGGCTTTGGTTTGGTTTGGTTTGTTTTACGGCATATCAACCTCAATGGGTTATTTAATGCCAACATTATTTTTAGGATATATTCATATGAATAGTATTTTTATTCTTTGTAAGAAATCAGTTTGTAGATCAGGCTTTGGTTTGGTTTGGTTTGTTTTACGGCATATCAACCTCAATGGGTTATTTAATGCCAACATTATTTTTAGGATATATTCATATGAATAGTATTTTTATTCTTTGTAAGAAATCAGTTTGTAGATCAGGCTTTGGTTTGGTTTGGTTTGTTTTACGGCATATCAACCTCAATGGGTTATTTAATGCCAACATTATTTTTAGGATATATTCATATGAATAGTATTTTTATTCTTTGTAAGAAATCAGTTTGTAGATCAGGCTTTGGTTTGGTTTGGTTTGTTTTACGGCATATCAACCTCAATGGGTTATTTAATGCCAACATTATTTTTAGGATATATTCATATGAATAGTATTTTTATTCTTTGTAAGAAATCAGTTTGTAGATCAGGCTTTGGTTTGGTTTGGTTTGTTTTACGGCATATCAACCTCAATGGGTTATTTAATGCCAACATTATTTTTAGGATATATTCATATGAATAGTATTTTTATTCTTTGTAAGAAATCAGTTTGTAGATCAGGCTTTGGTTTGGTTTGGTTTGTTTTACGGCATATCAACCTCAATGGGTTATTTAATGCCAACATTATTTTTAGGATATATTCATATGAATAGTATTTTTATTCTTTGTAAGAAATCAGTTTGTAGATCAGGCTTTGGTTTGGTTTGGTTTGTTTTACGGCATATCAACCTCAATGGGTTATTTAATGCCAACATTATTTTTAGGATATATTCATATGAATAGTATTTTTATTCTTTGTAAGAAATCAGTTTGTAGATCAGGCTTTGGTTTGGTTTGGTTTGTTTTACGGCATATCAACCTCAATGGGTTATTTAATGCCAACATTATTTTTAGGATATATTCATATGAATAGTATTTTTATTCTTTGTAAGAAATCAGTTTGTAGATCAGGCTTTGGTTTGGTTTGGTTTGTTTTACGGCATATCAACCTCAATGGGTTATTTAATGCCAACATTATTTTTAGGATATATTCATATGAATAGTATTTTTATTCTTTGTAAGAAATCAGTTTGTAGATCAGGCTTTGGTTTGGTTTGGTTTGTTTTACGGCATATCAACCTCAATGGGTTATTTAATGCCAACATTATTTTTAGGATATATTCATATGAATAGTATTTTTATTCTTTGTAAGAAATCAGTTTGTAGATCAGGCTTTGGTTTGGTTTGGTTTGTTTTACGGCATATCAACCTCAATGGGTTATTTAATGCCAACATTATTTTTAGGATATATTCATATGAATAGTATTTTTATTCTTTGTAAGAAATCAGTTTGTAGATCAGGCTTTGGTTTGGTTTGGTTTGTTTTACGGCATATCAACCTCAATGGGTTATTTAATGCCAACATTATTTTTAGGATATATTCATATGAATAGTATTTTTATTCTTTGTAAGAAATCAGTTTGTAGATCAGGCTTTGGTTTGGTTTGGTTTGTTTTACGGCATATCAACCTCAATGGGTTATTTAATGCCAACATTATTTTTAGGATATATTCATATGAATAGTATTTTTATTCTTTGTAAGAAATCAGTTTGTAGATCAGGCTTTGGTTTGGTTTGGTTTGTTTTACGGCATATCAACCTCAATGGGTTATTTAATGCCAACATTATTTTTAGGATATATTCATATGAATAGTATTTTTATTCTTTGTAAGAAATCAGTTTGTAGATCAGGCTTTGGTTTGGTTTGGTTTGTTTTACGGCATATCAACCTCAATGGGTTATTTAATGCCAACATTATTTTTAGGATATATTCATATGAATAGTATTCTTATTCTTTGTAAGAAATCAGTTTGTAGATCAGGCTTTGGTTTGGTTTGGTTTGTTTTACGGCATATCAACCTCAATGGGTTATTTAATGCCAACATTATTTTTAGGATATATTCATATGAATAGTATTTTTATTCTTTGTAAGAAATCAGTTTGTAGATCAGGCTTTGGTTTGGTTTGGTTTGTTTTACGGCATATCAACCTCAATGGGTTATTTAATGCCAACATTATTTTTAGGATATATTCATATGAATAGTATTCTTATTCTTTGTAAGAAATCAGTTTGTAGATCAGGTTTGGGTTTGGTTTGTTTTACGGCATATCAACACATCAATGGGTTATTTAATGCCGACAAGATTTTTATTGCTCGTAATTTTTTTTTCTCAAAAATATATTGCTGGTAATAATTTTTCTTCAAAAATTTATTGCTGGTAGCGATTTTTATACAGTATTCCTGGTATTAAAATGTATTTTTACACTTTCATAGTGTTTTGACACCACTATGGGGGATAACTATTTGCCCATAGCTGGGACCCAAAAAGGTGCTACCAGCCCCGGTTCAGGGTGGACCTGGGAACACCAGCAATTAAGAGGTGGTTCCACGCTCCTCAAAACCTGATTGAAAACTTGATCAAAGGCCTTGCTGTTGGACGTCGTTTATCGTCTTACCCTGGACGCGGATGTAGTTTATCGTCATACCCAGGATGGTGTAGATCAGGTTTTCATTGATGTATTTTTGTAAAGAGTATTTTTGTCGAGAGTCTCTGATACACAGTTTGTGGAGAAACTGGCTTTAGTGACATTTTCATTTATTTTATATTTTGGGGGTCTTGGGTTTATTTTGTTTTACAGCATATCAACAACTCAATGGGTTATTTAATGCCGACAAGATTTTTAGGGTAGGTTCGTATGAATAGAATATATATTCTTTGTAAGAAATCATTTTTAGATCAGATGTCATTGACGTATTTTTATAAACAGGGTTTTTGTCGAGAATCAAAAGTATTGCTAGTAATATTTTTTTTTTATTTTGAAAAATGTATTGCTGGTATTTTGTTACGATAAATATCTATTTTTATGCTTTCATAGTATTTTGACCCCACTATTTGTCCATAGCTGGGACCCTAACAGGTGCAACGACTCCGGGTCAGAGAACAACAGCAATTAAGAGGTGGTTCCATAGTCCTCAAAACCTCCCGATCAGAGGTCTTGATACCAGATGTAGTTTAGCGTCATACCCAGGACGAATTAGCCAAAAGGATTGTGAATAACAAAGAACAGCCAGGAAACATGTATGAGATATCGATAAAAAAAAAACATTATTATTGTTTAGTCTGAAGTCCTTTCGAAAGACGAAAGGCGTAACCAATAAGTTTATCCACCATCCGACAACTTCTAATTGGTGGCGTGATGTATGTTGCGAGGGTGGGGCTGAAATATTTGTTTTTATGATTAGAAATAAAGGCAGGTGTTCTCTTTGTATGCCTAATTTTCTTGTTTGTTTCATTTGCCTGGGGAGAAAAGCGCGATTTTAAAACAGTTGGGAATAGTATTATGAGCGCCCCCTACATTGTCATGTAACGATATCTCGTTTATTGCCATAATAGGGAACATTTTCTGCTTCCGGCTAAGTGAAGGCTTTGTCATTGTTTTAAAATAATTGAAGACAAAACTGTGTTCATTTCGAAATATGAGCCAATGCCAAAGTAGAAAGCATTCTTAAAATCTACGGGTAAATATTAAGTTGGTGCAAAAATAATGACGTAATAATGTCGTTTTTTGACGTTAAAAAATACGTCAAAAAACGACATTGTTACGTCATTATTTTTGCACCAACCTAATATCTACGCATATCGATTTGTCTATGCGAAAGAAGAAAGGAACAGGCATAAACATACAAAGAAAGAAAAAGAGAGATAAAGAGAAAGAGAGAGAGAGACAAAGTGAGAGGAAGAAAGAGAGAGAGAGAAAAGGAGAGAAAGAGAGTGTGAGAGAGAAGATGTGTTTGTGTCTGATACAGATGAGGGGAGAGAGTGTCGGAGATGTGTGCATGTAAGGAAAAGTGTGAAATAAGTATACACATTCAGAGAGAGAGAGAGAGAGAGGGCAAAAGGAGAGGCAGATGGTGAAGAGAGAGAGGGTGAAAAAGAAAGGAAGTGTGTGTGTGGAGAGAGAGATATGTGGGTGCTTACGTGAAACGCCTGCAACGAAAGCGAGAGAGAGATAATTTGCATATGTGTGATAGAGATGTGGGAGAGAGTGTGAGAGAGGTGTGTATGTGAGGGAGTGTGAAATAGGTGTACATATTCAGAAAGAGAGAGAGAGGATGAAAAGAGAGAGACAGAGGGTGAACTGAAAAAGAGAGTGAAAGAGAAAGAAAGTCCGTGTTGGAAATAGAGAAAGTGTGTGTTAGGGAGAGGGAGAGAGAGCGGGAGAGAGAGAGAGAGAGGGAGAGGGAGAGGGAGGAGTGTTGGAATGAGAAAGGCTGTTAAACTGAGGTAGAGGGACAATCACATGGAGGAAGAAAATATAAGAACGCAACAGAAAAAAAAGCCCGTTTGAGAAGGAAAAAGAAAGAGATAGAGATAGATAGATAGATAGATAGATAGATAGATAGATAGATAGATAGATAGATAGAAAAAAATGGCGTCTATAATAGAAAGAAAACGAGAAAAGTGAAAGAGTGTCTATTTAAAAGAGAGACCGGGGGAAAGTATGAGTGAGTGTACTTGGTAAATATTGTATTATATTTTGCATTTGTGTAATTTCATCTATCTATTAGGTTGGTGCAAAAATAATGACGTAATAATGTCGTTTTTTGATGTTAAAAATACGTCAAAAACCGACATTATTACGTCATTATTTTTGCACCAACCTAATATCTATCTATCTATCTATCTATCTATCTATCTATCTATCTCTTTCTCTCTCTCTCTCTCACTCTCTCTCTCTCTCTCTCTCTCTATATATATATATATATATATATATATATATATCATTATGTTATCTATCTCAGTCTGTTTATATCTATCTATATGTTAATTATCTATCTATCGATCTTTATATATATATATATATAATATAGACAAAACATCTATATTATTTAATGAAATATGCATCAATATATATATATATATATATATATATATATATATATATATATATATATATATATATATGTTATCTATCTATCTATATCATTCTGTTTATATCTATCTATCTATCTATCTATCTATCTATCTATCTATCTATATATCTATCTATCCAAACGTAACCCTGCAGAACATCAATGCATTGAACCATCTTCAAGGCTTTCCCCTCCAAAATCCAGCTACCCACTTTTTTTTTAACCATTGATAACACTATAGAGTCATCCCCTAATGTAGCATGAATGTCAACATGAATGTCTTTGGGGCTAAACCCTTTTTGCTGCAGGTACTTGATAACACCGTGATCCCAAATGTTCTCTATTCCATTTTCAATACAAGTCGCTCCTAGTTACATTTCACTTTTTTTTTAACATTCAGATGTCAGTTTACCTGCAAATAAGCAATGCATTTAATAATAAGCGTTGAAATTAATACATTCAGGATTAGTAGCTCTTTATAGTCAGCTTTTGAAGTTTTCCGCCCACCCTCGTAGCTCTTTCAATTTATAGAAGAAGACGGAAAGCATGGTCATCAGCCAGGGAAAAAGCCCAAGATGCGTGCTAGAATTGGAGATATAACCAACAAGTGGGTGCAGCATTTCAAACAAGTGGGAAATGTTTTAACAGAGGGATGGAAAATGTGACACCTAGATCCGAAGCACGTATTGCACAAGCACAAGAAGCATTCGAAAAGCTAAGCAATGTGTTGAGGCACAGAAAAATTTCATTAGAAACAAAGAAAAGAATGCTAGATTGCCATGTGGTATCTATCCTAATATATGGCAGTGAATGCTGGGCAATCACCCCATGGTCGAGGAAAACAAAGTGGCAACAGAAAATTGGTTCTACAGAAGGATGCTGAGAATTCCATGAACGAACTAAGTAAGCAAAAATGGAAGTCTTAAATAAAATGGCAACAGAAAGAACACTTATACTCAACTGAAATACCGTAATGAGGAAAGAGGGCTTGGAAAACTTAATCCTCACGAAGCAAGAGAGAGAGAAGGAGGGGGTGATGCGTATCTGTGCATTATACTCATTTGCTATTTAAAGTTATATTTCTGAGGCATTTATACGTGTCTGCCTCAGAACTAAAAGATACATTTATTTATAAAATGCTCCACCGAGATTTTTCTGGGGTACTTTGCAAGTTTGGCAATTAGTAAAATACGGCTGAAATATATTGAACACATAATTAGAGAGTAGGGCTCGGAAAACTTAACACTCACAGGATATATTGAGAGCTCGAGAGATACGCGAAGGCAGCTAAATGTCGCAAGAGATAGAAAGTTGTGGAGAGCCATGATCGTCTAAACCATCGTCTACGCCCTGAAAGGATGCGGCAATAGAATATATATATATATGTGTGTGTGTGTGTGTGTGTGTGTGTGTGTGTGTGTGTGCGCGCGTTTTTGTGTGTGTGTATTTAGGCAGCAAATTCTCTTTTAGGCATGTCTGATTAAATAAATTACGAACATTATGTCTACTTATTTTTAGCATAATCCGTTCCTATTCACGAATACTTTTCCGTGTATTACAATCAAATGATGCAAGAAATGCATTGTAACAGTGAAAATCACTTTTATTTCGCAAGTACTTTCTATCTCTTTCTGAGATCATCATCAGGGTTACAACTGGTGAGGCAAAAACTATGTGTAGCTATGCATTACTGATTTTTTTTTTCTTTTTGCGTTTAAATGCAACGGTTGACAGTTATGCTTTAGCGTTCATTTGAACGTGAAAAAATTATCCACTACTGAATTTTTTCTTTTATGATGGAATGTCATACGCGAATGTTCTTATTTAATGATCTCAGAAAGAGATGGAAAGTATTAGGTTGGCTCAAAAATAATGTCGTTTTCTAACATATGTTACTATGTGAGAAAACGTCATTATTTTTGCACTGACCTAATACTTGGGAAATAAAAGTCGTTTTCACTGTCACAGAGTATTTCTTGCATCATTTCATTGTAATCCACGGAAAGATATCCGTGAATATGAACAGATTATGCTAAAAATATGCAGACATAATGTTTGAAATTTATTTAATCTCTCTGTCTCTCTCGCTCTCTCACATACACACATATATATTATTAGTTAAACGTTATATTTTAGTGGATACTTATTATTTGAGTAGATGTCGATGCTTTTGTTTGTTTTCTGTTTCTTTTATAAAAGTGTGAATTCTACTCAGCTGTGCATTGGATAATATTCATCAAAAGAAATGTGACATCCGGGATTCGAACCTACGTTTCCCTTTGAAGGAGAAACCATCGTTTAATCTTGCGTATTTTAGACCGCTCGGCCATGCCGGATTAGTGTCTAATAATGTTGATATCAATTTTCGAGAAAAAATAAAACGTACAAATCCACTTTCTTATATTTGCGTTTTATTAAAATTTTACCGCCCTTTTGATAATCTTAGTTAATATCTTAAGGTTTTAGTAATTGGGAATATAGCCTTGTAAAACAATACAAATTCCCGAAGGAGTATACCGTAATAGCGCTGTTAACAAAAAAAAAAAACGGTCTTTTGATAAATCCAGTCTCACATGTTTGAGTTTTATTAGGTTGGTGGAAAAATAATGACGTAATCATGTCGTTTTTTGACGTTAAAAAATACGTCAAAAAACGACATTATTACGTCATTATTTTTTCACCAACCTAATAGTAATCGATAAAGATATAGTTAACTGCACTTGCTGGTTGAAAAAAAAAATTAAAGAAAAGAAAAGAAAAGAAAAAAATATAGCATAATAAAAAAAATTTCCCCAAACTTAGTAAAAATAAAGTTTTATCAAAAGGTCTATGTTATTATTAAGATTAATAAGATTATTAAGAGGAAAGACCAAAACATTTTTTTTTTTTTTTTATTATTTTATAAAATTTTTTAATCAATTCTAGCATGTTCGAAATTTTAGTTACACATTTTTTACGTCAGCGGTCAACGTAATATTTATGATCAATGTTTTTGTGCCTTTTTTTTTTTTGCAGACGAAGAGCACAATGATTTGGAAATTCTTGCAAAAATCAAATAATTGTCGAATCTTAATGAAACTTTCAGGACTTATTCACAAATGATTGAAATTATTGAAGAAATTTTCTTTAAAAAAATCTTGGTAATTTTTTTTATTTTTTACATATGTTACCTCCCACTTAATTAGTTTCATGAAGTTTCGATAAATTAAATTGCAATCTCAAAATTTGCTTTATTAGTTAAAAGCATGACTCCTTGGAGAATGTAAACCTCATTAATTTTTTAAAAGCTACTACTCATTTCCCGAAAATCAGCGCTGAATCTTAGAATATAAAATGCAATTAAATTATGACATTATTTAATTAAGAAAAGCTTTCAATTGCTTTTATAAATAAGATTTATTTAGAACACTATTGTTCTAAGAAAAAAAAATTCTATGAATAATGAATTTTTACAAGAAAAGTTTTCTTTTTTAAAAATTGTCAATATTATAATTTATAATATTATAAATCGTTTAAAATTCTGCATTACTTCAATCCGGTAAGGTTATATTGTTTTTAAGTGAAAACTATATTTACTAACTGATGTAATGAATATGCATACACCTGGGTTCCCCCTCACAGTAATATGATTGGCTGGTGCCAGCCATAAATACAGATTGATGTGGAAGTACATGAGGACGCCTATTGGCTACGCCTATCGGCTACGCCTATCGGCTACGCCTATTGCCTACCACTACGACGAGGACCAGTCCATTACGGTTACCTGCTAGATTGTCCTACCCGGTTACATTAGTCCAAAAACCACTTTGCTACTTCGAACAAATGTATCCTTTTCCGGGACATATCGCTAACCAAAAACTGAGAAACTCAATAAAAATCGTTCACCCCCAATATTTAAAAAAAAAACTATGTAGATAAAATATTAGGTTACTTGTCCCTGTTTAAAGTATAGTTGACCATACACGGCATAATCAGAAACTAAGAGAGATGACTATTGTAAATTTAAATTCAACATTACTAAAATTTTTCAACATTTTTAAGATTACTGAGTACATAAAAATTATATAAAAAGGCGCTCACCCGTCATTTTCTTAAATTATGTTTTAACAGATAAAGTCTCCGTAGAACAACAGTAAAGCTGTTGACAGATTTTATCATCACTTGTTAAGTGACCTATTAGTGAGAAGCGAGGGTGATAAGCGCGTAATCACCGCTACCGTTTGTTTTAAAAATCCATTTCTCTGTTATTTTAAAATTAAAGTAAATAATATTTTTTTCAAATCAAATTAATTATACTTTAAATCAGCTAATATTTCTCAAATAAATTTCAGTAAAAGTATATTTTATTTTTGGATGATTTTTAAAATCGACAATTAACTTTTTTTTACACATGTGTCAGAATGTGTAAAAAAATAGCCGATTTTGTGAAAGCAACCAAAAAGTTTTGATTTCAATCAATATAATTTCTATTTGAAATACACCAGAGTATTTTACTTACTGGAAATAGTAAATTTAATCATTTAGCTTTCAGTTAAAGCAAAAATTAAAGATTCAAGAATTTTTTTTTATCTAAAACAATATTTTACACCTTGGGTATCGGAAATTCAGTGGCGGTGCCTATAAAAATAGCTTTTTGAAGTAATAACTACTGGCGAAGGAGTTTACATTAATAACGGTGTCAAGGGAAAAATCGTTTTTTTAATACACCACTTCTTTTTGTTTTTACTGGTATGTTTGCTAGGAGACAAACGAGATAGAAAGTCGTGAAGAACCACGATCGCTTATGTCCTAAAATGACTCAGCACATAGAAGAAGAATCATATTTATTAGGTTGGTGCAAAAATAATGACGTAATAATGTCGTTTTTTGACGTATTTTTTAAGGTCAAAGAACGACATTATTACGTCATTATTTTTGCACCAACCTAATATTTATCTGGCTAGCGAGCTAGGTATGAGATGAGGACAACCAAGAATGTATTCCAAAATAGATCCTGTTTTGAGATTCTTGTTAGATTTTGTGATGTGGGGGTCTGACTCAGAATATTTCCAGACCCAACTCGTTTATGAAACAGGAATGCATATTCATGGCTAGTTAAGCTAATGGTGTTTACATCTCAGCTGAAGCGCTGTTGGTAGCGTTGAATTGCGTCTAGCTTACAAAGACAAGGAAATATTGTCATCTGCGTGAGTTTTAAATGCCTGCTGTGACGGTGATACCATTTTGCCAATTAAATGTCTTCTTTTTTTTTTCTTTTTTGTTAAACTCTTCTTACCAAAAATGACGGATGTATGCTTGTGAGAAATAATATTTTTCAGTAGACACCATGACCGTTTACGTGTTTTCAGCAAAGAAAACAAAAGAATTCACAAACAAATATGGAATATGGCTACTTCCGCTTTTTGATCATTATGGCAACGAAAGACGCTGACATATTCGTCGGGAGTCATTAGTCGGCGTTATTGTTTCCTGTAGCCTGATTGGTTGGTGGGTGGAAAATTTTGCCAGAATCAGTTAAAAGCTGCTCCATTTACATTTTCCTGCATGAAAAGTTGCCCACCCAACGCCACTCCCTCGCAAAAATAAAAATGAAAATGAAAATAAATAAATAAATAAATAAATAAAATAAAATAAAATATTCGTTTTAATGTATATATAAATTAAAAAAAAAAAACTGCCTTGGGGTTTACGGTTGCATCACGTTGACAACAGCGGTTCTCGTACGATCACCAAAGTTAAGCAACGTTGAACTTGATCAGTAGCTAGATGGGTAACTGTTTGGGAATGTCCGGTTCTCTAAACTTAGATGTGCCGGTTGTTTTAAGGATAATGGCTCAGAATTTTTAATGGGGGAGGGGGGGTCTAGTTTCAAATCCCGTTGAGTGCGTTATATTCACATACGCGCAAATACCTTTAGGAAAGAGATGAATCTACCATTTCCCTCCTTCACCTATGGGTTAATTAGTAAGACTTTTATCACTAAAAATCATTATTATCTACAAAAAAAAAAAAATCTTACAATCTAAAACTATTTTCTGGAAGTTAAGCAGCGTCCATCCTAGTCAGTATTTTGATGGGTGACCGTTTCTGTTAATACTCGATCCCGCTGAATTCATTATATTCGCATACATGCAAAGGTTTGAATCCAACACTTATCCCCCAGCTATGGATTAAGTCCTATTCATTGTTCTTTCAACTCAATAAAGTTTCGCTGTCTTATAAACTTCTTCCATCTAAGTGGATTTATCGCATTACTTGGTTTGAAATAATAATAATAATAATAATAATAATATATATATATATATATATATATATATATATATATATATATATATGTGTGTGTGTGTGTGTGTGTGTGTGTGTGTATATATAAATATAAATAAATATATATATATAAATATTTATATATATGTGCGGTACTTATTAGAAAGCGCGCAATATCAGAGATAGAGCTATTAGGTTGGTGCAAAAATAATTACGTAATAATGTCGTTTTTTGACCTTAAAAATACGTCAAAAAACGACATTATTACGTCATTATTTTTGCACCAACCTAATAACATATTTGGTTGGATTGATGTGAGTTTGTGACTCTGGGTTTCACGCTTTTCACGTCTGACGATCGCAAAAGCGTGAAACCCCGGAGTCACAAACTGACATCAATCCAACCAAATATATATATATATATATATATATATATATATAAAGAAAGAACAGTAAGATATATAATCCGGTGTTCTTATAGATATTTTTATTTTTACAAAATAGTGCTCAATGTAAATTTACAGAGCATTATTATTAAAAATTAATTGATTTAATTGATTTAGCGAAAAACATATTTTAAATCAATTAATTTATAATATATATATATATATATATATATATATATATATATATATATATATATATATATATATGATGGACTCTCGGTCATTTTCGTCGTATGAGTGATTTTGAGTTCAGTTTTTGTGTTTATGTTTTGTATGAGACAGTAATCCTGCACGGGATTTGCAAACGAATCCCACGAAGGGCACATAACTGGCTGATTGATTTTCAGCAAGAATTTTTCTGAATTGCGAATGTAGACAGGTATGTTGTGAATGTTTAGAAATGTTGAACGTATCATTCAAATTATAACTCAACTGCCGAGACAAAGTTATCGTAGTGTGTCCAACACAAATATTATTTTTACCGTTGGAGATACAATCTCCAAGAGGGCATTTAGATTTATAGACAATGTTGGTTTTTTGCAACACATGAGTAGGTGAGGAAGAGTCATTACGTAGTCATTTGTAGGTTATTTAAAGCGAGAAAATATTTTTAGATTTTAAGTATATTTCTTGGTGCGGGGCGATAATAAGGATTTCTCTTATCGTTATCATCATGCAGGCCGACCATAGGTTTATCGACGATGCAAATGATCCTTTCTTTAGCTCTGTAGTATGTGTTACGCCAGGGCTACATACAGATTTGAATTCAGAGTTACATTCTCCTAGACCGGTTGGCACCCAAGGCTATTGAACCCGGTCTGTTCTGGTATTTACTCGTAGCTGGAAGCAGGGGTGAAAGAAGAGGATTCATATCTTTCCCATTAGGACGTAAGTGAATGTAATGGATCCGACTGGAATTCCAACTCGGCTTTCCGATTCCTCTCTCTAAGCCTCTGTATATTAACTTCACCGTACCTCCATGATTTAGTGATACAAGTCTTACTAATTAACCCATACCTGGAGGAGAAAATGCAGATTCATAACTTTACCAAGGGTATTTGTGCATAAGTGACTACAATGAATCCATCTGCAATAGGAAGTCGACTCTCCGATTAAGAATTCCACGCCGATATCCAATACCCGACACGTACAACTAATCTTACAGCGCCGGTAATTTCTAAGATGGCATTCATTTAGGTACTGACCAGGCACGATGTTTCTTAACTTCGGTGATCGTACGGGAATCGGTGTTTCAATGGTATGTCTGTTAAAAATTGCCAAACAACCTGAATATGTTGATAAAAGCGACAGTAATAAGATGAAATGTAAACTAGTTAATAATGCTTCACTATACTTCATCTAAGAACGTCGGACAACTTAAAACTATTAAGTCTACATTTTCTATTCAGTTAATAGAATATAATGAAAGAAAAACTTATCAACTATTAATTACGGCTGACAACACTTATTCTCCCTAACTCTAAAAAATGAAGTATAAACGAGTCAAAATCGAATAATGAATTTGCTTCCCGGAAGTCGATATGACAACTTTTGAATATTAAGATCACTTCTTTTTCTTTCCTGTCTATACTTCTGAAATAATAGCTGCAGAAAATTTCACCTTTAGAAAGGCAATAAAGCCACTAAGACCCAAGAGGAGAGTATGATAAAAAAGAAAAAAATACTACCGGGGAGAGAGGAGAATAAAAGAAAAAGATAACGATTGATATTACATTTAAATTTTTGAAGATCAAAGTTGACATGGAAGCTAGATGCTGGAAGATAGTTCTTCAAGCGAGAAGTGCGAGAAATTGTTAGTATAGAACTGGCATTTTACATCTAGCCATCTTAAATGTAAATTGATGAGACCTTTCTGCTAATCCTCGACTGCGCTTAAATTAATAAAGTTTAGATACCATTGATGTAAGTTCACCTGAACAATTACAATGACATTATTTATACAAAAAAGGCACACTGAAGCTACATTACGGAGGTTGGAAAGTGACTGAAGGCTAGATGCCAGGTTAGGACTAACAACATTTCAGATTGCAGATACAAGCCAATCTGTTTCATGATTAAAAAACAGCAATCAAAAACAATTGAAAGTTAAACAAATTTACAAGAAAACAACCCAGATAATAGCCCCCAAAAGAATATTTAGTCAAGCTCGCCATATTATTATCAAAGGAATTGTATCAGTCATTTTAAATAAGGATTCTCTGAGTTTTAAAGCTTTAAACTGTTCATATATTTGGTTTTGTTTCAATCTGGATGTCATTGTAAGGGATGCGTTTAATATTTTTCAAATTTATTTATTTTATCTTTCAATGTAATATTGGACCTTTTAAAACAGACGATAAACATTAAAATAAAAAATAATAACAAAAGAAAACATTTTTTACTGCCTACGAACGCTTTCAGCCGGAAACTAGAAACGATTCATTATTCTTTTTTCTTTCTATATAAACTAGTTTCCTGTCATGACTTCGCCTCTTTTCTTCGATTTTTTTTATTGTCTAGAATTCTGTCCTGCCATATTCTAAATATCATCCTAATTATTTTTTCAATTTAGCAAATACAAAAGTGAACGTTTTCTGATAATTAATTTGGTATTTTTTCAAGGTTTCTCGCCATTAAATACAATAGGCCTAAAGATTAACAAAATAATAAATAAACCAATGCAGGTTAAATGTTTCATTATGTTTCTGATGTCGGCACCTTGCGGCAGTGCACAGGTATCGAAGAGAACACATGCTGACAGCCTGCAAGTGAAACGCTAGCCAAAACTGTAAGTAGAATATTTGTGGATGGGGAAATGAAGACGGGCAAGGAAGGACAAGAGGCTCTACAAACAGACAGGGCTGTGTTCATCTCGTTACAAATAGGGTCAATCATAGAGCGAACAAAGTTTAACCTTTCTCAAGTTTTCAATGTGGATGATGATTCAGTTCGTGAAACCGTTTTTTGCAAGGTTTCGCTCTTTTCAAAGTCAACGGAACTGAGGAAATGCGACAATGATGGCTAGCCTTTGTTCTAACGCAAAGAAAAGTGAATGGTTACAAGAATGATACCAGACATTATCTAGAAGAGAAGATGGAGAATATTGAAATGAGAGTTGGGGAATACAGAGGTGTTGCAGGAATGTCCATAGAAGGTGGGAAACGTTGAAGAAACTTAGAAAAAAGGGTAGAAAGAAGAGGAATTAGGAGTTCATAGAATAATATGAGAAGAAGGAAGAGGAAATGGAAACTGTGTTTATTCGGGATCAAAATGAAGGAAGGAAAGAAGGAAGAAAGAAAGAAAAGAATTATGAGAGGAACAATCCATTTGCAATATGGAGGAAGGTAGAACGAGACAAAGGGTAAAACAAAGAGAGAAAACAAAAACTGAATGTTATACAAATTAACAAAAGAAAAAAAATAAAGAAGACAGTCAAAAGAAAAGAAAAGGGTAAGAGAGTGAGAAGATTGAAGAATACGAAATTTTAGAAGAAACTTCTATAGACAGAAAAAGTAAATCAAATAATATTAAATAGAAAAAAGAGGAAAAGAAAGAAGAAAAATGAACGTTCGAGAATGAAGAAGAGAGAAATGATGTTCAAAAGAGAGAGCGAAGAAGAAAAAAACGAAGAAAAAAGCCAGCAGCTATTTTGGAAAAAACAAAAAAAACAAAAAAAAACAAAAAAAAAAAGGATTAAGTATAAAGAACAACTTGATATAAAAGAGAAAGAAAGAAATAAGAAAAGAAAGAATGAAGTAAGGAATAAGGAAAGAAAGAAGTAAGTACGTAAGGAAAGAAGAGAAGAATGAAAGAAAGGAATACATATAAGAGAGTGACAGGCATTTGCAATATGGAGTATGGTAGAGTGACCCAAAGGGCAAAACAAAGGAAGGAAACAAAGATTCAATGTTATAGAAATCGGCAAACAAAAGAAAAGAAAGGGTTAGGCAGTGACAAAAGTGAGGAATGGGAGATTTTAGAAGAAAAAAGAGTAAATGAAATAATAATAGAAAAAAGAATGAAGAAAAATTAACGTTCGAGAATGAAGAAGAGAGAAATGACGTATGGAGTCAAATGAGAATGTAAAAACGACAGGTGAAAGAGATAAAAAAAGAAAACGAAGAAGAAATCAAAGATGAAATAAAGCAAGAAGCTATTTCTGAAAAAAAAAAAAAAAAAAAAGGATTGAGAATAACGAAGAACACCCAGAAAGAAAAGAGGAGGAAAGACATGTGAAATGAAAGAAGGAAAGAAAGTTGTAAAGCAAGGGAGAAGAAAAGCGGAAAAAAAAGGTAAGGGAAAAAAAAGGTGGAAATAAAAAAGGAAGAAAGAAAAGAGGAAAGAATGTAGGATGCAAGAAAGGGCGAATAAAAAGAGGAAGAAAGAATGGAGGAGGAAAAAAAGGAAGAAAGAAGGAAAGGAAAGTGGAGGAAAGAAGAAGGAAAGAAAGGAAGGAAAGAAGAAAGAAGGAGGAAAGAAAAGAAAAGAAAAAGAAATGAGAAGGAAAGAAAAGAGGAAAGAAGGAAAATAAAGAGGAAGAAAGAAAAAAGAAAGAAAGAAAGAAAGAAGACACATCTAGCAAAATATCAATATTTTGCCGATGAATCGACGTTATCAGAACCAAAAAAAATTGATGGAATCGTTTTTTTTACGGCTTATCAACACTTTGGGGGTTATTGAAAACCAAATATTATTTTTAGATCGTAAGAATTTCTTGGGTGAGATAATATTGATTTAGTGATACAAATTTTACTACAGAAGGATGCTGAGAATACCATGAAATGAACACATGAAAAATGATGAAGATTTAGAGAAAATGTAAACGAAAGGGGTATCTATATTTAACATCAGAAAGAGACAATTAAATTATTATGGTACATAATGAGGAAGAAGGGTTTAAAAAATTGACACTCAGAGTACATACTGAAGGCAAGCGGGCCACTTTCACGTGGTGTAATGGTTAGCAAGCTCGTCTCGCTAGATCAATTATGACTGAGTAGTGAGTTCGCTCTTCACTCGATGTTCCATACTTTCAGCTTTGTGCTTAGAAAATCTGCATACTGAAGTTAAGAAGAACGAATGAAAAAGATGAATAACCTGACTAATAAGATTGTGAAAATGGATAGCAGAAGGGGGTTTAAGAGTGATAACAAAAAGACAACATTTACTGAACGATACATAGAATAGGAAATTGTGGAGAGTCATGATCAACAACGTTCTGAAGAGACACATAACAAAGAAGAAGAACGTCATTTTTTTTTAAACATAATTTGAATTCCAAGCCTTGTATCCAACATTGGATATTTTAGTCAGTAAGCTATGTTACTTCATTCTTTAAACGACTAGATCGCTCATCTAGTAACACACACGCACACGCTTATATATATATATATATATATATATATATATATATATATATATATATATATATATATATATATATATTAAGAAATATAGTCTTAAGGTGTGCTATATTTATTTTATATATATATATATATATATATATATATATATATATATATATATATATATATCGGGTGTAACAGCAAAATTGTCCAAAACCTGTAACAGAATGCGACAACTGTCCATCCCACAAAATGTTTAATATCTCAAAAAACACGAAACTAATAGTTTTTCCAGGTTTTCTGATAAGACGTTTATCCATCTTGGTACCTTTTCTCGTAAGAATCACTGAAAGAAAAACCTTTAACTTATTCAGCTAGAAAGAGAACAGGCTAAAATCATTTTGTGTCACACCCGCTATGTCTTATCAACTGAGCAATGGTGAGAGGAAAATGATCAGTCAG
>OZ010611.1:32491183-32513683 GCA_963932145.1 Acanthosepion lycidas
CATTCTTATACAAAATATCAAAATGTGTTTCACAACGGGAGACAGTACCATGAAGTGCGTATAAAATATTTAATATGTTCACAAAATAATAATAATAATACGTACAAATATTTTATCCTCGGTTTTCTGGTTTGCTCCAACTTTATGTCATCATTCTTTTATTGTGTAATAAAGCAAGCAAAGGCTCCAAATCCGAAAATATAATTCTTATACAAAATGTATTTCCCCACTGGAGACAGTATCAAGAGTGTGTATAAAATATTTGGCAAACTTAGACCTTCTTGCTCGCAAGTCGGTTTTTCCGTTTACTCCGCTATTATTTTAACTACCTTCACCCCACGGCATTATTTATTGTTTTAAAAAGCGGTGATTGGAACCGTAATAAAACTTAAACATATAATGAAAGTGAATTTATACATTTTTTTTTGTTCTTGAGAATTTACAACAAAAATATTTATCACAATTGATTTATTAGATTGTTTATTTTCAAGAATAGTGTTATATTTGCAGCATTATTGTTGTGGATTCCGGGGATGGAATCCTGCACAAATAAATAAACAACGCTAGTAATTGCAATAGAAAAATATGTGTATTAAACGTAAGAATACAAACTTGAAATGAAGATTAGTAGTCCAGGAATGCGGGTTAGTAGAAAAGTATATATACAAGACTCTGTAAGTGAAGCCGTAATTATCTCTCTTTCTGGATTCTCGTATAACTTTGTGTGAACACTCTGCCTCGACGTTTTTCTCACGCTATCTCTCCGTAGTATAAGTATACTTTGGACGAGTCCATCTTGCGTACAAGGGGCGAGCCCTACAATAATTATAAAAGCCAGTACAATTGCATTACATATCTAAAGCAATGCAATATTTATTGTTTGCCAATTTCTATATATTTTTTATAAATTATTATTCATTTTTTAGAAATAAATATGAAACAATTTTTATTCATAAATTTATATACCTTTACTAAATTAATAAAATATCTGAACCAACAATAATAAGATCTTTATTATTTACCATTTTATACAATTTGAATCAATTGGCAAATGGCCGATGTTTTGTCAACTATTCCAATAAACAATTTAATAAATAAATATCGTTTCATATTTTTTATTTTCTCAAGAAAATAATGTATAAATTCACTTTCATGTATAGGTTTTATTAAAATACTAATCATCGTTTTTTAAAACAATACACAATGCCGAGGAGTGAAGGTAGTTAAAACAATAGCGGTGTTAAGGGAAGAAAAAAAAAACATTTATTTGACAATTCCTTTTTTGCTGGCATGAAGGTCTATGATTGCCAAAGATTTAATATGTATAAATACTACTACTACTACTAATAATAATAATAATAATAACAATAATAATGAGATAAATAATAATAATAATGAGATTGTACCAATAGTAATCGGAGCACTGGGCATCGTGAGAAAAGGAACGGACAATTTTACTAACAGTGCCCCAGGTAACATCAAGTTTTCCAGAAAATCGCTCTACTACGAACATCCCATATATTAGGTTGGTGCAAAAATAATGACGTAATAATGTCGTTTTTTGACGTATTTTTAACGTCAAAAACCGACATTATTACGTCATTATTTTTGCACCAACCTAATACTAAGAAAAGTGCCATCAATGAAATGACGATTCTCTTAAAAGGCCTAAGGACCACAGTTTGGACCCGGCTCTACAAGATAAAAAGCAGGAAACAGAACACAAGTAATAATAAAAATAATAATAAGAATACTTAGAGAACGCTTTTCAGGTGCGGTCGAACTCGGTTTAGAGGTTACACATTTTACAGTTATATACAGGGATCAACACTTCATGGTGAACCTGATCAGTTTCACGTCTCCATACAATGTTCAGCTCATAATGTCGACGGAGGAATGATGTAAATGGCTGTCACGGTATATGTTTGGCTGAAAAGCTTCAAATGAACTTGTCTTTTTGACATCTTGATTTAGCTTACGACCAGCGTTTTTCAATAGATAGAACGTGTCCATATTATTCAACCAAACGTGTTTTGAAAGATTTCTTTCTAAATACACCTTTTATATATATATATATATATATATATATATATATATATATATACTCTTCAAGAATGAATTGAGAATATATATATATATACTCTTCAAGAATGAATTGAGTTCTCCGAGCCGTTAGCGTATTTCGTTTAGAAAAAAAAAAACAAAAAAACTTTAAGATTATATTTCTTTCCCGCCGCGCGACTTGGCCTAGAGCTAAGATATCTCACTGATATCAAGTCAGTGGGGTTTCGATCCCGGCTTGGAGCAATCAAATTTATAGAGCTTAGGCGTTTTTTTTTAACAAAAATGCTTAAAATGTTATAACGCCATTTTTGACCCCTAGGTCTCTTTTTGGGACCCGGAAGGAAATTTTTATGCAACAGAAATCAAATGAAATAATAATAATAATAATAATAATAATGATATAAAAGATTCCGATAAACTAATTTAAGGAATTTTTGGTATCCAATTCCTCAAGGAAATAGAAAAAAATTGTACTGCCCTCACAAAGGGCTTCATCTCTGTAAAATGTGTGTGATTTTGTGTTGTTTTATTTTTATTTCTTTTGAAAAAAATCGTTGCCATTTCTGACCTTAGGTCTCTGGTTGGCACGTTGAAGGAAATGAGTATACAACATAAATTAAAGAAAATTAAGCAAAAACAATAAATAATTCGGTATATTTTTAGAACACTTATTTTAAAAAAAAAGTTTATTTTGACTTATTTAGATAATTCTGTAAAAAAATCGGTCCAGCTTGGTTAATTTTTAGTAATGCGAATTTTCATAAAACAATAATAGTTACTGGAAATAAAGTCGTGATGGACTTTGTCAAAACTAGAATTATAGAATTTAAAAAAAAATATTACATTGTAAAATTATTTTATAAATATCCGCTTAAAAACGTTATTTTTAGAAGTCAAGAGTACATTTTTATTGTTTCATTTAAATTTAAGTGCCCTGATATTTTATGTTAATTTTTCACTGAATTTTGACAAAGTAGATGTAAATTTTGACAAAGCACATGTAAACTTTGAAAATGCAGATGCAAATTTTGACAAAGCAGATGTAAATCTTGACAAGGCAGATGTAAATTCTTTCATACAAACACGATGAATTAAAAAATGCAACATTCCTTAGATATGGCAATTGTAAAAATCTGTATTAAAATTATATCAAACATATAAAATAGTGACATATTAATTATAAGTTCAATCCCTGGGTTCAGCAGTGTGTAAAGGGAGAACAATATTTGATCAGTACTAAATAGTTGCTAAATTGGAGATTAAAAAAAAAACATAGCTCTACTTTATAGTAATTCACACACGGTATTTACTCTGTCTCCCCATTGAGACGAGGTAACACATGGTCTTTTTTAAAGTAGGGACCCGAGCGCGAACACCCGGGCAAGGAACAAAAATTGTCCACAGCCCCCGATGGACTCGATGCGAGCACCAATCTCTCTCTCTCTCTCTCTGGTGGCATGAGAGGGCGCGTCCTCGGGCAGCTGTTCCCCAAGGCTGGGTAACTCTCAGCATAATTTTCCCCAGTCCTTTTACAGAGTAGCCCCTTCACGCACTCTGCCCAAAGACAGAGACGCAACTGAAAGATGATAAGTAGATATTTACTTGATCCCCACTCACTGAGTCAGGTTGTGACACAAGGTCAGTTTTTAACGTGGGGACCCGAGTGTTTTCACTCGGACTATTTGTCCAAGCTTGTCAGGTCTGGTCTAAGTTAGTCATAGTTGGTCTAATGTGAGAGATGATAAGTAATGTGTTAGAAACTACTTAAAAGAGTAATTTGTATTTACTCACTCCCACTCTCCACGAGGTCAAGTTGTGATACAAGGTCGGTTTAATGTGGGGAGCCCGAGAGCGTACACCCGGGCAAGGAACAAAAATTCCTCGTGCACCGATCCTTATCTCTAGTGCAATGAGAAGGCGCGGCCTCGAGCAGCAGTTCCCAAGGGCCGGCACCTCTCACTATAATTTCCTTTATTTACGAATCTGTCCTTTGACGGAGCCGCCCCTGAGTGCACTCTTCCCAAAGACAGAAACGCAACTGAGAGATGATAAGTAGACGTGAAATTACTGAAAAAGAGTAGATATTTACTCAACCCCCACGAGGTCAGGTTGTGACAAAAGGTCAGTTTAATGTGGGGAGCCCGAGCGCGTGCACCCGGGCAAAGAACAAAAATTCCCGAGCCCCCGCAACCGTCGGTTGCGCTGGCCTGGGTGCGAGCACCGATCCCTCCCTCTGGTGCAATGGGAGGGCGCGGCATCGGACAACTGTTCCCCAGGGCTGGGCACCTCTTCAGTATAATTTTCCTCAGTTGTCCTTTGACGGAGTTGCCCCTTAGCGCACTCTGCCCAAAGACAGAGACGCAACTGAGAGATGATAAGTAGACGTGAAATTACTCAAAAAGTGTAATTTGCACACTAATGTCTCAATATCTGTATTATACATTATCTACTTCTAGGGAATATCACTCTTCAAGTTTAATTAATTTATATATTGATTTAAAAAAAAGTTTATTTCATTAATTAAATGTCCTTCATTAATGTTCTTTTATTCGAGGATTGTTTTGATTTTCATTTAAAAAATAGTTCTGTTTAGGAATATCGTCTTATACAGTGCAGCAAAGTGTTCGAAATTTGCAGTTTACTTGCACTTCAACAAGTTGGTATCTATTTGTAAAACGTCTCTTAAATATAAGCCAATTTATGAATGAAATATTCATTTAAAATTTTTGTTTCAAAGATTTCAAGTATTGAATATATCTTACTTTGCGAAGCGATAGCGAGCGGGCAAAGGCTGCTAGTGTTTATTAATACACTGTATTGAATGTTACTTTGCAAATTAAATAATACCGCTTATATTGTAAAAACCCTTCGTCAATTACATGTGCAAAATGCTGCTGGCAGTTGAGGTATATGTTAGCAGTGCGGTCTAACCTGTTTTGTTCTAAGAATGTAAGACAGAATTTAGCCTGAAGCGAATTTTTATAAGATGCTGGTGAAGCATAAATTTCATACAAGATGGTGTAGTTCTTGGGAAGAATGAACCAAACTCTAGTTAAAATCTTCACGAAGACAGAAAAAAACTTTTCTATTACATTGACTTCAAACACATGCTGTTATGTGGGCCGGAAATAAATAATAAGCTTTAGGCGAAATTCGAACTCGCTTATTTCTAAAAAGTAACTAAAATTAACATGAAAATAAATATTGGCTGACAACGTTTCATAAAGCAAAATCCAGCAAATAATGCTGATGATATATCTACACATATGTTTTGAATATAAATACACATACACGTAAGTATATATGAATATAAACACACGCATATCTATATGAATGTAAATAGAAACAGAATTATATATATATATATATATATATATATATATATATATATATATATATATATATATATATATATATATATATATATATATATTGTAGCATACCTACGGACGATAATGGGTATGTCCCTATTCACATGAATACAGTAGTAAATACTGTATGTTGGTCTGCATTTGGAGATTCGTCTCCAGCTGCGCTGGTCAAACTCTCTGCCTCCGGACAGAGATGATATGCCGAAGTGTAGTCTCGTCTCGGGAAACAGCTACCCGACTCTGTTTATACAGGGTCTACGGGTAATTTTTGACCGAGCCTATGGACTCGGATACCCCACAATAAATTCGGCCTTGTGCCACATCTGACCGCGTGAGGCGGTTGATAGACATTCTGCAGTTGGAGATTCATTGTGGAATACACTTGACTCACTTCTAGCAGTTGACTACTTATACGCGCCGCTGGCGAATCATATGTGTATTGTTCTTGTTCTAAGTATTATCGTTCATTACCAACCTTCGTGTGATTATTCTATTCAACAACCTTCCCTTGGTTACAGCAAGATATATATATATATATATATATATATATATATATATATATATATATATATATATATATATAGGTGTGTGTGTGTGTGTGTGTGTTATCCATCGGTCTCGAATAAACTTGGATCTGTGCCCGATAAGGGTTGTGCCTCAGCTGCTGATGGCGCTTGCAGCATCTGTTATGGCTGTACAGGCTCATACGAAAGTGACAGACTCAATTGCAATCCTCTGCGAAAAGATTCTCCTCGGCGACAAGCCCTCCTATTTCCTCTCCTCGCTCCATCCCTCGGTGTAAATGATGTCTCCAGCGTGGGCGATCGTTGCAGACATCTTTCAACCTCTCGATATCCATGTCCATCGCCTACATGTCTCTTTAGTAGACTTTCTCGAAGCGAAGAAGACCTCGCCCTCGTGCCCTCTTGCCGGTGGCCAGAAAGATCTTCAGAATATACGATGTACGTACGGTGTACATGTCCATGCCAGTAGAGCGAACGTTATTAGAAAAGGGCATATAGGCTGCGTAGCTGGACACGAGTGATGACTTCGGCATTGATGACCTGGTCGGCCCAATTGATGGCCAGAATGCCTTACAGACAGCGAAGATGAAAGACGCTTAGTCATCTCTCCTGGTTATATGGAGACTTCAAGTCTCCTTGCTATAGAACAGCACGCTGTCGACGCATTAACTATAGGCTGTGGTTTATTTAAAAAAAATAATGAGCGGTATATTATTTTTTTAAAATAAATAAACCAACGCACGACATATTTGCTACTTAAATACACATTATTTGATATATATATATATATATATTAAGAAATGGACAAAGTTCGACAAGTTATTTATTAAAGACATTTTTTATGTTTAACGTTCTTTTTATAGATACAAGTATTTAAGTAAATGCTCTGTTTATAATAAACAGTATTAAATAACATTTACCGGCCTGAATGTCTGAGAAATTTTCAGAGAAAATATTAGTCCTTTGACAGGATTCGAACCTGCATCCTATACGGAACAGCCATTTAACCGGGCGTGCCTAACCGATTCGGCCACAAAGGATCGTTCGGTTGGCAAGGTCGAATTTACTGCAGGATAGGATGCAGGTTCGAATCCTGTCAAAGGACGAATATTTTCTATGAAAATTTCTCGGACATTCAGGCCGGTAAATGTTATTTAATACTGTTAACGTTTCGGCCTTTCAGTATCTGTGTATATTTCTGAGATGAGGTATTATGTACACTATTTATATTATTCGGACTATTGTCCTCATCTTTGTCGCCATATTTCTTACAACGTTTTTGCCCTTCAGTATCTGTGTATATTTCTGAGATGAGGTATTATGTACACTATTTGCATTATTCGGATTATTGTCCTCGTCTTTGTGGCCATATTTATTACAACGTTTCGGCCCTTCAGTATCTGTGTATATTTCTGAGATGAGGTATTATGTACACTATTTGCATTATTCGGATTATTGTCCTCATCTTTGTCGCCATATTTATTACAACGTTACGGCCCTTCAGTATCTGTGTATATTTCTGAGATGAGGTATTATGTACACTATTTGCATTATTCGGATTATTGTCCTCATCTTTGTCGCCATATTTATTACAACGTTTCGGCTTTTCAGTATCTGTGTATATTTCTGAGATGAGGTATTATGTACACTATTTATATTATTCGGACTATTGTTCTCATCTTTGTTGCCATATTTATTACAACGTTTCGCCCCTTCAGTATATGTCTATATTTCTGAGATGAGGTATTATGTAGACTATTTATATTATTCGGACTATTGTCCTCAACTTTGTCGCCATATTTATTTCAAGGTTTCGGCCCTTCAGTATCTTCCTATATTTCTGAGATGAGGTATTATGTACACTATTTACATTATTCAGACTATTGTCCTCATCTTTGTGGCCATATTTATTACAACGTTTCGGCCCTTCAGTAACTGTCTATATTTCTGAGGTGAGGTATTATGTACACTATTTGCATTATTCGGATTATTGTCCTCATCTTTGTCGCCATATTTATTACAACGTTTCGGCCTTTCAGTATCTGTGTATATTTCTGAGATGAGGTATTATGTACACTATTTACATTATTCGGATTATTGTCCTCATCTTTTCGCCACATCGCACAGTCGATAAAGGCATTAGTTCGATCCAGTGACAGGACCGAAAGAGTGTGAGTTCAATAGCCGGTTAAGGCAGTGGAGAACTTGAGAGGGGAATAACGAATAACTGACATCCATTAAACATGGCACGTAGAACTAGAACAGTCTACCCCAGTGAGCGAAATAAAGGGTTCAGTTCGACATTCCAACCACCTGAAGAAGGCTGGAGCGTACAACGGCTGAAATGTTGTGATAAATAGGGCAACGAAGATGAGGACAATAGTCCGAATAATGTAAATAGTGAATAGTCCATATTTTGTGACCAAGCTTTTTTGTTAATAGTTAAGACGAACAACAACAACTACAAAATATCATCTTTCGTTTGCCCGTTGATCATGTGATTCTAAAACAACTACAGATCAAAATGAATTAAACAAAAAGAAATATTGTTTAGATAATATATAAATAATATTATTTTGGAGTTGGGTTGGGTAAAATTATAGCCAGTGGTGTTGAACGATGAGGATGGAATTAGACTCAATGAGCCTTAAATTCTCGTATAAAACGCAGGGTGAATTTTTAATCGGATTTTCCGAAGGAACTCGAAAACAAATTCGACAAATGCAGATTCATATGGCTGAACATTTCTGTATATTTATATCTTTGGATGTTGTCATTTTAACTGCGTATCCGATACAGATCACAAGAAAAAACTGAGAATTTAACCATAAACTGGATTCGATCGGCAAGTGTTCAGCAGCCCGCCACGTCACAGTTTTATTTTTTACTAGCTGAGTTACCCGCGCCTTGCAGCGTGTCATACATTTTTTTTGTATGAAAATGATTGATTTTAAATCATTGTTTTAATTTGTGAAGAAAAATGATGCATTTGAATATTACCCAATGATTTTGCCGATGTAACCTCCATCTTCTGGCTTTCTCCTATATTTTGGATAAGAGTCATTCCCTTGTACAAATTTAAATTTAATTTAAACCAAAGTCGATGAAAAAAAATAGTGTGAGTTTGTGCAAAAACAGCTTGATCTGACACATTTGATATATATTTGATGCAATTCCTGACTGAATGAATTGATGAGCAGATTTTAAACATTGGTTTGGTTTGGTTTGTTTTGTTTTACGGCATATCAACCTCAATGAGTCATTTAATGCCGACAACTTATTTTTTCCTGCTAATATTTTTGTTTTGTCAATAATATATTTCTGTTAATAATTTTTTCCTCAAAAACATATAGCTGGTAATATTATTTTTCCAAAAACGTGTAGCTGGTAATATTAAATTTCCAAAAACGTATTATTAGAGGCCTTGATCTTAGACATAGTTTATGGTCTTACCCAGGACGCGGATGTAGTTTATCTTCATACCTAGGATGCGGATGTAGTTTATCGTCATACCCAGTAAGCTTTAAACATTGATATGACAGATGAATTGTAAGGCACTACCCCCAGATTGGTGATTTTTTTTTCTCAAATTGACCTCCATATTGTCTCATTTTGAACTTGCCTGTGGCTTCCATCTTCTAGCTTTCTTCTATATTTTGGATAGGAGTTATTCGCATGTTCAAAATTAAATTTAATTTAAATGAAAGGGGGGAAAATTCAGTAGGGGTTTGTGCCTCCCGGGGAGTTCCTTTGATCAAAATGAAATATACTTATATAAGTACCCAAGGTAATGTAGTCTCAGAATATATATAGGTGGGTCTATCTCCATAACCCTCGGAAGAGTTCGGTAACAAACAAACAGACAGAGGCTACAATTTGATATATATAGAAGTTGTTTTTTAAGCGTATGGCAACTAAGGTTTATCCGTTTGAAATAATCTGGTCAGTAACTAAATGGGTGTTCGCTTGGGAATACCAAATGAAGTAAGATTGTATGTATGCGTAGTTTAAAGGGCTTACGACCATATCATGTTGAAACACCGGTTCTTACGATCAGAGTTAGTAACTACAAGGTTAACCGCTTGGGAATACCAAATACTGTAAGCTTGTATGTGAGTGTGGTATAAGCAGCTCACTGTACTAACACATTGAAATAACGGTTCTCGTACGATCACCGAAATTAAGCAACGTCGATCCCTGTCAGTATCTAGATGGGTAACCGCTTGAGAATACTAGCTTCTGTAAGCTTTTATGTGCTGGTGCTACAAAGGGCTTACGGCCATACCACATTGAAACAGCGGTCTCGTAAGGTCAGCGAAGTTAAGCAACGTCGATCCCTGTCAGTATTTAGATGAGTGACCGCATGGGAATACTAGCTTCTGTAAGCTTTTATGTGCTGGAGCTATAAAGGGTTTACGGCCATACCACATTAAAACACCGGTTCTCGTAAGGTCAGCGAAGTTAAGCAATGTCGATCCCTGTAAGTATTTAGATGAGTGACCGCATGGGAATACTAGTTTCTGTAAGCTTTTATGTGCTGGTGCTATAAAGGGCTAACGGCCATACCACGTTGAAACACCGGTTCTCGTAAGGTCAGCAAAGTTAAGCAACGTCGATCCCTGTCAGTATCTAGATTGGTGACCGCATGGGAATACTAGCTTCTGTAAGCTTTTATGTGCTGGTGCTATAAAGGCCTTACGGCCATACCACGTTGAAACACCGGTTCTCGTAAGGTCAGCGAAGTTAAGCAACGTCGATCCCTGTCAGTATTTAGATGGATAACCGCTTGAGAATACTAGCTTCTGTAAGCTACTATGTGCTGGTGCTACAAAGGGCTTACGGCCATACCACATTAAAACACCGGTTCTCGTAAGGTCAGCAAAGTTAATCAACGTCGATCCCTGTCAGTATTTAGATGAGTGACCGCATGGGAATACTAGCTTCTGTAAGCTTTTATGTGCTGGTGCTATAAATGTCTTACGGCCATACCACGTTGAAACATCGGTTCTCGTAAGGTCAGTGAAGTTAAGCAACGTCGATCCCTGTCAGTATTTAGATGGGTGACCGCTTGCGATTATTAGGTTCTGTAAGCTTTTATCCCGAATGGTATAAACGGCTTACGGCCATATCACGAAGAAATACCGGTTTTCGTACGATCATCGAAGTTAAGCAACGATGAGCCAGATCAGTACCTAGATTGATGCCCGCCTAGAAATACCAGGTTTTGTAAGCTTGGGTGTGCGTGTGGTGTATCGGATAGCGGCTTGGAATTCGAAATCGGAGAGCCAAGATCCATCTCCAGTCGGGTTCGTTATATTCACTTCCGTGAAAATACCCTTGGGAAAGGCATGAACCCACCTCTTATCCCCCCGGCTATGGGTTAATTAGTAGAATTTGGATCAGTTAAATCATTGTTATCTTTTATGGCTTTAAATAATCTGCAAAGTCGTAAAATAACAAATCATTCATTGTTCTGTCCTTTAACCGCAGTTTTGGTTCTCAGGTGTGACACATACCACAAAGTGACTGGCATGGATACAACCTCAAACAAGTCACTCAGCTGTCCTATTCGCTTACAACCTGACTATATCCAGAGGTTTATCTGAATGAATATATTTGAATGGCTCAAATCGTGTATTGGTAGGCTTGTGTGCATCTCCGTGGCTGTATTTATGGATTGCCAGTGTGTGGGGATGTGTATGCATCTCATTCATTTGCAGTGAAATCTTTGCCTAATGGGCCTTTAGGCTTTATTCACAGGTTTTGTGTTGTTTACGGCTTTGTGACACGTTGTCAAGTGAGAAAAGCGAAGTAAGTGTGAAATGACATCGGCGTGTCTCAATACGTTCCGATGGGAGGTGTGAGAGGCGTTAAAGTATTTGTCTTTTGTTATCAGCTTTCAGTCCACACGCATCTACACACGTTTGCCCCCAAACAAAGACATACACCTCCGTTAGCACAACCATATATGTAGACTTTTCTATATCTGCATATATAAGGTAACATGTAGGTACATGCCTTTAAGAATGCATCGAGAGAAACGTTTGAAGTTAGTTTTGATGATTTTTTTTTTTCGAAGTTGAAAAACAAATTATTCTTTTTTGTCGTGTCGCTTTAGGAAGTAGGCAGTCATCGCTCTCCACAGCTTCCTTTGTATCAATATTTTTTATTTTTGCTATCCGTCCACCTCACAAGGTCGTTAGATGAGACACTGTTTCTATCTGCCCTCTTATTTTAATCTAAGGCAGCGTTTCTCAACCTGGGTTCCCCGAAACCCTAAGATTCCGAAAAAGGTTCCCAAGAGTTCCGAGAGAACAGGTGAGATAAGATTTTAATATGAATAGGTTTAGCTAGCTATGAATACTTTTCTTCTTCTTCTTCTTCTTCTTCTTCTTCTTCTTCTTCTTCTTCTTCTTCTTCTTTTTCTTCTTCTTCTTCTTCTTTCCCTCCAGCTATGGGTAAATAGCAGGACAGACCAGGTTCTAATCCTTGGATGGCAACTGGTCTACTGCAGAAAGAAATGGCAACCTACCGCGGGAAAAAAATCTGCCTCGTCAGTCATGTATCGAAAGATACATGATCGCCTAAGCGTGTATCACGCATGACACATAACTGACTGACTGTACGGACCAGCCCGTTAAGAGGATTGTATTGCGATAATAACATATCAACAACAGTGTGCATATATGTAAAACTGCTCTCATATGAATGTGTATGCATGTTTAAAATTAAGACTCTCACTACATTGTTGGCGATCCGTTCGGTGTTAGCCGCCAAGTGGTTCCTTGAAACTGATAATGCATTTTTGCTGATAATATAGGAGATTCTATAGGAAACAATCACATTCGACTATTTATTTAATTTCATATACCTAATATTACTAAACACACAGAATATATTATTTATTAAAGACATTTTTATGTTTAACGTTCTTTTTATAGATACAAGTATTTAAGTAAATGCTCTGTTTATAATAAACAGTATTAAATAACATTTAACGGCCTGAATGTCCGAGAAATTTTCATAGAAAATATTCGTCCTTGGACAGGATTCGAACCTGCATCCTATACGGAACCGTCATTTACGCTGACGTGCCTTACCTTACGCACCACTGATTTCAGCAAACGGCTCGCTCTAGATAGAGCTGAAAAGGTGAAGACGCTTAAAGCTAGTTATTCCCGGGCGGTGGCTGGGGGGGGATCCCCTAGAGATAGCCTTAGCTAAGGAGGCCCTGGATCGATCGAATAGCGAGCGGTACATGGGTCAGGTAATTAGACATAAGTTAAGCAAGATGTCTTCCGAAGCCGTGAACTTGGGCGCAGATCTGCGCAGGGAAGAGGTCCGTCGAGGTGGCGATCGTTACATTCGTGAAGTCAAATCCCCGGAGGGGCGTACTCTTCGGGTCACTGACGACATGTGCGGAGCGTTTCGGCGCCATTTCGAGAACCGGTTTACCAAGGAGCCTGGTCTCCGTGAGGAGGAGTTTCGTAGCTATTTGGCTGACTTTCCTCGGCTTTCGCCGACTGAAGCGGCTAGCTGCGAGGGAGAGATTACGGAGGGCGATGTCTACGCGGTTTTGAAGAAGGTCGGCAGAGGCAAGTCGCCCGGTCTGGATGGTTTGCCCTATGAATTGTACTTGAGGCTGTCGCACATCTTTGTTCCAATTTTGACTGCAGTGTTCAACAACTGGTTTCGGTCGGGGTCCATCCCCAACCGGATCACCAGGGATGTGATCACTCTGTTGAAAAAGGGCAAAGGTGGTGGGGGGAACCTAGATGATTACAGGCCCATAACTCTGCTAAACACAGAGTTAAAGATTATGGCCAAGATCCTGCAGGAGCGTTTGCAGTCAGTTGCCGAGTCTCTGTTGGGACCTGAGCAGACTTGTTCTGTGAGGGGCCGAACAATTCAGAGCAACCTGCATCTGATCCGCACGATCATAGAGGGTGTAAAAGACGACGAAGAAGCCGCGCTGATCAATTTGGATCAGTCCAAGGCATTTGATAGGGTCGACCATCGCTACCTTGCAGCTGTCCTGCAGGCCGCTGGATTCGCACCCAACTTCTGCCGCTGGATTAGCCTCCTGTATCGCTCCCCCAGTGCGGTGGTACAGGTGAACGGAAGGCTGTCGGACGCGTTCGTACTGTCTAGGTCGGTTCGTCAGGGTTGTCCACTGTCGCCTCTCCTTTATGCTTTGGCGTTGGAGCCTCTCCTTCGCCGGCTGAAGGACGAGACCGGCAGTCCGGCCCTACGTGGAATTGCCGTTCCTGGAGGGTCTCGAGCCAGGGTTTCCGCGTACGCCGATGACGTATCTGCTTTCGTGTCGTCCCGCAACGACATTGAGGTGGTACAGAAGGCGCTTGATCGGTACGAGAAGGTGACAGGGGCCAAAATAAACCGCGACAAGTCGTCCGGCTTGCGGTTAGGTGCCTGGAAGGGGGTCGCTCTTCCGGGCCGCTTCGGTTGGACAGACGGTCCTGTCCGCATTCTTGGAGTGTGGTTTGGGCCTGACCTCCAGCTGGAGAAGAATTGGTCTGAAGTACGAGCAAAGGTCGATTCCGCCGGTCAGACTTGGAATCGACGGAGGTTGTCCGTGAAGGGCAGGGCGGAGGTGTGTGCTACATACATTTTCCCCCTGATTCTTTATCGATTGTCCGTACTTCCTCTCTGTAAGACTCACAAGAAGGCGCTCGAGCAATCGCTATCCTCCATTTTATGGAGGGGACGCGGGAATCGGGTCGACAGACGAGTCTGCACTAAACGTCCGTGTCATGGGGGGCTGGGAATGCCTCACCTGCCGAGTCACATCCGTGCCTCTAGGTTGGCTTTCCTACGCCGTGCATTGACTGGAGGAGATCCGATTCTGGAGGGGATTGTTAGGGACGCGTTCCCTGGCCTTACCATCAGTCCACCCATTTCGCGGGTTGAGCGCGGTCGTAAACCCCGGGATCAATCGGTTTTCCTTCGCGAGTGTCGGTCGGCCTTGAGGGCCGTTCCCCGGTCCAGTGACCTTTCTCGGCCTAGGAAGTTCCTCTATCGTGAATTAGTGGAGAGGCCCGCGAAGGATCTCCTACGAGATACGCTCGGCTTGTCGGAGGAGGAGTATTGCTCCTACTGGTCTTGGGCGCCAGCGGCGGATTACCTCAGTAACCCTGAGTTTTCGCTTAGCTGGCGATTGGCTCGGAATCGGCTGCCTCTCAACGACAAGGCTTTCATATGGGGCTTGGCGGATTTGCCAGATTGTGAACGGTGTGGCCTTGGCTTAGAGGAAACGGCTGCGCACGCCTTCTACCATTGCCCCCAGGTCCGCCCCTTATGGAACCATGTCGGCGAGCTGACGGCTCGTCTCGCTCCCGAACAGCTTGTGTCCATTGATCGCGCATACGCGTGTGACAATGTGTCGCCCCCGTATTCCGGGATGAAACGGATGGTGTTTCTGACGCTGATGGCCACGGCTCGAATGGTGATTTGGACGACGCGAAAGGAGGAAGTCTTGCGAGGCAATCGTCTTTCTCATTCGGATCTGATTCGATTTTTGAGCATCAGCTCAAGATGAAGATTAGATCGGATAGAAAACGATTGCATTCGACAGTCTTTAGCGAAAGGTGGGTAGAAGAAGCGAGCTTGCTTCGTGTGAACGGGGCTAGCCTTGATTTTCTCTTCTAGGTCAACCTATTGCACATCGGGGTGGCTTCCTGTGGAACCCTCCCCTTGGTTAGGTTAGACAAGCTTCAGTGTACCTAGTTAATGTGAGTAAGTGTTGTTCCTGGCCTGCATCCCGGCCGTTCTTTGGTTATGATCCAAGTCGAGATTCCCATCCTCCCCAGTTTGTTTTGACCCCCGCCCCATTTTCATCTCGACTGGGTCAGTTTTATATTTTCCCATTCCAGCCTAATATTTTAGACTTTTTCCCACTCCCTTAGCGAGAGCGTCTCTTGATTTTGTCCCCTGGGCAGAATACAGCGGCCTCTCTGTTTTATGGGTTGGACGGTCCCTACTAACATCAATTATGTTTAGTTTGTATTTGTGTTTATTTTAAGTTTATTATTGGGTTCATTTCCCTCCCCTCTCATTTTATCATTATTAGAATTGTATATATATATATCATCATTAGAATTTTCATGGTATGGGGCGCGATTTTGGTAGGTCTCCCTTGAGAGCACGTTGTATTATGGTGGTTGAAGGATTGTTTGGTGATGGACGAGTTCTTTTGGTGAATGTGTAAAATGTAATGTACGAATGGGTCGCGAATCTGATTAGCTAGGTATAAGATAGTTAGTGTTGACCAGCCTCTACCCCTCCCCTTTATTGGCCTTGTGCCACAATTTGTACTTTTTGTTCAAATAAATACCAGTCCACATTTGACGAAACGCGTCAGCAATTACCAGTTTTCCTATTGTCCTTTTTATTCATAATTATATATATATATATATATATATATATATATATATACATAATTTATTCGAAAATGATAACATAAATATGTTATAAAATCACTACAAAAATAGCCATTTCGTTTCAACAATTCTGGTGTGTTATCAAGTGATAATGTTGAATGCAGAATGTAGGATCTACATTCAACACCATCAAGATCAACCTTTCTACATTCAACACCATCACTTGAGAAGACACTAGAAGTGTTAAAACAAAATGGCTATTTTTGTAGTGATTTTATAACATATTTTTGTTATCATTTTCGAATAAATAATTATATTTGCTCTACTCTGTATTGAGCACTCTTTTAATAAAAGTATTTTTTAGGTTATTGGAATTTATTCCGTATACACCAATCCTATACTTATATATATATATATATGCTAATATATATGACGATTGCATATAGCATGAAACAGACTGTCCCCTCTAAGTGTTGACTTCTATGTTCACTTTTATATTTACACACGCTCTATCTCTGATATTGAGCACTTTATTCCATAAATATAGCACACCTTAAGACCATATATATATATATATATATATATATATATATATATATATATATATATATATATATATATATATATATATATATATATATATATATATATATATATATATATATGTATGTATGTATGTATTCGGTTTATACGTTATTTTTATAAATATAATTATTTAAGTAAATGTTCTTTTCATGATAAATAGTATAAATTACATTTACCTTCCTGAATGTCCGAGAAATTTCGTAGAAAATATATGTCCTCCGACAGGAATCGAACCTGTATCCTACACGGAACCGTGCTTTACCATTTAGCGACAGAGGAAGTACGTGGATTGCAAAGTCAAATTACAGTTTTTAAAAAAATTCCCACCATCTTTTCCTCTGTAGTCAAAAGTTAAGCGTTTGGTTATGCAGATATGCGTTTCGAAAAAATCTGAAAAAGTGAATGTGCTTTAAAGTATTTATTGTGGAGCTCTTCATAGCGAGCAGCAAATGCACACCGGTCCATACAATGGTTCCTTCTGCAAATGGGGATACGCTTTCGAATCCTACTGGGAGGTACATATTATGTATTCTCGGGTACGTCTACCTGTAGGCGAAATAAATACTGTTTGAAATAAATGAAGTGTCTACTCAAAAACGGATATCCACTAAAAATAACCTTTGAAGTAATATATATATATAAAGAGCGAGAGACAGAGAGAGACACACACAGACAGACAGAGAGAGAGAGAGAGATGCGTCGCCGAGTGGTTAGAACGTTCGCTTCCTGACTATAAGACCTGAGTTCGAATCTCGCCACGGTTGATTTGTTAGGAAGAAGACTTCCTGATTTTATCAATTTGAGGAGTGGGTGTGATCCCAGCGTGCGATATTTTTGAAAAGTGTCTGAAAATCATACCATGGGTTGAAATTGAGCAGACAGAACACTTGGGAGGGGGCGTCGATAGCTGTGCTAAAACGAAGTCACAAGTCATCGTGACCGAGGGTTTGAGTGTGCTGGCCTTGTTTAGATTGTTGATCATGCTAGATAACATGCTTTCTCTCTCCCCAGAAACTATAATTAATGTATGCTCAGCATAGGTGCAGTATAAACCACAGGTTGGCTCTATGGGTGTTGAACAGATCTGCCTAAGCGAGCGTCTGCAATAGGGATTGACTTGCTGTCCTCGACTACGAGTGACCAGCTATTATATGTGTGTGTATATATGCATATATACGGGCGGCATTACCCAGACAGCCCAGCAAGCTAAATACAAATAAAGATACCATAGACAATAATACTAACACAGAATAGCGACCCAATACTACACTATCTGTAAAAATGCATTATCAGTTTCAAGGAACAACTTGGCGGCTAACACCGAACGGATCACCAACAATGTAGTGAGAGTCTTAATTTTAAACATGCATACACATTCATATGAGAGCAAAGTAAGCATTTACATCAGCTTACAAGCAGTTTTACATATATGCACACTGTTGTTGATATGTTATTATCGCAATACAATCCTCTTAACAGGCTGGTCCGTACAGCTAAACCTATTCAGAAGAAAATCTAAACAGAATGGAACTAGCAGAGGTTTAAGAGTTGCTTCTATCTTGTTGGTCTTTCTCTGCTAATGGAAACCTAAAACCCCACGCGTCTTGTGAATGCCTTATTTATTACAAAACCTTTTATTCGTCTCCTCTTTGGTTTTGTCTTCTAACAGAAGCGTAGACCATCTCCTTCGGTAATGGGCAAAATAAAAAAAAAAACTAAATAGTGATGACGAATGACAACGGTATAGTAAGGTGCCAATCGTACATTAAGGAAACAATCTCTTGTTATCTTTTCTCTGGTTGCTTTTTACGATCGTATCGCTTGCTCGGGCGGTAACTAGTATTCAGCAGCTTTGAAACGGTTGATCATATCCCCTCAGGGATAATTTATTTACTAACATTCACCCAATACAAGAGCCACTCAAGGTAGACCTTTACTGAAGGAGGTTGTTTCTATAAGCAGTGAGAGTAAAATGTAAGAAGTTCAGTTTATGAGGGTAGGTGGAAAAGATAACGGTTAACCTTACACTTGAAGAGGTTAAGATTGTAGTAGCCAAGAAAGCATCCCCTCAGGAGTCTGTTCTGTAAAGTGGAAAGAATCCGTTTGTGTGGTACTTCCTTCTTACAAATAGAATATTAAGGGAATAGAAATAGTTCCTTCCTGTGTATGTGCCATCACCCAATACAAGACCGAAGAGCCACTCAAGGTAGAGTTTTACTGAAGGGTGTTGTGAGCGGTAAGGGTAAAGGGTAAGAAATTCAGTTTATGATGATACATGGAAAAGATAACGGTTAGCCTTACACTTGAAGAGGTTAATATTCTAGTGGTCGAGAAAGCATCCCCCCAGGAGTCTGTTCGATAAATTGGAAAGAATACGATGGGAATGGAAATGGTTAATCCTTGTGTACAGGTGTTAGCTGTGAAGTGGATTGGTGGAATTAGGGTAGAGTTAGAGCGTTTAGTATGGAAATAATGACGGACTGGTGACAGGCTTGCGACCTTTCATCACAACAACATGCTTATCCAGACGTCTTACGTTGCAGCTATCTGATCATGGCTCCATTAGAACCCATTTAAATACACACACAAAACACAAATATATTAACTGCATCCACCTGCAAAAAAAAAAGACTAAAAATAATGGAAGCTTTAATAATAAAAAAGAAAAGGCCAACTCTTAACAATATTAACTACGAACAAAGCCACAATGTGCTAAGCGTATTCGGAAATTAAAAACATCCCTACCACACACTAAAACATACACAGAACGCACACACTCAATTAAGCTGAAAAATCGAATCATCCTTGATAATGGCTAAAGGTATAGTCGAAAGTGCTCGGAAATATAAAACATTTGGACAGTTCTTACAAACCCTTTGTCCAGAAAAGAAAGTTCTTGTCAGAATACAAGAAAAATTAAATAAAAAGCTTAACCGTAGTACCTTGTCTGTCGTTTTTAATGAAATATGCATAAAGGAAGGATTGCTGCATATATATATATATATATATATATATATATATATATATATATATATATATATATATATATATATATATATATATATATGCCGCCAGATGAGATGCGTTTATGTAGCGGTCTTACATATGTTTGAATGTAATATTCTATAATAAAAAATACTGATCTACTATTACATTGAGCCCTATTTTAAATTAATGTTGTGAACGTTTGAATTTATATTTGGTTCGTTCTCATTTCATTTGTATATGTATATATATATATATATATATATATATATATGTATATATATATATATATATATATATACATACACATTAAGAAATGGACAAAGTCCGACAATTTATTTATTAAAGACATTTTTATGTTTAACGTTCTTTTTATAGATACAAGAATTTAAGTAAATGCTCTGTTTATAATAAACAGTATTAAATAACATTTACCAGCCTGAATGTCCGAGAAATTTTCATAGAAAATATTCGTCCTTTGACAGAATTCGAACCTGCATCCTATACGGAACCATTATTTACGCTGACGTGCCTTAACCGAATAAAGGACGAATATTTTCTATGAAAATTTCTCGGACATTCAGGCTAGTAAATGTTATTTAATACTGTTTATTATAAACAGAGCATTTACTTAAATACTTGTATCTATAAAAAGAACTTTAAACATAAAAATGTCTTTAATAAATAAATTGACGGACTTTGTCCATTTCTTAATGTATGACTTCATTTGTTTACATTTGATACGCCATGAGCAGTTATGAATGTCCGAGATCCATGGAAGATTGATGTTTATAAGCAGTAAATTCGACCTTGCCTACCGAACGCTCCTTTGTGGCCGAGTCGGTTAAGGCACGTCAGCGTAAATGACGGTTTCGTATAGGATGCAGGTTCGAATCCTGTCAAAGGACGAATATTTTCTATGAAAATTTCTCGGACATTCAGGCTGGTAAATGTTATTTAATACTGTTTATTATAAACAGAGCATTTACTTAAATACTTGTATCTATAAAAAGAACGTTAAACATAAAAATGTCTTTAATATATATTTTATTATAATATATATATATATATATTTGATTGATCGTTGATTCACTATCCTATCTAATTTGCTTTAGGTTTGTAGAAAGAGGAAGGATATAGTCTTGTCCTTTCATATAGCACCATAGAAAAAAAATTACAAGGTGTCAAGTTAAGTGAACGTGGTGGCCATTTCAAGAGCACATTGTAATTATCACTGACACGCCCGATCTATAAGTCCGTACTGAGACACTGGAGAATGTTACGCAAGACATGCTACAGCGTGTTTGGCGGGAGCTGGACTACCAATTTGACGTGTGTGCGCATATACGTACATTTTTGAAGCGTTGTAAAATCGCTTATAAAATCTACATACCTTTAAATGTCTTGTTCGATTGTTGATAAATAATTTTCTTCTTGTTCAACCACGAAGCCTATTTAATTTCGTCTGCCCGGGACATGTAGTTACTCAGATATTCAAATGCAAATGATGTCCATTTTGGGAGGAGACCCTGTATTATTCTGTAGTTCTTATTCCAACTTCCATTTTAATTGGTGAGCATAGTATTGTAATTCCTCGATCTAATACTGATGAGAGAAGAACGAAAACCGGTCAGCTGAGTTTATATTTCTTTTTTATCCTTTCGTATTACCATTTGCATTGGCTCATGTCTCTTTTTATTTTCTGCTTCCATTTTCTTTTCCCTTTCTTCATTTCTCCGTTTTTGTTTTTTTTTAGTATTGATTTAAATTAATAATAATGAGATGTTTAATATCCTCTCAATTAGCATTGGGTAGATACCAATGGAAGCATAATGAAGCACTCAGCAACCTCTATAGTGTTGCTAAATCGCAGAAATAAACCACACAAGCAATGAAGTGGACACTTTATCACTTAAAACAGAAGACACGAGTTGAGAATAACAAGACCTGGAAAAATGGGATATATCAGAAAATTTGACAATAATTTTTTCCAGCATCAATCACCTAGAGATTAGATTTGGTAAGCCTATGTGCCAAGACCCGCAGGGTGGTTTCCGAAACTTCTCCATAATGACGTTGGTTGTAGAGAATATGTAGGTACGCGCTTATGGACCTTATATATATATATATATATATATATATATATATATATATATATATATATATATATATATTATTATTATTATTATTATAAATTAATTGATTTAAAAGATGTTTTTTCGCTACACAGTTCTAACCATGTTTCAAAAATGGAAGCTGAAAATGTAAATTTACATTGAACACTATTTTCTAAAGATAAAAATACTATAAGAACACCGGATTATATATCTTACTGTTCTTTCTTTTCATTTATATATATATATATATATATATATATATATATATATATATATATATATATATATATATATATATATATGTATATAAAAGTGTGGATGGTCCTGGACGAGGCCTTCACCACTATAATCAAATCTCATGTGCCGGTGTCGGGCTGTCGGTTTCCTGGAAACTGATCTGCTTGACCCTCATACGTCGAATCTCGACGGGAGAGTCGATCATATATAATTTATTCGA
>OZ010611.1:32521183-32566183 GCA_963932145.1 Acanthosepion lycidas
AATGAAAGAAAAGTGAGAGGATGAGATGGAGAGAGATAGGAAGGTAGGTAAGAAGGGATGTAGAGATTTAAAAACTTAAAGAAAGGGGGAGCGGAAATGAAGGAAAAGAGAAAAACGAACAAAATAGAGAGAGTGGAAACGAAAGAAAAGTGAGAGGATGAGATGGAGAGAGATAGGAAGGTAGGTAAGAAGGGATGTAGAGATTTAAAAACTTAAAGAAAGGGGGGGTGGAAATGAAGGAAAAGAGAAAAACGAACAAAATAGAGAGAGTGGAAATGAAAGAAAAGTGAGAGGATGAGATGGAGAGAGATAGGAAGGTAGGGAAGAAAGGATGTAGAGATTTAAAAACTTAAAGAAAGCGGGAGCGGAAATGAAGGAAAAGAGAAAAACGAACAAAATAGAGAGAGTGGAAATGAAAGAAAAGTGAGAGGATGAGATGGAGAGAGATAGGAAGGTAGGTAAGAAGGGATGTAGAGATTTAAAAACTTAAAGAAGGGGGGGGGGCGGAAATGAAGGAAAAGAGAAAAACGAACAAAATAGAGAGAGTGGAAATAAAAAGAAAAGTGAGAGGATGAGATGGAGAGAGATAGGAAGGTAGGGAAGAAGGGATGTAGAGATTCAAAAACTTAAAGAAAGGGGGAGCGGAAATGAAGGAAAAGAGAAAAACGAACAAAATAGAGAGAGTGGAAATGAAAGAAAAGTGAGAGGATGAGATGGAGAGAGATAGGAAGGTAGGTAAGAAGGGATGTAGAGATTTAAAAACTTTAAGAAAGGGGGAGCGGAAATGAAGGAAAAGAGAAAAACGAACAAAATAGAGAGAGTGGAAATGAAAGAAAAGTGAGAGGATGAGATGGAGAGAGATAGGAAGGTAGGTAAGAAGGGATGTAGAGATTTAAAAACTTAAAGAAAGGGGGAGCGGAAATGAAGGAAAAGAGAAAAACGAACAAAATAGAGAGAGTGGAAATGAAAGAAAAGTGAGAGGATGAGATGGAGAGAGATAGGAAGGTAGGTAAGAAGGGATGTAGAGATTTAAAAACTTAAAGAAAGGGGGGGTGGAAATGAAGGAAAAGAGAAAAACGAACAAAATAGAGAGAGTGGAAATGAAAGAAAAGTGAGAGGATGAGATGGAGAGAGATAGGAAGGTAGGTAAGAAGGGATGTAGAGATTTAAAAACTTTAAGAAAGGGGGAGCGGAAATGAAGGAAAAGAGAAAAACGAACAAAATAGAGAGAGTGGAAATGAAAGAAAAGTGAGAGGATGAGATGGAGAGAGATAGGAAGGTAGGTAAGAAGGGATGTAGAGATTTAAAAACTTAAAGAAAGGGGGGAGCGGAAATGAAGGAAAAGAGAAAAACGAACAAAATAGAGAGAGTGGAAATGAAAGAAAAGTGAGAGGATGAGATGGAGAGAGATAGGAAGGTAGGTAAGAAGGGATGTAGAGATTTAAAAACTTTAAGAAAGGGGGAGCGGAAATGAAAGAAAAGAGAAAAACGAACAAAATAGAGAGAGTGGAAATGAAAGAAAAGTGAGAGGATGAGATGGAGAGAGATAGGAAGGTAGGTAAGAAGGGATGTAGAGATTTAAAAACTTAAAGAAAGGGGGAGCGGAAATGAAGGAAAAGAGAAAAACGAACAAAATAGAGAGAGTGGAAATGAAAGAAAAGTGAGAGGATGAGATGGAGAGAGATAGGAAGGTAGGTAAGAAGGGATGTAGAGATTTAAAAACTTTAAGAAAGGGGGAGCGGAAATGAAGGAAAAGAGAAAAACGAACAAAATAGAGAGAGTGGAAATGAAAGAAAAGTGAGAGGATGAGATGGAGAGAGATAGGAAGGTAGGTAAGAAGGGATGTAGAGATTTAAAAACTTAAAGAAAGGGGGAGCGGAAATGAAGGAAAAGAGAAAAACGAACAAAATAGAGAGAGTGGAAATGAAAGAAAAGTGAGAGGATGAGATGGAGAGAGATAGGAAGGTAGGTAAGAAGGGACGTAGAGATTTAAAAACTTAAAGAAAGGGGGAGCGGAAATGAAGGAAAAGAGAAAAACGAACAAAATAGAGAGAGTGGAAATGAAAGAAAAGTGAGAGGATGAGATGGAGAGAGATAGGAAGGTAGGTAAGAAGGGATGTAGAGATTTAAAAACTTAAAGAAAGGGGGAGCGGAAATGAAGGAAAAGAGAAAAACGAACAAAATAGAGAGAGTGGGAATGAAAGAAAAGTGAGAGGATGAGATGGAGAGAGATAGGAAGGTAGGTAAGAAGGGATGTAGAGATTTAAAAACTTTAAGAAAGGGGGAGCGGAAATGAAGGAAAAGAGAAAAACGAACAAAATAGAGAGAGTGGAAATGAAAGAAAAGTGAGAGGATGAGATGGAGAGAGATAGGAAGGTAGGTAAGAAGGGATGTAGAGATTTAAAAACTTAAAGAAAGGGGGAGCGGAAATGAAGGAAAAGAGAAAAACGAACAAAATAGAGAGAGTGGGAATGAAAGAAAAGTGAGAGGATGAGATGGAGAGAGATAGGAAGGTAGGTAAGAAGGGATGTAGAGATTTAAAAACTTAAAGAAAGGGGGAGCGGAAATGAAGGAAAAGAGAAAAACGAACAAAATAGAGAGAGTGGAAATGAAAGAAAAGTGAGAGGATGAGATGGAGAGAGATAGGAAGGTAGGTAAGAAGGGATGTAGAGATTTAAAAACTTTAAGAAAGGGGGAGCGGAAATGAAGGAAAAGAGAAAAACGAACAAAATAGAGAGAGTGGAAATGAAAGAAAAGTGAGAGGATGAGATGGAGAGAGATAGGAAGGTAGGTAAGAAGGGATGTAGAGATTTAAAAACTTAAAGAAAGGGGGAGCGGAAATGAAGGAAAAGAGAAAAACGAACAAAATAGAGAGAGTGGGAATGAAAGAAAAGTGAGAGGATGAGATGGAGAGAGATAGGAAGGTAGGTAAGAAGGGATGTAGAGATTTAAAAACTTTAAGAAAGGGGGAGCGGAAATGAAGGAAAAGAGAAAAACGAACAAAATAGAGAGAGTGGGAATGAAAGAAAAGTGAGAGGATGAGATGGAGAGAGATAGGAAGGTAGGTAAGAAGGGATGTAGAGATTTAAAAACTTAAAGAAAGGGGGAGCGGAAATGAAGGAAAAGAGAAAAACGAACAAAATAGAGAGAGTGGAAATGAAAGAAAAGTGAGAGGATGAGATGGAGAGAGATAGGAAGGTAGGGAAAAAAGGATGTAGAGATTTAAAAACTTAAAGAAAGGGGGAGCGGAAATGAAGGAAAAGAGAAAAACGAACAAAATAGAGAGAGTGGAAATGAAAGAAAAGTGAGAGGATGAGATGGAGAGAGATAGGAAGGTAGATAAGGAGGGATGTAGAGATTTAAAAACTTAAAGAAAGGGGGAGCGGAAATGAAGGAAAAGAGAAAAACGAACAAAATAGAGAGAGTGGAAATGAAAGAAAAGTGAGAGGATGAGATGGAGAGAGATAGGAAGGTAGGTAAGAAGGGATGTAGAGATTTAAAAACTTAAAGAAAGGGGGGGGCGGAAATGAAGGAAAAGAGAAAAACGAACAAAATAGAGAGAGTGGAAATGAAAGAAAAGTGAGAGGATGAGATGGAGAGAGATAGGAAGGTAGGGAAGAAGGGATGTAGAGATTCAAAAACTTAAAGAAAGGGGGAGCGGAAATGAAGGAAAAGCGAAAAACGAACAAAATAGAGAGAGTGGGAATGAAAGAAAAGTGAGAGGATGAGATGGAGAGAGATAGGAAGGTAGGGAAGAAGGGATGTAGAGATTTAAAAACTTAAAGAAAGGTGGGGGCGGAAATGAAGGAAAAGAGAAAAACGAACAAAATAGAGAGAGTGGAAATGAAAGAAAAGTGAGAGGATGAGATGGAGAGAGATAGGAAGGTAGGTAAGAAGGGACGTAGAGATTTAAAAACTTAAAGAAAGGGGGAGCGGAAATGAAGGAAAAGAGAAAAACGAACAAAATAGAGAGAGTGGAAATGAAAGAAAAGTGAGAGGATGAGATGGAGAGAGATAGGAAGGTAGGTAAGAAGGGATGTAGAGATTCAAAAACTTAAAGAAAGGGGGAGCGGAAATGAAGGAAAAGAGAAAAACGAACAAAATAGAGAGAGTGGAAATGAAAGAAAAGTGAGAGGATGAGATGGAGAGAGATAGGAAGGTAGGGAAGAAGGGATGTAGAGATTTAAAAACTTAAAGAAAGGGGGAGCGGAAATGAAGGAAAAGCGAAAAACGAACAAAATAGAGAGAGTGGGAATGAAAGAAAAGTGAGAGGATGAGATGGAGAGAGATAGGAAGGTAGGGAAGAAGGGATGTAGAGATTTAAAAACTTAAAGAAAGGTGGGGGCGGAAATGAAGGAAAAGCGAAAAACGAACAAAATAGAGAGAGTGGAAATGAAAGAAAAGTGAGAGGATGAGATGGAGAGAGATAGGAAGGTAGGTAAGAAGGGATGTAGAGATTTAAAAACTTAAAGAAAGGGGGGAGCGGAAATGAAGGAAAAGAGAAAAACGAACAAAATAGAGAGAGTGGAAATGAAAGAAAAGTGAGAGGATGAGATGGAGAGAGATAGGAAGGTAGGTAAGAAGGGATGTAGAGATTTAAAAACTTAAAGAAAGGGGGGAGCGGAAATGAAGGAAAAGAGAAAAACGAACAAAATAGAGAGAGTGGAAATGAAAGAAAAGTGAGAGGATGAGATGGAGAGAGATAGGAAGGTAGGTAAGAAGGGATGTAGAGATTTAAAAACTTTAAGAAAGGGGGAGCGGAAATGAAGGAAAAGAGAAAAACGAACAAAATAGAGAGAGTGGGAATGAAAGAAAAGTGAGAGGATGAGATGGAGAGAGATAGGAAGGTAGGTAAGAAGGGATGTAGAGATTTAAAAACTTAAAGAAAGGGGGAGCGGAAATGAAGGAAAAGAGAAAAACGAACAAAATAGAGAGAGTGGAAATGAAAGAAAAGTGAGAGGATGAGATGGAGAGAGATAGGAAGGTAGGGAAGAAGGGATGTAGAGATTTAAAAACTTAAAGAAAGGGGGAGCGGAAATGAAGGAAAAGAGAAAAACGAACAAAATAGAGAGAGTGGAAATGAAAGAAAAGTGAGAGGATGAGATGGAGAGAGATAGGAAGGTAGGTAAGAAGGGATGTAGAGATTTAAAAACTTAAAGAAAGGGGGAGCGGAAATGAAGGAAAAGAGAAAAACGAACAAAATAGAGAGAGTGGGAATGAAAGAAAAGTGAGAGGATGAGATGGAGAGAGATAGGAAGGTAGGTAAGAAGGGATGTAGAGATTTAAAAACTTAAAGAAAGGGGGAGCGGAAATGAAGGAAAAGAGAAAAACGAACAAAATAGAGAGAGTGGAAATGAAAGAAAAGTGAGAGGATGAGATGGAGAGAGATAGGAAGGTAGGTAAGAAGGGATGTAGAGATTTAAAAACTTAAAGAAAGGGGGGGTGGAAATGAAGGAAAAGAGAAAAACGAACAAAATAGAGAGAGTGGAAATGAAAGAAAAGTGAGAGGATGAGATGGAGAGAGATAGGAAGGTAGGTAAGAAGGGATGTAGAGATTTAAAAACTTTAAGAAAGGGGGAGCGGAAATGAAGAAAAAGAGAAAAACGAACAAAATAGAGAGAGTGGAAATGAAAGAAAAGTGAGAGGATGAGATGGAGAGAGATAGGAAGGTAGGTAAGAAGGGATGTAGAGATTTCAAAACTTAAAGAAAGGGGGGAGCGGAAATGAAGGAAAAGAGAAAAACGAACAAAATAGAGAGAGTGGAAATGAAAGAAAAGTGAGAGGATGAGATGGAGAGAGATAGGAAGGTAGGTAAGAAGGGATGTAGAGATTTAAAAACTTTAAGAAAGGGGGAGCGGAAATGAAGGAAAAGAGAAAAACGAACAAAATAGAGAGAGTGGAAATGAAAGAAAAGTGAGAGGATGAGATGGAGAGAGATAGGAAGGGAGGTAAGAAGGGATGTAGAGATTTAAAAACTTAAAGAAAGGGGGAGCGGAAATGAAGGAAAAGAGAAAAACGAACAAAATAGAGAGAGTGGAAATGAAAGAAAAGTGAGAGGATGAGATGGAGAGAGATAGGAAGGTAGGTAAGAAGGGATGTAGAGATTTAAAAAATTAAAGAAAGGGGGAGCGGAAATGAAGGAAAAGAGAAAAACGAACAAAATAGAGAGAGTGGGAATGAAAGAAAAGTGAGAGGATGAGATGGAGAGAGATAGGAAGGTAGGTAAGAAGGGATGTAGAGATTTAAAAACTTAAAGAAAGGGGGAGCGGAAATGAAGGAAAAGAGAAAAACGAACAAAATAGAGAGAGTGGAAATGAAAGAAAAGTGAGAGGATGAGATGGAGAGAGATAGGAAGGTAGGTAAGAAGGGATGTAGAGATTTAAAAACTTAAAGAAAGGGGGGGCGGAAATGAAGGAAAAGAGAAAAACGAACAAAATAGAGAGAGTAGAAATGAAAGAAAAGTGAGAGGATGAGATGGAGAGAGATAGGAAGGTAGGTAAGAAGGGATGTAGAGATTTAAAAACTTAAAGAAAGGGGGAGCGGAAATGAAGGAAAAGAGAAAAACGAACAAAATAGAGAGAGTGGAAATGAAAGAAAAGTGAGAGGATGAGATGGAGAGAGATAGGAAGGTAGGTAAGAAGGGATGTAGAGATTTAAAAACTTAAAGAAAGGGGGAGCGGAAATGAAGGAAAAGAGAAAAACGAACAAAATAGAGAGAGTGGGAATGAAAGAAAAGTGAGAGGATGAGATGGAGAGAGATAGGAAGGTAGATAAGGAGGGATGTAGAGATTTAAAAACTTAAAGAAAGGGGGAGCGGAAATGAAGGAAAAGAGAAAAACGAACAAAATAGAGAGAGTGGAAATGAAAGAAAAGTGAGAGGATGAGATGGAGAGAGATAGGAAGGTAGGTAAGAAGGGATGTAGAGATTTAAAAACTTAAAGAAAGGGGGAGCGGAAATGAAGGAAAAGAGAAAAACGAACAAAATAGAGAGAGTGGGAATGAAAGAAAAGTGAGAGGATGAGATGGAGAGAGATAGGAAGGTAGGTAAGAAGGGATGTAGAGATTTAAAAACTTAAAGAAAGGGGGAGCGGAAATGAAGGAAAAGAGAAAAACGAACAAAATAGAGAGAGTGGGAATGAAAGAAAAGTGAGAGGATGAGATGGAGAGAGATAGGAAGGTAGGTAAGAAGGGATGTAGAGATTTAAAAACTTAAAGAAAGGGGGAGCGGAAATGAAGGAAAAGAGAAAAACGAACAAAATAGAGAGAGTGGGAATGAAAGAAAAGTGAGAGGATGAGATGGAGAGAGATAGGAAGGTAGGTAAGAAGGGATGTAGAGATTTAAAAACTTAAAGAAAGGGGGAGCGGAAATGAAGGAAAAGAGAAAAACGAACAAAATAGAGAGAGTGGGAATGAAAGAAAAGTGAGAGGATGAGATGGAGAGAGATAGGAAGGTAGGTAAGAAGGGATGTAGAGATTTAAAAACTTAAAGAAAGGGGGGGCGGAAATGAAGGAAAAGAGAAAAACGAACAAAATAGAGAGAGTGGAAATGAAAGAAAAGTGAGAGGATGAGATGGAGAGAGATAGGAAGGTAGGTAAGAAGGGATGTAGAGATTTAAAAACTTAAAGAAAGGGGGAGCGGAAATGAAGGAAAAGAGAAAAACGAACAAAATAGAGAGAGTGGAAATGAAAGAAAAGTGAGAGGATGAGATGGAGAGAGATAGGAAGGTAGGTAAGAAGGGATGTAGAGATTTAAAAACTTAAAGAAAGGGGGAGCGGAAATGAAGGAAAAGAGAAAAACGAACAAAATAGAGAGAGTGGAAATGAAAGAAAAGTGAGAGGATGAGATGGAGAGAGATAGGAAGGTAGGTAAGAAGGGATGTAGAGATTTAAAAACTTAAAGAAAGGGGGAGCGGAAATGAAGGAAAAGAGAAAAACGAACAAAATAGAGAGAGTGGAAATGAAAGAAAAGTGAGAGGATGAGATGGAGAGAGATAGGAAGGTAGGGAAGAAGGGATGTAGAGATTTAAAAACTTAAAGAAAGGGGGAGCGGAAATGAAGGAAAAGAGAAAAACGAACAAAATAGAGAGAGTGGAAATGAAAGAAAAGTGAGAGGATGAGATGGAGAGAGATAGGAAGGTAGGTAAGAAGGGATGTAGAGATTTAAAAACTTAAAGAAAGGGGGAGCGGAAATGAATGAAAAGAGAAAAACGAACAAAATAGAGAGAGTGGGAATGAAAGAAAAGTGAGAGGATGAGATGGAGAGAGATAGGAAGGTAGGTAAGAAGGGATGTAGAGATTTAAAAACTTAAAGAAAGGGGGAGCGGAAATGAAGGAAAAGAGAAAAACGAACAAAATAGAGAGAGTGGAAATGAAAGAAAAGTGAGAGGATGAGATGGAGAGAGATAGGAAGGTAGGTAAGAAGGGATGTAGAGATTTAAAAACTTAAAGAAAGGGGGGGTGGAAATGAAGGAAAAGAGAAAAACGAACAAAATAGAGAGAGTGGAAATGAAAGAAAAGTGAGAGGATGAGATGGAGAGAGATAGGAAGGTAGGTAAGAAGGGATGTAGAGATTTATAAACTTAAAGAAAGGGGGAGCGGAAATGAAGGAAAAGAGAAAAACGAACAAAATAGAGAGAGTGGAAATGAAAGAAAAGTGAGAGGATGAGATGGAGAGAGATAGGAAGGTAGGTAAGAAGGGATGTAGAGATATAAAAACTTTAAGAAAGGGGGAGCGGAAATGAAGGAAAAGAGAAAAACGAACAAAATAGAGAGAGTGGAAATGAAAGAAAAGTGAGAGGATGAGATGGAGAGAGATAGGAAGGTAGGTAAGAAGGGATGTAGAGATTTAAAAACTTAAAGAAAGGGGGAGCGGAAATGAAGGAAAAGAGAAAAACGAACAAAATAGAGAGAGTGGGAATGAAAGAAAAGTGAGAGGATGAGATGGAGAGAGATAGGAAGGTAGGGAAGAAGGGATGTAGAGATTTAAAAACTTAAAGAAAGGGGGAGCGGAAATGAAGGAAAAGAGAAAAACGAACAAAATAGAGAGAGTGGAAATGAAAGAAAAGTGAGAGGATGAGATGGAGAGAGATAGGAAGGTAGGTAAGAAGGGATGTAGAGATTTAAAAACTTTAAGAAAGGGGGAGCGGAAATGAAGGAAAAGAGAAAAACGAACAAAATAGAGAGAGTGGAAATGAAAGAAAAGTGAAAGGTGTAAGCGACAGGTAAGTATTAGGTTTGTGCAAAAATAATGACGTAATAATGTCGTTTTTTTTTCCGTTAAAATACGTCAAAAAACGACATTATTACGTCATTATTTTTGCACCAACCTAATAGATAAGGAAGTGGATAGAAATAGGGAACATCGAGAAAGAAAAAAGGCGACTATTAAGAAATAAATTAATCCGTTAGAGAGAAGAAAAAGAAAAATTGCGAAAGGAAAAAAAAAAAAAGAAAAGAAATAGAGACAGACAGGGAGAGAAGAAACTAGAAAAAGAGATGGAGAAGAGAGAAAGTTTCTTTCATCCCAGTCTTCATCCAATAAAAGAGCCATCAATCAAAGCAGAGGCTTATTCAACGATGTTATTGTTAGTGTGTAAAGAGATTAAGTAAGAAGTACATTTTATGAGGATATATAGGATAGATAAAGATTGGTGCTAGACTCGAAAAATTTAATATAATAAGTATCGGAGAAGCATCGTTTTGGGAATCTGTTTCATAGAATAACAGTTCTGGGGAATAGTCTGTTCGCGTAGAACTTCCTCCTTACAAATGGAATTCGAAGTGAATGTGGTAAATACAGAATGAGGAAATACGAAGAGAAGGAGGATTTATTGAAGATAGAAAGAAAAATTGGTCAAATGATAAAGGGAATAAAAAATATAAAGATGGAAGAAGGAAATAGGGAAAAAAGAAAATTGAAAAAAAAAAGAATGAGGTAGAAAGAAGAAAAAACGATGGATGAGAAAAGAGAATACGCGAGAGAAGAGAAAAAATTGGAAAAGAGAGGGCGTAGAAGAGAGAAAGAGAGAGAGAGAGAGAAAAAGAGGAGGAGAAATGTAGAAAAGCCAGGGTGAAGAAATTAGCAATTGAAATAAACAGAGAAAAAAAAAAAAAAAAGAAAATGAAAAAAAAGATATGTAAAAAGGAACTGGTAAGACGGAAACACGAAAAGAAGAAGAAGAGAAAAGAAAGATTTATGATATCGACAATATAGTAATATTTGCCGTTTCCCTACAAGGAAACATTTGACATTCACTAACCGAGCAGCCAGTATTGGTGTCGGTTGAAATTTATAAAACGTTACTATTAAAACAATTTTCCAGGAAAATAGGTTCCTCGAGTCCAGTAGCTGTTATCGCTATTTCCAAAATTGTTTGAGGTTTCCTTCCCAACCTTTTATTTGAAGTACTGTGGAACGTCAACATCTTGATTATATCATTATTTTCTCCTCGCGGAATTATTTTCCTAATCTTAATGAAGTGTAATCTAGCACAGAATACCTCGTTCCCTACGAGCACGAGTTTAATCCACATTAGATGTCTTAGATTATAAAAGGTAAATATGTGCCGTTTCCTTATAAAGAAACATTTGGCATGCATTGACCGAACAGTCACTGCTACTTTAGGTTGGAATTTAAAAAAAAAATCTTTCTATTAAAACAATTTTTTCAGAAAAAAGATTTCTCAAGTCGTGTAGCTGTTATCGCTTTTTCCAGTATTGATGGGGAGTTCCTTCCAAATCTTTTTATTTGAATGAAGTAAGGTACAACATTAACGTCTTGATAAGATAGAGAAAAGAAACAGAGACTGATTAATTGATTCATCACGTGATAAATATATTTATATGAATTTTTTTTTCGCCTTTGATCAACTTAAAATACAAAACTTCAAGTAGCAAATGTCCCCAGGTACTTTCGGCAACACTGGGATAGATAGCAGGAAGGTAAACTATATTACTAAGAGCTACAAAGAACAGAAAATTGTGAAGAGCCATGATTGTCCACGTCCTAAAAAAACACAATATACAAGAGAAGAAGAAGAAGAAGAAGAAGAAGAAGAAGAAGAAGAAGAAGAAGAAGAAGAAGAAGAAGAAGAAGAAGAAAAATATGTTGGAAGAGACAAGAAGAAGAAGAAGAAGAAGAAGAAGAAGAAGAAGATGGAAAATTCGGAGAAGAGAAACATGAAGAAAGAAAAAGGCGATTGTTAAGCGGTTAACTGGAGCAAGAAATGGCTTGTAAATTTTAATGTCTCCAAAACGAAACTGCTGTAATTTAACGAGTATAGAGAAACTTCCCTGTCCGCCATCGGCATGACTGATGCTCGACTCCTGGATAGCGTCTTGACCTCCCATTTTCAACTGACAAGTGGAACAACTACATTGAGTCAATAGCTGCATCTAATGCAAGGAAAGTTGATTGTGTCGTGCCAGAAGGTTTTTCTCGTCAGTGTCCATCTTTCACATTTACAAATCGACCATTCGTCCTTGCATTGAATCCTGTTGGCATATCTGATCTTGTTCCCTGCTGTTCATCTCGAAGTTATTCCTGGTGTCATCAGTTGCCAAAGCAGCATTTATGCAGATGACACTACAATTTACTCCTGTTTCAATAGCAAATTCGTTAAAGCTGACAAAGTTATACTGGCTGCTGCTCTTGAAAAGGACCTCCAAATCTGTGGTTAGTAGGGTGAGGAAATGGTTTGAAAATTTTAATAGATCCAGAATTAAACTTCTCTCATTTAACTACTATAGAGAAACTTCCCTGTCCGCCATCAGCATGGCTGATGCTCGAATACTTGAGAGCGTCTCACTTCGCCTTCCTGGCCTCACGTTTTCAGCTGACTTGAAGTTGAACAGCTACATTGAATCAATAGATGCATCTAGTGCAAGGAAAGTTTGTTAATTGTATAATGCCGCAATGTTGTTCTCATCAGATTCCATCTTGCATATTTACAAATCTTCCATTCGTCCGTGCATTGAATACTGTTGCCATCTCTGGTCTGGTGCCCTTGCTATTCCTCTCCAGGTTCTTGGCAAAATTCAAAGAAAGATCTGCAATATAATCGATCCCAACTTGACATCTCGATTCAGCTATTTTCGCACAGATGTAACGTGCCTTCCCTTGGTCTTTTCTACAAATATTTTCATAGCAACTGCTCTGACAAGCCTTTTCCCCTGGTGCCTCGGTTACATTAATTTAAGCATGCTACTAGATTAGATTTTACTGCTGAAATAGTTAACTGTAACCGACCCTTCTACTCCAAAAGTTTATTTTTTCGCACTTCCCGACTGTGAAACTCCCTTCCGTCTTACTTGCTTCACTGATAACTACGATCTTCAAAAATTTAAATGTAACTTCAACACCATTTTCGGATGATTTGAGCCCCGTTTATCTTTTATGCTTTCCTCATTCCCCTCTGTACCCACTCTCTGTGACCCGCTCCCCACCCGGCGTACTAGAGGCATTATCGCCTTGCTTGGGGTGAAATGATTTTAAAAAGATGAATAAGTGAATGCGCTACAGAGAAGAAAAAGAAATGCTGGAAAAGAGCGGGAAAGAAAAAAATCAATGAGAGTGACAAAGAGAGGCAAAGAGTGACGGGTGAGATAGACAGAGAGAGAGAGACAGAGACAGAGAAAGGGAGAGATTGAAGGAGTGAGAGAGAGAGAGAGGGGAGAAACTAGGAGAAACAAATGAAAGAAGTATTAGGTTGGTGCAAAAATAATGTCGGTTTTTGACGTTAAAAATTACGTCAAAAACCGACATTATTTTTGCAACCAACCTAATAGTTTTTTTTATGATATTCTTCATCCAAAACAAGAGCCATCATTTATAGTAGCTGGCTATCCAACGAGGTTCCTGTAAGGGCGCATATTATGAGGAACCTATACGATTAATTTATGACAAGATAACACTTACAATAGTAAACCTATAGTAGTAACGAGTGAAATCAACATAGCAACTCAACAGTCGATTGTGAAAGCTTGTCTATTGCACGAATTTAAACCTGAAAGATAAAAGAACAGAAACAAACCGTCAGATATACACCTGTAAATTAAAAATGACAAACGGATAAAAATAGACAATTTCAATTGGAAAGGAGTCACTGGAAGATACCTCTTTTAAAGTGACGACCAACTCAGGACTTGTGTTAAACCTACTCCACTTCAAACGTTTCAAGTCCTTAGAATAATGTACCCCACAAGTGATGGAAACTATACGAATGCAATTATATCGACAAGAAAATATTTACATTATTTACACGCGGACTGTTGTCCTCATCTTTGTTGTTATAATGACCCATCTTTATCTTGTTGTGCCATCCGGTTTTTTATGATTGACAAACTGCTAAAAACAGTTTTAATTGGAAACGAATTACTGGAAGATAGATCTTTTAATGTGACGGCCAACTGAGGACTTGTGTTGAATCTGCTTCACTTCAAACGTTTGAATTCTTTAGATTAAGTTTCAGAATAAGTAATGAAATCTATACGAATGTAAATACATTGACAAGAAAATATTTACATTACTTACACTCTGACTATTATCCTCCTCTTTGCTGTTACTATAACAAAGTTTCGACTGTTGCACCCTCCAGCCTTTATCAGGTGCTTGCCGATCCGGGTAACTTATGGGGAATTCTGTAGGCGAATCATTTGTTTAATCTACAGAGGTAGATTTTTCTCGTTTCGTAGAGTCCGAAAATGCAATTGCTGTCACAAATTCACTTTAAGTTACTGGGACAATTCTGAGTGGAGAATTTTGGGTCTTAAGCATAAACTGTTGCCGCCGCTGTTGCTACTTTGTCACACTTGACTACACTCCCCGGATTTACTTCGATATAGCTACTGCTGCTGCTGCTGAAGCCTTGCTGTCATTTTTTTCTTTTATAAGATGATATTTATTACAAGAATTCATTGAATAAGTAACTGCAATAAATTTTAGCCTTATGTAAACTATGCTGAATATCGGTGAACATAATCTTAGCAGAAAATACGCAGTGTTGATGACAGACTTTGAAGAAAAGACTGCAAGAATTCCTGAAAAGAATATTAAAAGAAAGCAAAAAGAAAGGATTAACTATTACCTATAATTTGTTTGCTCGTCTCTTTTTTTTAATGGCATATCAACACCTTATGGGTCATTTAATGCTAAAATTTAATTTTCTTGGGAACTTTGAAGTAATAGAAAATGTTATTCTGCTTTCGCAATTGAATACGTGGTAGATTATAATCAGCTTTTGTACATAAACATGTTTGTATTGATACAACTACTAGAGGCGGTGATATGTGTGTTTTATGTAGTTTTTAAGTAATTTTGTTGAAGTTGTGTTTTGGAATACAGTTTGATTTGAGACATTTTAGGATATTATATGGATTAATATCGAGAAAGTGTTCTTTCATATTGGTTGTTTGGTTGATTTTGTTTCCTGACATATCAACACATCTATGGGTTATTCAATGCCGAAATGTAAATATTTTGATCACCATATGTATAACTCCAACTAGATAAATAAGTATTATTGGTAATTCTGCAATAAATAGTTTTTGTTGGTAATTCTGCAATAGATAGTTATTATTGGTAATTCTGATATAAATAACTATTACTGGTAATTCTGTGATAAATAGGTATTGTTGGTAATTCTGCACTTCCTAGGTATTATTGGTAGTTCTGATATAAATAGTTATTACTGGTAATTCTGCAATAAATAGGTATTGTTGGTAATTCTACGATAAATAGTTATTGTTGGTAATTTTGTAATAAATAGATATTTTTGGTAATTCTGCGATAAATGGGTATTGCTAGTAAGTTTCTTTTTCTGAAAATGTATTGCTGGTATTTTTATTATAAAAATGTATTTTTATACTTGGCTAGATTTTTTTTTGGGGGGGGGCTTAGTATTTGCCCATAGCTGTGACCCTAACAGGGGCGACCTCCCCAAGCCAAGATGGACCTGGAAACAACAATGTTGTTCTAGAGAAGGAGACTGAGATGCTTGTAAGCAAATGTATGGGATGCATAATGTAGAAACAAGGTTAGCAGAATGTAACACTTATAAGAATAACCTACCTAATGAGTTTGGGTTCATGTATGGCAGTGCGGAAACAACGACTTATGGTGACGCGTCAAATGTTGCTTAGTGCTATAAGGGGCAGTAAGTTGTGGAGAGCCATGACCGCACACGTCCTGAAATGATACAGCACATAAAGAAGAATATCGACAACGTTTAAGTAGCGAAACGGAAAATGACATCGGCAAGCCGAATTAGAAATCCGACCTAGTCGCATTCATTTCACTTTTTTACGAAAGATACGACGTCCTGGGTATGGCGATAAACTGCATCCAACAGCAAGGTCTCAGATAATGTTTTCAGAAAAATAATGTTGCTAGCTCTGAGTTTTTGAAACAATAATGTTGCCAGCTCTAAGTTTTTGAAACAATAATGTTGCCAGCTCTAAGTTTTTGAAACAATAATGTTGCCAGCTATACGTTTTTTTTATTCTATAAAAAATAGGAATTTAAAATTCATATAAACTGGATTTGGCATTAAATAACCCACAGTGGTTGATATGCCATAAAACCCAAACAAACAAACAAACGAAAAATACGAATCCATCTTTTCCTTTTCAAACAGATTAAAGAGCAGTGTAGAGGGGGGCGTTTTAGCCGTGGGTTGCAGCCAGTCTACGAGAAAAAATGCACTGAATTCAAGACACTAAAGAAGGCAATAAGAAAGCTAGATTCATACTACAAAAGGGCGATTCTCGGAAATTAAAGGAAGTAGTGAAGAGCCATGGTTTAAGCCGTATCGTTTTCTTATTCGTTTATCAGTATAAACTAATTTGGAATTACAGACATTCTATGCTTTAAAATGTCACCGTTTAAGCAGATATAGATCTCACGAAATTTCATTTACCATATCTTTTTATTTACCATACGTAAATTTTAATAATATATTTCGTCAGAATTTTTCAGATAAGGAATTATTATTACTATATATTTTTTAAATCAGTTCTCCCCAAGTAAGGAGATAATGTCACTAAGATGCAAAGGATTACTTGTAGTGAAGGAGAGCGAGAAAACTCTAGAAAACTCTAAACCCAATCCTAAACAAAAAACAAGGGATAAACATGTTCAAAAGACCGGATAAGATTGCGAATCCGGACTATTTTTTAAGGAAAATGCAAACGAAAAGGACGTTTATGTTAGAATAAGAAAGATAGTTGAAATTTCTAGTATGCATAATGAGAAAAGATGGCGGAAGAATTTCACTCTCACATTGAACGCAAGAAGGAAAAGGGTTAGCGAGTTGACTGAGGTTGTCACTAATATTTGCGTTCTCAAATTTGTAGTCAGTTACCAAAACTAATCTATGATACTTATGAACATACACTGACGATTTGAGAAATCGTTATTAAAAGCAACAGTAATTCATATGCAAAAGTATCCATCAAAAAATTAATAATAGGAAAACAAATACCATTTAATCTATAGATAATTGTTCATTAAAAATTAAAATTTGTTATAATATATCTTAAGGTGTGGCAGAAATACCTCCCAGAAACACCTCCCACAAAATGGTAAGACGATAATAGCAATGATGTCTTCACCCACCTAATGTCTTACCTTTATGTGAGAGGTATTTGTGGGAGGTATATGTGAGAGGTATCTCTGCTGCAACCTGTATATATGATGCATTTGTTTGCTTATGTCGACAGTTATATAAGTGGTGAAAGTTGCAATGAACTGTTCTTCTAATGAATTTATTTATATATTATTGTTAATGTAAATCTCTTGTCATTCCCGTTATGTAACACATTTCAAAATGGCTTTTTAATTGAACCATGATCTTATTAAAATGTTGATTCTTTATACACCTTTAACTTCAATTGAACAAAAGTAATAGGGTTGACATCCCAGTAGCTATAATTCATCTTCGTTCTACAATTACACCTTTTGTTGATTAGTGCTTTCTTTTAGGGATTTCTTTCAAAGATTTTGTTTTGCAACATCCTTATTTTTGCTGTTTTGTTTTTGAACCAAGCTTAACTTTTGGAATGTACATATAACGAAAATATAATTTGGGAGTAAAGGACTAAAACCTTTGAAAAATGTCGCTGTATATTTTGTTTATAGTTTGTATTTTCACTGTTTTGATTTTAAACGAGGTTTAGCTTGGAAAATACCTATAAAGAAGATAGAATTTTGATGCAAAGGACTAAATCCTTTGAAAAAATGTCAGTGTATATTTGGTTTATAGATTTATTTTTATAGTTTTTTTTGTTTTTTTTTAATTTTAAACGAGGTTTAGCTTGGCAATTACATACGAAGAAGATGTAACTTTGAAGGAAATGACTAAATCCTTTGAAAAGATATCCCTCTATTTTTCTAGGATTTATTGTTTATATAAATCAAACTTTGAAAATCCACCGAACTTCAAACTTCAAACTTCACAGCCTATTTTTTAAGAACTCGATACCCGCAAAAAATTAATTGTTTTCAATAATACATGGAACTATTTTTTAACATTTCGTAATGAATATCATTCAGTTTCGCCGGCAATTTTTAATTTTTTTTTTTAACCTTAGAAAACTATTTTAATTATTGGGGAAGAGAATTTTTTTCATATTTAAATATATATATATATATATATATATATATATATATATATATATATATATATATATATATATATATATATAATTGTTATATCGAAGACTGTCTCCAATTATAGTCTAATTGTTTCTGTTTATATTTTCAAATTTTCACTGTTGTTGGAATTTAGATATTCCTTACTGATAATTATGTAATTTCTTTTAGGGATTTTTTTTTTCTGTTCTGGTTTTAGGCTAGAACTGTTTAAGACCCAATCTGTAACAAGATTTGTTTAGAGATTTCCTTATAAAAAGAACATAAGAAAAACCAATGTATTCAGTTCCGTATGAATTCAGAAACAGCAATATGGAGCCTGTTTTGGTTTCCGCTATATAGAGCATTTTGCAAAAATTTCTCTTCGTAATAGAGAGCTCAGTTTTAAAAATAGTTTGCAAAAACAGCTTTTTTGAGCAATAATTCTTCTGAAATATTGTTACTTTTTACGTCGCCTCTGATTTGAAATTGACATTGTTTACGTACTGAAAAGTCTAAGCCAGAATTGAATAATGAGCCATGTCACATGGGATTTGCTAATCGAATGCCTTTGACTCTCGATTTAAGTTTCCACGGCAACTATTATAAGATATATCGTTCATGTCTGCCTTACGGCCACAGAGACTGCAAAAGTCAGGATAACTTGGTAAAATTTATGGATATTACATCAAATGAAATTAATTTGAATCTCTTAAAGTATTTCTTAGGTTTGAGGCAATGAAGATTTAAAACGCAGATTTTATAAATGTTTTTTGTGTTTTTTTTAGTTTTACGTATTGTTTTCTTTTTGTTTGTTTTTTTTTATTTTTTGTTTTCTTAAAAGAAAAGACAGTATTTTTTTTTTTTTTTATTCAAACCAAATTAAACATTTTATCCGGAAAACCACAGCTGCAATCTCAATGACCTGTCAACAACATTGCTTTTAATCAGGAGGCAAATATATGGAAATTCACAATGTAATGAAAAATGTCTTCCTTCTTTTATCTTTATATGCCGTGTCCCTTTTCGGTGTAGGCGAACATGTCTCTCCACGACTTCCTGTCCTTCGTAGCTCTTGTTATTTCGCCTAAACCCTTTTCCGCCATCCATTTATTCAAGTTCACGTAAGCGATGTACTCCGCCGTCCCTGTTGTCGTCAATCTGACCTGTGAATATCATATTTTCCAAGCCCTCTTTCCTCATTATATGTCTTAGAAATTTCAAATGTCTTTTCCTGATGTTAAATATAAATTTTCTTTTTCTTTTCATTTTCTCTAAAACTTCAACTTTCTATTGTTGCTCGCATATTCGGTTCTTTAGTATCCTCAGCATCCTTCTGTAGAATCACATTTCTGTTGCTTCATGTGTTAGGAGACCGTCCAGCATTCGCTGCCATACAGGAGGACAGATATCACGTAACTATTGTTTAGTGTTCTTTACTTAGTTTCTAATGATTTTTTTTTCTTTCTATATCTCTGTGATGAGGTATTATGATTAAGGCCCAGTGGATAAAGACGTTGGCTAGATCCAGTGACGGGATCCAAAGAGTTGTGAGTTCAATACCAGGCTACAGCAGTGGTGAACCAGAAAACTTGGAGAGTTAAGTTAAAGGGAAATAATAAAGACTTCCGGAAAAGGTATGTCACGTTGAACTAGAACAATCTACCCCGATGAACGAAATAACCGGTTCGAAATTCAAATAACCTGAAGAAGACCGGAGCGTATAACGGTCGAAACGTTGTGAATATGGCAATGAAGATGAGGATAGCAGTCCGAATAATGTAAATACTGTAAATAATGAAATACTTCTTAACACTCTGCTTAGCTTTTGAAATGCATCTTTAACTATTCTAGTATGACTTCAATGTCGCACTTTCCATATTCTGTTAGAACACTTCCCAGATATTTAAAGCTTTATACTTGTTTGATTTTGGTATCCTCAATTTGTAACCGGCATTTTGATCTGTCCCCTTTTGCATCCTGCCTTCTTGCAGTTGTTGCCTAATCCTTTCTTCTCGATTTCCTTCATTACCTTCTGTTAGAATTTTTTGTAGCTTTTTTTTTTCTGTATCTGCTTTCGTGTCAAATTCGAAACTCAAACAAGTATAAGTCGTCTTCATTGACTTGTCAACCAGATGGACTGTATATCATGAGTTTTGTCCTACGCATCTATTTAACATATTTGATTAGATTTCGCACCACTCTGAATAGATCTTTATCTTCAGGTGACTCACTGTCAATTTTCTTATTAGTAAAATGAAATAATCTTATTGGATTATAAAAATATATATTTCGGATTAAAATAGATTAAACGTCATAAAAGTATATATTAATATATACAAATATATTAAAACATTGTGGTGTCGGGTTGAGGGGAGGGTAATGATAATAAAAAAAAGTGCTGAAACGAAATATATATTTAAAAAAAAGAACCCAAAAGAGGGCAAGCCGGTTATCTCCCCTTGCTATTGAGAACCCAATGGCGAACTAAACATATAAACATATACACAACGACTTAAAAAAATGGTGGCAAATACTATCAGGAAACGAGCAATATAAATCACAGATATTTCGATCTAGCAGCCATGTGTTATCTATATGCTTCTGTTAAACATGAAGGCTAGCGTTTTAAACATGTTAAATAGATCGGTAAGCATAACAAACCATGTTGTTTTGATGTATTAGGTTGGTGCAAAAATAATGACGTCATAATGTCGTTTTTTGACGTATTTTTTAACGTCAAGAAACGACATTATTACGTCATTATTTTTGCACCAACCTAATAATTATACTTATAGATTTTCTTAAACTGCTTTTCATTCGGACTATTGTCCTTATCTTTCTTGCCATATTTATCACAACGTTTCAGCCGTTGTACGCTCCGGCCTTCTTCAGGTGGTTGGGATGTCGAACTGAACCCTTAGACTGTTCTAGTTCCACGTGCCATGTCTAATGGATGTCAGTTATTAGTTATCTCCTGTTAATTCCCCTCTCCAAGTTCTCCCGTCTATATTTCTGGGATGAGGTATTATGTATACTATTTACATTATACGGACTATTGTCCTCATCTTTGTCGCCATATTTATCACAACGTTTCGGCCGTTATACGCTCTGGGCTTCTTCAGGTGGTTGAAATGTCGAAGTGAACCCTTTATTTCGCTCGATGGGGTAGACTGTTCTAGTTCCACGTGCCATGTCTAATGGATGTCAGTTATCTCCTGATATATTCCCTCTCCAAGTTCTCCACTGCCTTAACCGGGTATTGAACTCACACTCATTGGGTCCTGTCACTGGATCTAACCAACGCCTTTATCCACTGTGCCATGTGCCACAGAAATATAGACAGATGCTTTTCATTCAGTAAAAGTTAATAAATAAATATTTAGGAATATCCTAGTGATAGCTGACCTTATTTATGGATATCTCATTCTCCTGAACATATCTAAGGATATCTCGTTCCGCAGATGATGCCGATCATGTATGTGTATATCTCGTTTAGCTTACGACGTTATCTGGGGATATCATATTCTTCTGGCCATGTTTAGCGATTTCCCATTCCGCTGAACATATCTAAAGATGTCTCCTTCTGTTGATGATGCCGACCATATCTGAAGATATCTCATTTAGCTTACGATATCTGGGGACATCTTCTCTTCTGACCATGGTTAGCAATATCTCATTCCGTTGAATATATCTAAGGATGTCTCGTTAAGCTGATGATGGCGATTATGTATGTGGATGTCTCGTTTAGCTTACTACGATATCTTGGGATATCATGTTGTTCTGACCATGGTTAACAATATCTCATCCCGTTGAACATATCTAAGGATGTCTCGTTAAGCTGACAATAACCTATCATGTCTGAGGATATCTCGTTTAGCTTACGATATCTAGAGATATCTTGTTTTGCTAACCATGTTTAGTGATATCTCATTCCGATGACCATGTCTGGGGATATCTTGTTCGACTTATCATCTTTGGGAATATATTGTTCTGTTGACCATGTCTAAGAATATCTCGTTCTGATGAACATGTGTAGGGATATATCCTTCAGCTGAACGTGTCTAGAGATGTCTCGTTCAACTGATCACGTCTAAGGATATCTCGTTGCTATGACCATGTATAGGGATATCTCCTTCCCCCAAACATGTCTAGAGATGTCTCGTTCACGTGACCATGTCTAAGAATATCTCGTTCCGATGAACAGGTGTAGGGATATATCCTTCCGCTGAACATGTCTCGAGATGTCTCGTTCACCTGACCATGTCTAAGGATATCTCTTTCCGATGAACATGTGTTGAGATATATCCTTCCGGTGAACATGTCTAGAGATGTCTCGTTCATCTGACCATGTCGAAGAATATCTCGTTCCGATGAACACATGTGTAGGGGTATATCCTTCCGCTGAACATTTCTAGAGATTTCCCGTTCAGCTGATCACGTCTAAGGATATCTCGTTCCGATGAACATGTGTAGGGATATATCCTTCGGCTGAACATGTTTAAAGATGTCTCGTTCACCAGACCACGTCTAAGGACATCTCGTTCGTCTGTCTACATCGTGAGATATCGAATTCAGTTAACAATATGTGGCGATATCTCGTCTGGCTGAGCATATTTAGAGATATATAATCCAGCTAACTATATTTGGGGATATCTCGTAAGCTCGCGATATCTGGGGATGTCTCATTCTGATGTCCATGTCTCGGGAGATCTCGTTCTCCTTACCATGCTAGAGAGATCTCGTTTAGCTGATCATGCCTTGGTATATCTTTTTCCCATGACCATATCAAAAGAGAACCCGTTCAGCTGATCATATCTCCGGATATCTCGATCGGTTGACCATGTCTTCAGATATCTCGTTCCACTGATGGTGTTCTAGGATATCTCATTACGCTAACCATGTCTGGCGATATCTCGTTCAACTGACCATGTCTGGGAATATCTCCTTTTTCTGACAGTGTCTGGGTATATCTGGATCAACTGAACATATCTTGGGATATCGGCTTCCGCTGAACATATTTAAGGATATCTGATTTCGCTGATCCTGTCTAGGATTATCCTAGACATTGTAAAATATCACTTGAAAACCAAACACGATCTGGATTTGCACTTTTCTTTCTCGAGAATATGCAACAAAAATTTTAAATACTAATTTATTTATAATTTGTTTTGATAGTTATTTCCTTATAGCACCTTACATAATAAGCATTGCCTTTTAGTTGGTTCAGCTTGTATTTATAACCTTCTAGATGTAATGTTATTCTTGTAAAATAAATGCTATTCCCTGCCTTTACAAGAGTCATATCAGTCCGAAAAAGGAGTACTGTTGCCATAGTTGGGCGGGAGCTCTCACTCTCCAGTCTTGATCGAGTTCAAAATCGTCTCCGAGTCCTTGTGGGAAAAGAATTATTTTCCACCCTCCAAACACTCGCATAGAGGCGGGATCTGGCGAGTCTCTTACTGCTCTGTCTCTACGGCCATGGAAAGTTTTAGGACGAAATACATTCCTTGGTTCCGCCGAGCCTAAACTTCACGGCTAGGACCCGCCATGCCACTTAGATTGTAGCAAACTACCCACATTCCCTCCGTATTCAATCGGCGAGAAGTAAATTCCATTCAAACAGCTTCTTCCCACGAACCACTTCCCTGTCTGTCTCCGTATCACTCAACCTGTCTCAACGTATCTCAACGTATCTCCACGTATCTCGTTATTTAATATCCCACCCACGAGGAATATATGTGGCACAAGACCTAGTTTAATGTGGGTTTCTCTGAGCCCGTAGGCTCGGCCAAAAATATACCCTTTGAACCCGCCTAGACGGGTTCAGGACCTGTCTTCCTCCCCGGACAAAGCTTTGCCGAAGGGCAAGGTTTCGTCCGGGTTCCTCTCTGGCAAAGCAGAGAGTTCGACAGACGTCGAGACTGTATCTCGACGTTTCTCAGTATTTATCAATCCCCCCACAAGGATTGAATGTGGCACAAGGCCGAGTTTAATGTGAGTTTCTCCGAGCCCGTAGGCTCGGCCAAAAATATAGCCCTTGAACCCGCCTAGACGTGTTTAGGGCCTGTCTACCACCCCGGACGAAACCTTGCCTTTCGGCAAAGCTTCGTCCGGGTTCCTCTCTGCTAATGCAGAGAGTTCGATAGACGTTGCAAACAGTCAAAGACTGTATCGAGACGTATCTCAGTATTTATCGATCCCCCCACGAGGATTGAATGTGGCACAAGGCCGAGTTTAATGTGGGTGTCTCCGAGCCCGTAGGCTCGGCCAAAAACATAGCCCTTGAACCCGCCTAGACGGGTTTACGGCCTATCTACCACCCAGGACGAAACCCTGCCCTTCGGCAAAGCTTCGCCCTGGTTCCTCTCTGCTAACGCAGAGAGTCCGACAGCCGTCGCAAACAGCAGGTATTCTCTCTCTCAGTATAAGTATACTTTGGACGAGTCCATCTTATGTAAACAGGGGAGATCCCCACGACAATAATGATCTGTGGAAACATCTTCTTGGGAGTATTTTCCACAGAGCAGTCCAAGAGAGAGAGAAGGAGAGAGAGCGAGCGAGAGAGAGAGGGAGAGATGTCTGAAGATAGATAGAGAGAGAGGATTACGGCTTTACTTACAGAGACTTGTACATATACTTTCTACTAACCCGCATTCCTGGACTACTACTCTTCACTTCAAGTCTGTATTCTTACGTTTAATACACTTATTTTTCTATCTCAATTACTGGCGTTGTTTATTTATTTGTGCAGGATTCCATTCACGGAATCCATAACAATTATAATCTTAACCTTTTCAAATTTAGAATTAACCATTATCTTCCTCTCCTATTCATATACTATTCCTTAACATAATCCTCCACCTCGAGTGTCCCCCGGAACTTGTACAGGGTAAACTTTACTGTAAATAAATAAACCATATAATAAATAAAGCGCTTAACATTTTTGTTGTCAGAACTCGGGAAGTAAGAAAATGTGTAAATCAAGTTTCATATGTTATGATTTTATTAAAACTCTAAAAGTAGTTTTTTGTAAATAATATAAGTTAACGAGGGAGAGTGCTGTAATAACGGTTCTTAAAAGAAAGTAGCGTCTTTTGGTATACCATTTTTTTTTGTTCTGCTGGTCCGTAGGTTAAGTTTACAGACCGAAAATATTAGCGTTAAGGGTAGTAGATAAAGTCGATAACAGAATTAACAGACAGACGGAAAAAAATTAACCAACCGAAATGAAGGTGAAAACTATTAAACATTTCAAAAGCTCAAAAAGAGAATGGCGTAAAAATGATTATTTTGTTCATGAATCTTGTTCTTTTCTTTTTTTTTCTTTTAATCTTTTTTTCCTTTATAATTTTCTTCCAATTTTGCGAAGAAACCTAACTCTTGCGTGTGTGACATTCGACCTGACATTTTTGGAAAGTGACAAACAGATTTTAACGTGGGAAGAGTAGCGAGAAATAGTGAGGATTAGGAGGCGTGTGGGGAGTCTTCGAGTAGTGTTTCGGGGAATAGCCATTTTCTTCATTTGAGGACTTGGAGAACTTCCCTGATATTGCCATTTTATTTGGTGCTGGCAGACATTGGGAAGCCCCGGAATATAAATGCGTTTCAATATGAAGAAATGGCACCAACGGAGATGTCGGAGAAAGAGAAAGACAGAAATAAAGGGATATAAAGTATGGGGAAAATGAGAGAGAAAGAGAAGGAGAATGGAAGATGCATATATAGATGGGGGGGGAGTGGGATGAGGAGGAAAGGGAGGGAGTAGGATAGGGATAGGAGAGAGAGTGGGAACAAAGAGATTTGGAAAGAAAGGGAAAGAATAGGAGTGTGTAAGACGGATATATATATATATATATATATATATATATAGAGAGAGAGAGAGAGAGAGAGCGGAGAGAGAGAGAGGAGAGAGAGGAGAGTGATAGAAAGAAAAAGCGGACAAGTAGGATAGAAACAGATAGGAGGAGTAAGAGAGAGTGAGAGGGAATAAAAAGAGAATTGGAAAGAGAAAGAGTAGGGGAGAGACATTGGGAGAAATCGTAGATAAATACAGTAAGAAATAATCTTACCGGAAAAGGAAAGTCGAATTTCTGGAGAAATAGAGGGAGGATTTTGTTATATATATATATATATATATATATATATATATATATATATATATGTATATATATATATATGTGTGTGTGTGTGTGTGTGTGTGTGTGTGTGTGTGCGTGTGTGTGTGTGTGTGTGTGTGTGTGTGTTTAAAAACAACGTTGACAGTGACTGGCCATTACTAAAGTTTCATGTGCTTGTACACAATCTTCAGGCAGCCAGTGAGTGTAGTAGTAAGGTGAGTACCCCATATACCACCGGGTGAATTCAATTTGACAGACAAACCAAATCCGAACGTTGGGGAGGGTAAATCATCCCGCCAAAATCTAAAATGGCTGCAAAAAAAAAAAAAAAAAAAGGAACAAGAAAACGTTCCACCTGGAAAAGTTTGTCAGTATGGTAAAATATCCTACTGGCATAAAATACCATAAGAAATGTCGCAGTCTGTTCGTTGATAGCAGAACGATGTTCTGTTGGTAGAAGCTTCTTTGCTGGGGGTGGAGTTGAAGGAGATGCTGACAGAAGCTACAACATGATCAGAGTTGCCAAGAGGGCAGTGCTGCGTGGCGCGGCAGGACTCGGGGATGGAGGTGAAACAGAGATCGAGAAGGGAAGTCTTGCCGCGCAGGTTGTTGACGTAACGTGTGGGAAAGTCAACTCTGTGCGTGAGGGATTGAGAAATTGAAAAGTTAAGGGTTTGTATGCAAGAAAAGGCCAGTTATAGAGTTTTTAAGCCACTTGGTATAGTGGGCGTTAAAATCCCCGAACACAAATATATGAGCAAATGGATGGAGAGTGGTAGTCTTGTCTATATTGTCGTAAATGCTTTCGTTAATTTCTTATAAGATTTATTCTTATATACACACAAGTGTTTTCTTCTCTGACCTTCATCAATGCAAAGATTTCCCAAAAGTTTGTTGATTTCGAGCGCTTTCATGCCTCCAACTGCAAAATGTATTTTAAAAGTAATGAAAGTCCTTAATATAAAAAGCGCAAGAAACCAACCCTTAATAACATCAATCATGAACACGGTCAAAATGAACTGGCCGTATTTGGTTATTAAGAATATGTCTACTTTCAACAACTTTCATGCCGTCTACAACAGCACTTGTACACCATTTGTTATAGTAGAATAACAAAAAATATAAAAAAAGGGGTTCCAACTTTTATAACAGAGACTCTTTTAAAGAACCGCTCAACTGTTTATGAGTGAATCTTTTACGACTCTACTCAATATAACTGGATTTCTTTTAAGAACCGCTCATCTCTTTATAATAGTCTTTTGTAAGACACCGCTCAACAGTTTATCTTTTTTTAGATAACGCTCAGCTCTGTATCAGTGACTCTTTTCTGATATCATTTCCCGCTTTGAATTTTATTTAAAAAAATAAAAATTGAAAATGTTATTCTGTATTCTTAGGAATTCAAAAATAGGTGCGGGCTACTTTATTTTCCGTTTGATGCGTTGTACTTAACGACTCGAGAATGTATAAAACTTACGTCATAAAATACTATAAAAACCGTGAAAGAAAATGGTGTTAAAATTTATAACTGCAGCGCTTCCTTGAAGAAATTTGCATAAGCTAAAACTATAAGTACATTTTTAATATATAATTCAATGGGGGAAAAGAAATGTTTCCTCACTTTTTTAGGAAAGTCTCTTTTTTTAAAAAAAAACTTGTTTCTTGTCAGTGCATTAGAGATTGTATTTCGTTCTTCCTTCTCGTACGCATTCTCCATGATTACACAGTACGGGGAATTTCTCTATGTGAACAACTCCTGCTTGAAATTTCCTTTCACAGAAGCCCTGCAGTTGGAAATCCAACAAATGTCTCTCGCTTCAATTTGTAAAATCCCCCAGTTTGGCTATTCAGTTACTTTTTTCTTTTTCTTTTGTTCTTGCTCATCGTTTCCTTTATCTTTTCTTCTTCTTCTTCTTCTTCTTCTTCTTCGTTTCTTTTTTCTTCTTCTCTTTCTTCCTCTTCTTCGACTTTTCTTTTCCTGTTTCTTCTTATTCGTTTCTTCTTTTTCTTCTTCTTCGTGTCTTCTTCATTTCTTTTTCTTTATGTACCTTCTTCGTTTCTCCTCCTCCTCTTCTTCCTTCTTCTTCTTTGTTTCTTTTTCTTCTTCTTTTCGCTTCTTCTTTTTTCTTCTTTTTCTTGTTCTTCGTCATCTTCCTTTTTTTTCTCTCCTGCTTCTTCGTTTCTTATTGCTTTTTTCTTCTTTTTCTTCCTTTCTTCTTTTTTTTCTTTTTCGTTTCTTCATTTTCTTCTTCTTCTTCTTCGTCTTCTTTGTTTCATTTTCTGTTTATTTCTCTTCGTTTCTTCTTCATCATTACTTCTTTTCCGTTCCTTCTTTTTTCTTCTTTTCTTCTTCGTTTCTTTTCTACTTTTTCTTCGTTTCTTTTCTTCTTCTTCTTCTTCTTCTTCTTCTTCTTCTTCTTTGTTTCTACTTCCTTTTCTTCTTCCACTTCTTCATGTCTTCCCGCATCGTTTCTTTTTCCGTTTCATCTTCTTCCTCTTCTTCGTTTTTCGTCTTCTTCATTTCGTTTTTTAATTCTTTTTCTTGTGTTCACTTTTTTCTCTTTTGGTCTTTCTTTCCAGTTTTCCTTGTCTTGACTTTTATTCTTCTCCATCAACTTCTTTCTATTCTGATTCTTAGACATTTGTTTACTAGCAGAATACCCTGCGTTGCCCGGGGACCGGGGCACTTAATATGGTCACCACTTGATTAAAGAGAAAATAATTAAAATAATAAAAAAAATACTTCTTGATAATTATGCCACACTTATAATTCTTTCAAGCAAAATATCTTTTTTCTTTACAGGAAAATGCATAAGTGAAATAGAAATCCTTAACTTTTGTCGACAAAATGTTTGAGCTGGGGTGGTGGGGATCACAATAAAATAATTTAAGGGAACCATTATAAAGAATATTCATAGTTTCCCTCGTGGTGGGGGGTTCATGCCAGCCAACACCCCAAAAAGGCTGCCATAAGGGAATAAGAACACTTCCAACAGCAAGCCATATAATTTCAATGTCCGGCATATTTTTTTGTTCCGAATTTTCATCAACGACCTTCCCAAGGTTATCAGATCTCGACTCGGTGTCTATGCTAAGGACAAAATTATTTACTACTTTTTTATTATTTTTATTATTAACCCTCTTAATTATTAATATTATTATTAATCAGATATTATAATTATTATTTTTCTTTCTATAACTGTTATTATTATTATTGTTATTATTGTTGTTGTTGTTGCTGTTATTATTATTATTATTATTTTTATTATTATTATTATTATTATTATTATTATTATTATTATTATTATTATTATTATTTCCTTTGATTTCTGGTGTGTACACATTTTTTCCCGGGTCCCGCCCGGAGACCTAAGGTTAGAAATGACATTATGAAATTTTCCACTGACCAACTAAATAAAAATATAAATAAAAATCGTACATATTTTACATAGTCAAAGCCCTTTGTAAGGTGTGGGCTGTTCTCGTGAAAACAATTCTGTGTATTTCTTTAAGGCATGGGCTTCCAGGAATCCCTTCAATGAATCTACTGGAATCTAATCAACCCAATCCAAGGGCTCCAACTACAACAGGGATTGTTGATGTTACCATGTGCCACATTTTTGAGATTTCGATTTCATGCTCCTTGTGTTTTGATAGCTTTTTGAAGATCTTCAATGATACATTGCAATCTGCAGGGACTGCCATATCAATAAGGAGACACTTTGCGGTCTCTAATAACAATGTCTGGGTGGTTGGCTTTGTTTACTATTAGCTTTTATTATTATTATTATTATTATTATTATTATTATTATTATTATTATTATTTATCCCTTTGCTGTTATATACATATTTCTCTCCGGATCCCAACCAGAAACCTATGGTCAGAAATGGCTTCACGACATTTTCTAATGATCATTAAAAAAAACAACTTTACGTCGCCCAAAATTTAGATATATAGATCTCTTCGTAATGTGTGATCTTTACTTGTGCGTACAATTTGATGTATTTCTTTAAGACATGGCTACCAGGAACTCCTATCATTGAGTTTACTAGAACCTCTTCCAATCAATCTGAGGGCTCCAACTACAACTGGAATATTTGATGTCCTCATGTGACACATTTTTGAGATTTTTAAATAGTTTTTTTGAAGATATTCAAAGATATAGGGTGACCCAAACAAAACCGTGAACTTTTTAACAATCCAATAAAACCAAGAGTGATGGAAGAAAAATATTTTATTCATAGTAATTGAAACCTTAAAACATGCCATTTAAGAAACAATGATGGAATTTTCATTTTTTTTTAAATTACGTCCTGTAGATGGCGCCCTCCTGTACGAATGCATTCTTGAAATCTGCTGTTGAGATTCCTCATTGACTGCTGCAACATCTCAGCTGGGATACTGTGAATTTCATGTTGAATTCTAAATGGCGAAATGTTTACTTGCTCAAGGTCACTGTCTCGCAGTGTTGCCACTTGCTCATGTCTGGCAATACGCACTTCAAAAATTCCCATTTCTTGGGTCACCCTGTACCTTATTATTATTATTTGTGTATGTTATGCATCGTGCTTTGAATGCTTAGGCCCGATAGGAGGATTGCCATTTATTTGATAGAACTTTTCTTGGTATATGATATGTTCCTAGTAGGACAATCTTCTAGGCAACGTGTATGTTGATGTTACCTGAAACACTCTCAGTAAAATTGTCCATTCCTTTTCTCACGAGGCCCAGAGCTCCGATTACTATTGGTACAGTCTGTCTTCATTCCGCACATCCTGTTAATCTCGATTCCCAGGTCCTTGTATTTTGACAATTTCTCGATAATTTTTATAGAGGTGTTTCTCTCAGATGGTACTGCTATGTCAATAAGCATATACGAAAACCCTCAATTTGGTGACCACTCACTTCTTTATCATTATGCCATTATTATAATTATCCCAGACGATTTTTGCAGGCGAAAAACCCTTCATTCAATAGAAATTCTTAACCTTGGTGGGAAACTTGTCTTATCTGAGGTTCTCATAAACAATATGGTGATTTAAGGGTCTCATAGCAAATAAGAGCATGGGTCATTCTCTTGAATAAATGGGGAACCAGCAAAGTATTCCATAAAGGCAGCCATGAAAAAAGTCAGGCACTTCTAAAAGTAAGGCATTATTTTAATGTTCGAATCTATTTATGATTAGGGGGAAAAAGCCTAAACGAATTGGCAACTGTCATCTCTGAAACTTAAATGACACATCTCAAAGACCAAACATACAGACAGATATTCCTGAATATATAAATCCCCCTCCTCCTTAGTACCATCCCCCCAGTGGAAAACAGAGCCACAGCCTTTCTATAATAAATGCAGTTGTGGTATCTGCTGTGTTATGATTTCTACATCCAGAAAGTTTTTTACGGGGTGGAGTTGTCGGCCCAAACTTCAACCGGATCTGAAACTAGAGATGTCTTTTCCACTAGACTGGTTGCCAGCCAAGTATAAAGCCTAGACGTACTTTCTATTTAACTCATAACTGGTAGGATAATAGGCCGATTCCTAATCCAACGAATTCGGCTTGAATTTGAACACGGTACGCCAATTTCACTTAAAATACCGATAAACGCTAGGCTATGCGTACACTCATATGTCTTTTGTACACGTGAATATACATACATAACTACATATACACCCTTGTGAAAATTAATTTAAACAACCCCTTTAGTTTCCTTTCTTTCTGCATACGGCCAGTTTTAGACCCACTAGAGTGACTAGGTATAATCGATTTTTTTCCTCAGATTAGGTCATTTGCAGTGGTGTGCAGTAATACGAATCTGTTTTCAGGGGATACGATGAAATTTGTTTGGCATTGAAAAATATTGCGAGATCCGTGATTGGATCAAGTTTTCATCGCGCCCAGGCACTACTGTTTCGACTGTCGATTAGTTGTCCTACAGTCATTTTCTGCGATGGAAGTTATTCCAAGGAAGTGTATGAAAATTGTAACGCTGCACGCACACAATGGCAAACCTTACCAGTGAGCAAATCAAATCGACTGGCTCAGAAACTCTCGATTTAAACCCAGTCAAGAATCTGTGGCCAATCTTCAAGGAACGACTTCGTGGAATGGACATAGGAAGTACTAACATGTCCAGTGGGTCGTGTTTCATTAGAAAAATACGAAGAAAAAGTAAATAATAACGGAATTATTCATTTTGTTTCATTTAATTTACACAAGGGTGTAGATGCATACATACATATATAGGCATAAAATCACAAGCACACACTGACACACGCACATACACAAATATTTCTGAATAAGTGATAGATTTTTTATTCATTAATCCGACAGATTTTATCGCTTAAATGATATTTTTAGTGGATACCCATATTTGAGTAGACGATAGATTTTTTTTTTATTGAACATTATTATTTATTTATTATATTAAGTCTGGTAGACGATAATTTAATAAATATACTATTTAATAAATAAACCCAGCGTCTTTTCAAATATTAGTGTTCACTACAAATACGGCTTAAGTGATTATATATATATATATATATACATATATAAGTGATTATATATATGTATATAAGTGATTATATATTTATATATATGTATATAAGTGATTATATATATATATATATATATATATATATATATATATATATATATATAATCACGATAATGGCTTAAGTGATTATATATTTATAATTGCGAATGGTGTGGGATAATATGTATATTTATTAATACATATAATTTAGACCGCTGTTATATAACATCGAGCACTGATGCAATAACACCACCATTTTATGTGCAATTCATACACACACAAACACATACGCACGTACACACACATACATATATATATATATATATATATATATATATATATATATATATATATATGGCCTGACGATTGCGATTAGCATAAAAAAGACTGTCGCCTCTGGGCGATGATTTCAGTGTCCACACGCTCTATCCATAATAAATAACCCATGAATATGTCATATCTTAAAACTATACAAACACCACACCCACATACACACATACGCACACACAAACATAAATACACACACAAACACCCACAAACACACAGACATATATATATATATATATATATATATATATATATATATATATGTATATAATCACCTAAGCTTTATTATCCATCCTTACTTGTGCATATATACATACATGCATATATATATATATATATATATACATATATATATATATATATATATATATATATATATATATATATATATATATATATATATATATGTACGCATCAAAAGAGCACAAATAAGACTGTATGTCTTTTGTACTTTCTTCCTCTCTCTCCCTTCTCTTTATTTAGTTCAGTATATATATGTATATATATATATATATATATGCGGAAATTTTAGCCTCTCGCGAGTATACATATATATAAATATATTTATATGTGTAATTTATATCCTCCCTATATATATATATATATATATATATATATATATATTTATATATATATATATATATATATATATATATATATATATATAATGTTCTATCCTTGTACACAAACTCATATGTGTCTGTGTATGCGTGTGTGTGTGTGCGTGCGTGCCTCTGTGTGGGCACGCCTGCGTGAAGAGGCGTGTATTTATTTTTTGTATAAACAAATCTACGCAGCAATTATCTCAAGTGTCAGCTCACATATGAGTCTTGATAATTTTTTTTTTTTTAGAAAATTTCTCACGAAGCAATTTATCACCGCTTGGCATGACTGGAAAATTTTTGCTAGCAAATTTAAATGAACGTCTTAACTTTTGAATAATAAAAAAGCAAAAACAACAGCAACAACAACAAAAAAAATCTTCGTATGCAAAATGTCTCCCTTTTTTTTTAAATAAATGGCACGAATTATAATTGTAGAACTTTAGTATATCTCCACAAAGCCGATGTGTGCTGTCATAAGTAAATATGTCTTTCTTTTTTTTTTATTTGTGCTGAATGAGTTTTCTTATCCTTACATTACTCAACCTTCCAGCATTATTGGAAGTCAGGTGTGCCATTCGTTAGTCCGGCCTTGATAAAAACAGGAGTATAATAATAATAATAATAATAATAATAATAATAATAATAATAATAATAATAATAATAATAAAATTATTGAATAGAAAAGAAAAAACTAATCATAAAAGTTTATGGTGCGATTAACCGTCTCCATATAGGAGACATTCGACATTCCTAGAGATAACAGTTTTACTAAGCGTTGAAATTTAAAAAGAAAAATCTCTCTCTTAAACAGTTTATAATTACCAAGTCCACTAAATGTTGTAGATCTTTCGAATAAACGTCTTGCTAATCCTGAGTGTGACGATAAACTACATCCGGCAGCAAGGACTTTGATCGGGAGAATGAATGTTTTGAGGAGCGTGGAACCTCTGTTGCTATTGTTCCCAGATGAATCCCCACACTGAGATGTAGCACCTGCTAGGATCCCAGCTATAGGCAACACCCAGGTAAAAAAAAAAACAAATCTGTGAAAATATAAAACTATATTTTTTATAGTAAAATATCAGCAATGCATTTTATATAAGAAATTATCAACAATGCATATTTATAATAAAATATCGCCAATGCATTTTATATAAGAAATTATCAACAATGCATATTTATAATAAAATATCGGCAATGCATTTTATATAAGAAATTATCAACAATGCATATTTATAATAAAATATCGGCAATGGATTTTATATAAGAAATTATCAACAATGCATATTTATAATAAAATATCGGCAATGCATTTTATATAAGAAATTATCAACAATGCATATTTATAATAAAATATCGGCAATGCATTTTATATAAGAAATTATCAACAATGCATATTTATAATAAAATATCGGCAATGCATTTTATATAAGAAATTATCAACAATGCATATTTATAATAAAATATCGGCAATGCATTTTATATAAGAAATTATCAACAATGCATATTTATAATAAAATATCGGCAATGCATTTTATATAAGAAATTATCAACAATGCATATTTATAATAAAATATCGGCAATGGATTTTATATAAGAAATTATCAACAATGCATATTTATAATAAAATATCGGCAATGCATTTTATATAAGAAATTATCAACAATGCATATTTATAATAAAATATCGGCAATGGATTTTATATAAGAAATTATCAACAATGCATATTTATAATAAAATATCGGCAATGGATTTTATGTAAGAAATTATCAACAATGCATATTTATAATAAAATATCGGCAATGGATTTTATATAAGAAATTATCAACAATGCATATTTATAATAAAATATCGGCAATGCATTTTATATAAGAAATTATCAACAATGCATATTTATAATAAAATATCGCCAATGCATTTTATATAAGAAATTATCAACAATGCATATTTATAATAAAATATCGGCAATGCATTTTATATAAGAAATTATCAACAATGCATATTTATAATAAAATATCGGCAATGCATTTTATATAAGAAATTATCAACAATGCATATTTATAATAAAATATCGGCAATGGATTTTATATAAGAAATTATCAACAATGCATATTTATAATAAAATATCGGCAATGCATTTTATATAAGAAATTATCAACAATGCATATTTATAATAAAATATCGGCAATGGATTTTATATAAGAAATTATCAACAATGCATATTTATAATAAAATATCGGCAATGGATTTTATGTAAGAAATTATCAACAATGCATATTTATAATAAAATATCGGCAATGGATTTTATATAAGAAATTATCAACAATGCATATTTATAATAAAATATCGGCAATGCATTTTATATAAGAAATTATCAACAATGCATATTTATAATAAAATATCGCCAATGCATTTTATATAAGAAATTATCAACAATGCATATTTATAATAAAATATCGGCAATGCATTTTATATAAGAAATTATCAACAATGCATATTTATAATAAAATATCGGCAATGCATTTTATATAAGAAATTATCAACAATGCATATTTATAATAAAATATCGGCAATGCATTTTATATAAGAAATTATCAACAATGCATATTTATAATAAAATATCGGCAATGGATTTTATATAAGAAATTATCAACAATGCATATTTATAATAAAATATCGGCAATGCATTTTATATAAGAAATTATCAACAATGCATATTTATAATAAAATATCGGCAATGCATTTTATATAAGAAATTATCAACAATGCATATTTATAATAAAATATCGCCAATGCATTTTATATAAGAAATTATCAACAATGCATATTTATAATAAAATATCGGCAATGCATTTTATATAAGAAATTATCAACAATGCATATTTATAATAAAATATCGGCAATGCATTTTATATAAGAAATTATCAACAATGCATATTTATAATAAAATATCGGCAATGGATTTTATATAAGAAATTATCAACAATGCATATTTATAATAAAATATCGGCAATGGATTTTATATAAGAAATTATCAACAATGCATATTTATAATAAAATATCGGCAATGGATTTTATATAAGAAATTATCAACAATGCATATTTATAATAAAATATCGGCAATGCATTTTATATAAGAAATTATCAACAATGCATATTTATAATAAAATATCGGCAATGCATTTTATATAAGAAATTATCAACAATGCATATTTATAATAAAATATCGGCAATGCATTTTATATAAGAAATTATCAACAATGCATATTTATAATAAAATATCGGCAATGCATTTTATATAAGAAATTATCAACAATGCATATTTATAATAAAATATCGGCAATGCATTTTATATAAGAAATTATCAACAATGCATATTTATAATAAAATATCGGCAATGGATTTTATATAAGAAATTATCAACAATGCATATTTATAATAAAATATCGGCAATGCATTTTATATAAGAAATTATCAACAATGCATATTTATAATAAAATATCGGCAATGGATTTTATATAAGAAATTATCAACAATGCATATTTATAATAAAATATCGGCAATGGATTTTATATAAGAAATTATCAACAATGCATATTTATAATAAAATATCGGCAATGGATTTTATATAAGAAATTATCAACAATGCATATTTATAATAAAATATCGGCAATGCATTTTATATAAGAAATTATCAACAATGCATATTTATAATAAAATATCGGCAATGGATTTTATATAAGAAATTATCAACAATGCATATTTATAATAAAATATCGGCAATGGATTTTATATAAGAAATTATCAACAATGCATATTTATAATAAAATATCGGCAATGGATTTTATATAAGAAATTATCAACAATGCATATTTATAATAAAATATCGGCAATGCATTTTATATAAGAAATTATCAACAATGCATATTTATAATAAAATATCGGCAATGCATTTTATATAAGAAATTATCAACAATGCATATTTATAATAAAATATCGGCAATGCATTTTATATAAGAAATTATCAACAATGCATATTTATAATAAAATATCGGCAATGCATTTTATATAAGAAATTATCAACAATGCATATTTATAATAAAATATCGGCAATGGATTTTATATAAGAAATTATCAACAATGCATATTTATAATAAAATATCGGCAATGCATTTTATATAAGAAATTATCAACAATGCATATTTATAATAAAATATCGGCAATGGATTTTATATAAGAAATTATCAACAATGCATATTTATAATAAAATATCGGCAATGGATTTTATATAAGAAATTATCAACAATGCATATTTATAATAAAATATCGGCAATGGATTTTATATAAGAAATTATCAACAATGCATATTTATAATAAAATATCGGCAATGCATTTTATATAAGAAATTATCAACAATGCATATTTATAATAAAATATCGGCAATGCATTTTATATAAGAAATTATCAACAATGCATATTTATAATAAAATATCGGCAATGCATTTTATATAAGAAATTATCAACAATGCATATTTATAGTAAAATTACCAGCAATACATTTTTTAAAGCAAAATAACCAGCTATACATTTTATAGTAGAATTACCAACAATAAATTGAATAGCAAAATGACCAACAATACATTTTATCAGTAGTTGGAGGCATACAATGGCGTTCAAAATATATTTAGATGAAGCCATATAATGTTGCTTAAAATATGTAGATTTCAGCATTAAATAACCCACAGAGTTATTGATATGCCGCTAAATAAAATCAACCAAACAACTAACTAAACGTTTTCTGTAATGTAGCGTTGAAATTCAATATGATGGTTATGTCTTGTTTGTCCCCATTAGTTACATTTTGATCCAGTGTTTGTTGTTGCTGCTATAAATTGCCTTCAAGTAATACTCTTTAAAATCAATTTCACCCAAGCATGCCGATAATGCCACTAAGACGCAAGTGGCTACAGGGAATGAACAAGAATAAGAAACCATTAGAAGGAACCGGAAACCCAATCCTAAACAGGAAACAAGGAATAAACTTCTACTCCTGTTCGGATGACAAACGAACCTATCTACTTCTATTATGGTTTTTGTCATTTGGTAAAGTTAGTTATGTTTTTGTAGCGCCAATCTATAGCGTTTGATGTAGATAGATTTCTTTAAGGCCTGTTTCTTAAAAAAAGTTTTTTTTTTTCCGGAAATTATATTTGTCAAGTCCGCTAACTCTTATTACTCTTTCTACTATTTCGTCCTGGTCAGGATGATAGACTATATCCGGCATCAAAGCTTCTGATTTGTAGATTTTGATGAGCGTGGAACCACCTCTTAATGACTGTTGTTCCAAGGTCCAACTATGAACACATATGTCATCAGCATAGCCGCCACATCTTCATTTTTAGTACGTTGGACCACCTCATTTCGTTCAGCTCAAACAGAAGTAGATACATTTTCGTACCAGATAAGAGAGCACAAGTATGATCTTTTGATATTGGCTACACTTTTGAAATAGGTCTCCATCTAAAACTGAGGTAGTTGTTGAAGGAATGTTCTCGTCGGCATTGGTGAGAAAGAGAAATCGGGAGACGCTTTCCAGTTGAATAAATGCTAATCGTTGAGGATTTAACGCTGAAACTAGATCTTTTGTTGATGCGAATCCTTCGCCATTCATGTGTAGTCTTTGGACTGGCAAACTCACCCGGTAAAAGCCTACACGCGACAGAAATAATAACAGCCTATTGTGCCTGTTAATATTAAAAATACTCAACGAAATTTGTACATTTTCCTTCGCAATGTCTTCACGTTGTCTGACGAGGTCATATGACATAAAACTGACAGTCACCATGCAGTGTTGATTTATGCCTCCACACTTTTTATATTTGCAAACACTCTATACTCGACACTGAGAATTACTCTCCCAGCAAATTTATATATATATATATATATATATATATATATATATATATATATATATATATATATATATATATATATATATATATGCTCTCTTTTCGATGGAGCACTTTGGAAAAAGGGTAATTTCAAAACAGTGATTGCTACTGCTATTAACGCACCGCCGTTCAATTACGAATTAGGCCCTCCTGGCCACTGGTGTTTGTACACATTTCATATATAAAGACGTTAAAATTTTACCTTCACTACGCCGTTACCGTAAGTTATCTGACTGATGCTAAGTCGGTTGAGTTTTCAATCCCGACTTGAAGCAAACAGACGTCTAGTCACACTGATGAGCTGTGAAACAGAGTTGTATGTGGATGACCATATATATATATATATATATATATATATATATATATATATATATATATATATATATATATATGTGTGTGTGTGTGTGTGTGTGTGTGTGTGTGTGTAAATTATTTTCAGATAGAGTTTATCTTTAAAGAAATAAAATGAATAAAAAGACAAGAGGAGAAACCTGTCTTAATGGACGCGTTTCGTCCTCTGATTATGTAAGGATTTTATTTTTTTACATTCTTTCTCTTGTATACAAACACGTGCAACATAATAAATCAACGTGCAACATAATAAGTCCTTATACGGTTGGTGCAAAAATAATGTCGTTTTCTCACATGTGAGAAAACGACATTATTTTTTGCACCAACCTAATAACTCAGAGAACGAAACGCGTTGGCAGAGAAACGTTTCCCTATCGTTTAATTCAAGCACTCACATTTGCTTACATAGCAACACTCGATGGTTTTGCTACTTTAGATAAAAATAAATGTGCACTGTGCGCTTTCGTCACGTGACTTCTAACGTTTAACTACTAAAGGCTTATATTTTTTTTTTAAACTGCATCGTGACACTATTTCTAAAATCTTATTCAATTTGTCTCAACTGTGATGACGACTTAAGAAAGTAGAAAGCTTCCGTCATATTTGTTTTAGTTGTTCATCCGAAATTAACTTTTATGGAATTCCCTTTTTGTCTTAGAAGGATTACTTCATTCATTAGTTATATCCGGCTTATCAATCTTTTGCAGTTTATTTAAATCCAGAAAATATTTTTGGATTGTAATATTTTGACATAATAATAATTTAATGATAAACGTTTTACTAATTAATCCATAGCGGGGGGAAATACATTAATTGCGACATTTCCCAAGATTATCGCGCGGAAGTGAATATAATGAACCCAACGAGAATTGGAACTCGGATCGTCGATTAACAATTCCAAGTCATTATCCATTACGTCACCCGCACGTCCAAGCTTACAGCACGTGAACAACTGTTTCAACATTATATATTCGTAAGTACATCGCATCATATGCACATCCAAAGCTTACAGCACCTGTTATTCCCAAGCAGTCACCTATCTAGATATCTAGATATAAATTTTTATCATTTTCAATCCATAGGATTTGTCCGAACGAATAGTTGCTGTCTAAACACATAGAATATATATATATATATATATATATATATATATATATATATATATATATATATATATATATATATATATATATATATAAAACTGTTTGTGGGATTAAACATTTACCTTAACACTTCCTTGCTGTTCGTCTGTTGCTATCTCAGTATTTTCATTATCTATCGACAATCTATCTCAGTCTGTTCATATCTATCTGACTGTGCTCTCATCTATCTTTATATATATATATATATATATATATATATATATGTGTGTGTGTGTGTGTGTGTGTGTGTGTGTGTGTGTTTGTGGTGGAGGTGCAGAGAGAAAGAGCGGTAAGGAACTAGAGAAGGAAAAACGAAGCGAATTTTTAAATTATGTAAAAATTATAGTTTCACTAATTTAAAAAACTAATTTTTGGCATTGCGAAATTTTACCGAATAATTAAATTTGAGATTTTTTACTAAAAATTACAGAATATAAAATGTTCCTTAAAAGTTACGCGATATATAAACAGTATCGCCTTTACTTTTTTTTTTTTTTTAATATGAAATGTTATTAGGTTGGTGCAAGAATAATGACGTAATGATGTCGTTTTTTGACGTTAAAATATACGTCAAAAAACGACATAATTACGTCATCATTTTTGCACCATTCTAATAGTTCACGCAGAATGGATCAGGAATTACAAGCACGCCGATATTTCTCCTCCTCCTCCTCCTCCTCCTCCTCCTCCTAATACTACTTCTACTATTACTACTAATAATAATCAACTCATCTAATTTTTACAAAGAATCCATATAAAAAATAAGTACTTGATTTATATCGGTTTCGTCAACTACATCATTCGTCATCAGCATCTACAGTAAATACGTTTTCTATTTGATATATATATATATATATATATATATATATATATATATATATATATATATATATATATATATATATATATATATACTGCTGAGATATGAAGTCGACGGTAACGCTTTCAGTGTTATCAGTGAGAGGTCAAGATAAATTTTATTTCATCGATCTCCATCTGAAAAAGAATTCCGAGGAAAAAGATGAAATTATGATATCAATCAAATTAAGTTTGTAGCAGAAAGACTTAAAACATCAAATATTGCCGTCAAATAAAGAAGAAACTACATAAAAAAATAATTCGAAACGAATTCTGTTTTAGTTTGAAGCGAAGAAGATCATGAAATCTTTAAGAGATAGACCCAAACCTTCTGGCGACATGTTTAAAACACGGTTGAAAATGTTTAAAAAATTGAAAATCGTAATAATATATAATAATATATTATAAGACATGGTTAACTGCCAAAGGAACGGAATAACAAATTGGCGATGCCCAAATCGAGCAATTAAAAAGTTGAAAATATCTATCAAGTGCTTTAACAGAGGACGGAAAATGCTGCACAGAAATGCAGACGCACGTTGATACAACGAAAGATGCCTTCCAAAATCTATGCAAAACATTAAGAAAAAGGGGGAAAAAATCGCTAAGAAGCAACGAAAAGTATATTGAAATGTTATTTAATACCAATGGTAGTAAATGTTGGACAATCTCTTAACAGATGAAGAAGTCTTGAAGGGACAGAAATATGGGTCTACAGAAGAATGCTGAGAATACCACAGACTGGACATGTGAGCAACAACGAAGTTTCAGAGAACCTCGGAAAAAAAAACAAAACATTTATACGTAGAACCAGAAAGAAACAGTTGAAATTTATAGGAAACACAACGAGGAAAAAGGGCTTAGAAAATGTGACACCACCAAGTCATATCGGAGTCAAGAGGGACTAAACATTGCATAACCTACCTAACGATCTTGCGTAAATGATTGGCACAAGAGGGATTAGGAGAGATAATAAGAAGACATACTTTACTAAGAGCTATTGGGTTGGTGCAAAAATAATGTCGTTTTCTCACATATGCTAATAGGTAAAAAAAACGATATTATTTTTGTACCAACCTAATATAAAGTACAGGACATAATGGAGGCCCATAAACAGTGACAGTTGTTCTTATTTTCATAAGTTTCGCACAGCGAGGAATCAGACAGGGATCAGAATTTTTTGTTACATGAGCAACTGTCGTTGAGTTTTCCCATTTCTCTGTTTATTTATGTATGTATGTATACACACATATATATATGTACACACACAGACACATACATATTAGGTTGGTGCAAAAATAATGAGGTAATAATGTCGTTTTTTGACGTTAAAAAATACGTCAAAAAACGAAATTATTACGTCATTATTTTGCACCAACCTAATATATATATATATATATATATATATACACACTGCGTTCCAAATTATTACCTAGATAACTTTTTTTCTAATACTTCAAAAACTGTCCAATCAATTGACACAAAATTTGCACACAATGTTGGCAACAGTGATCTGTGCAATCACTGAAATTTTCGTACTGATCTACGCAATGTCAACAAACTGGCGTCATATTTGTTATCAGCACTGTCATTTGAGCGTATCAAATTATTATAAAAGTGTAAGAATTTAGTGAAAATATGGGCCGTAAAAGCAGTTTAAGTGATGCTGGAAAGAAAACTATCATCTCAAAACTTTCAAAAGGTAAATCTACCGTAGAAATTTCTAAAATGATAGGGAGGTGTCATCAAACAGTGAAAAAGTTCAACGCCGACCTACACAAGTACGCAAAAGGGCAGATAGTCAAGGCGAAGGTTATTTCACGTCGTCTCATGTCACAACTTAAACGAGAGGCCACGAAGGACCCTGGACTTACCAGTCAAGAGCTTTTCAGTTTCATTGGGGATCATACTGTGTCGAAAAGTACTCGGTGTCGGTATCTGAGGGAAATAGCAACAACAGTCAAACCTGTATCGAAGCCTCCGTTGACGAGAAATCACATTCAAAATCAATTGAAATAGGCTGAGGACAATATGAAGATTGACATCTCTAAAGTTTTGTTCACAGACAAAACTCGAGCAACACTTGATGGGCCAGATAGATGGTGCAAAGGCTGGGTAATGAACAGACAGAATCGCCATCAGCGTTTGAGACGCCAACAAGGTGATGGAGACATAATGATCTGGGGTGGTATTATTGAAAAAACATTAGTGGGTCCATGGAGAGTACCAGATAGCGTCAAAATGCCTGCTGATGCACGCATAGCGTTTATGAAGGAGCATCTTGAACTGTGGATGAAAAGGCAAAGAGTTGCTTTCAGAAGGGCCATTGTTTTATGCAAGATAACACTCCCTCACCTGCTGCCCACAAGACTACTGAATATTTGAAAGAGTTAGGCTTCGATGGACCTCGAAAAATGAAGTGGCGATCAAATTCTCCGGATTTGAACCTAATCGTAAACCTTTGGAGCATCATGAAGCGAAGACTGTACACCAACGGACGACAATTTAGCAGCAACGCTGAGTTGTGGGAAGCAATTCTTGACATATCTCGCGGCATTACAGCAGATGACATCCTAGAATTAACAAATTCTATGGCTCGTCGACTTCAAGTAATTTCAAACCAGGGAAAAGACATTCCCTATTAATTTGTTTAAAACTGTGCCTTTGTTTGTATCTGTTATTATTTGTTTGATTATCTTATTTATTAGCTTCTTTTGTTCATGAACATTCACGGGCAACATTAATAAACTTTTTGTTTGCTCAATTCCGGGAATTTTACTAAACATTTCTAATAATTTGGCACGCTCAAATCACCGTGCGGATAACAAATATGGCGCCAGTTTGTTTACATTGCGCAGATCAGTACGAAAATTTTTCAGTGATTGCGCAGGTCAGTGTTGCCAACATTGTTTGAAAATTTTGAGTGAATTGATTATACGGTTTTTGAAATATTAGAAAAAAAGTTATCTCGACAATAATTTGGCACGCAATGTGTGTATATATATATATATATATATATATATATATATATATATATATATATATATATAGCCTGACGTGCTTTTACCGATTGAGCCACAGAGAAGCGTTTCGGTTAGCAAGGTGCATCTTAAAATTCACCTTGCTAACCGAAACGCTCCTCTGTGGCACAATCGGCAAAAGCACGTCAGGCTACATGACGGTTCCGTATAGGATGTATTAATGTATTATGCATATATTTATATAAATCATTTTCTGTAACCGTTCGATGCTATTCATAGAAATACACAGACACACACACACAAATATATATATATATATATATATATATATATATATATATATATATATATTAGGAAATGAATTAAATGCGACATATTTCTAATGTATTTGTTTAAACGTTATTTTTTTTTAAGTACACACATATGTCAGTAGTCTGTTTTGTTTACTTATTTACATCTACCGGCCCGAATATTCGAGAAATCTTGTTATAAAAAATGTATTTG
>OZ010611.1:32571183-32598683 GCA_963932145.1 Acanthosepion lycidas
TATTTTGTACAGATAAAAATATCTATAAGAACACTGGATTATATATCTTACTGTTCTTTCTTTCTTCATATATATATATATATATATATATATATATATATATATATATATATATATATATATATTAACATGGGATGAACATGACAGAAGAGTGAAACAAAGAACTTTTAGAGTCATTGAAAAAAGAATGGAAACAATTATCGTAACTTATAGTTTGAGAAACTTTTCCAACGAATGCCAAAATTTTGTACTGTAAGGAGGATAGTTTGGCGAGATCAAAATTTAATCATAATTTTTTTTTTTTTTTACTTTTTGTCATAATCAAATTTCTAATAAAAGATCATGTCTCACTTTTTTTTAAACATGTATAATAATTTTCTCTTTTTTAAAGTACAAAACAACAACATTGGAGGCCAATTTAAAAAAAAAATTGCCAATGACGACATCAAACTGTAGTATATATTTCTGATGGCATTGCCAGATCAGTGAGAAAACATCTTTTGTCTAAATATGTAGAGGAATATGTGTGGATAAATCGAGGAAATAATCTTCAACACGACAATTTTAAATAAATATTTATTATGGAGTATTAAATTTCTTTCAAATTGAAAGAAAGGAATTACAAAGATTCTTTGCGAAACAGCTACACACAAAATGTATTTCTGTTGTCGGCCTTATGATACAACCGAACCAACTGCATTAGTATAGAAGAAGCAGAATACGTCGACATGCGAGAATGTGTGTGTTACGTAATTACGTTGTTTTATGTATGCGTATAATTTTGTTGTAGTCGGCAGCTAATATGAAGTAGCCAAGTTAGCAAGCAAAACTGCGTTATTGATACTACTGGTAATATCTGCTGTTGACAAATAATTCTGTCCGTATGATTTTTATGTTTCAATATCGTTAAGCCTTTTTGTAATAAATATGCGGAAATGTGAGTAATTACTTAATGCTTGTGAATTTCAGTTTTTACAACAACGAACGATCCCTGATCAAAAGTTGAATGAAAAATTAATTTTCGCACTAAAATTGATGGCTTTTATAACGAAACATCAGGAAAACAAATTGCATGTTGGGCTGCTTCTCTTCTGACAGCCATGCATTTTGCCTTCTTGTAAATGATGGTTATCCTTTCTTCTTCCTTTCATTCACTTCTCCCTGTATGAATACTTGTAGTTCCCTTTCGGCGTCTGCTATCAACCATATGTTATCTGCCTATCTTATGTTGTTGGGATTGTTGCCACCAATAATGAATCCCGAGAAGACATATGCTTGTCTAACATCCTTTTCTTTTTTTTTGTATATTTACTGAATTCATTTTATATCCGTGTGCTGGTGGTTTTCTACCAATGTAGGCTCCGGATTATCTATATAATAATTGCCAATATCAGTGTGCCACACTATTTCAATTAAAGAGACACAACTCTCAATAGTTATTGTTTCTACACGCGACACATTCTTGAAAGGATTTTGAAGATCTTCAACGCTACATTACAATCAACAGAACTACATAGCTCATGCGCTACAATTCTTCCCTTTTCTGTACGCTCATACAACACTACAGAGTAACGCTATACTTTGGGTGTCTCTTGGGCCTTGTATTGAGTGAACATTAGTATAAAACCCTACAGATTATAAGGAAGATCTCCAAAAAACTTTCAAGAATGTGTTACATGAAGACGTTTCTAATTCCGGTTGTGGTTTTTGACCCTGGTTTTCAGTGGGAGGTTCTGGTAGGATTATTGAAGGAATTAGTGTCGTAAGAAAATACAACACATTATTTTCACAAGCGCACACAGTTTACATCCTAAGAAGAGTTTTATCTATGTAAACTTTGTATGCGTTTGTAGATTTTTTTTTCTTTTTCTTTATGCACACATATAGTGACATGACGCCATTGCTGTCCAGAAAGCCTCTATTTGGAAGCCGGAAGGAAATGGTCACATGATTCCTACACGCACCCGGTATTGGAATCGTGAGAAAGTTTTGTAGTGCACCCGCTTGTATAACCAACCGCCCCGACAGAGGATTGAGGCACTCTGTCTCAGAAGTTACAGGAGAATGTAGGGGCCCACGCGTTGGGCGAAAGCTCTGGAATAGCATCCCACATACTGACCGATTGGAATTGATGAAATCAGAAGTTCGATAAAATGTAAATTTAAATATTAGGTTGGTGCAAAAATAATTACGTTTTCTCACATGTGTTACTAAGTGAGAAAACGACATTGTTTTTGCACCAACCTAATACAAAAGATACAATTCGCTTGTCTGTAAGCCTTATCACGTAAGCTGCAACCTCCGTTTTCTTACAGTCGTACAAGGTCAGTTTTGTAGAGTTATTTATTGATATAACATTCGGGAATTAGTTTGCGAAGTTAATTTTCTAATCGATGATCTGCAGTAGGTAAACGTTTTTTTTTTTTTTTATTATTTTTGTCCTTTGATAGTAATTTGGCTGGCCGTTAAAAGAAGAGAGAGAAAGAAAAAAAACAAACAAACAAAAAACAAACAAAAAAAAACACGAATGAATGTGACGAAAGGAAAGCTGAAGGTTACTGTAGACATTTTATAGCACAAGTCACATAAAAATCTGTCTGAGTATTTCACGTTCTCCTTTGATTGTTAGTCAAGAATTTTATTAATTTCCAACATTTATTTTTTGTGCTATACGAAAAAAAACACGGAAAAGACTATTTCGTTTTCGAGGAAATGTTGAAGATGCTATAAAAGTATTAAGTTGGTAGATTTTACGAGCTATGAATAATTGGTATGTTGTTTAATGTAGAATCCGTCTGTTTTTTTCTTTTTTCTTTTTTTTTTTTAAATATTTGAGTCTACAAACATTTACCGTATTTGACAGCATATAAGGCGCACTTTTTCTTAATAAAAATATCTTTTAAAATTCCTGTGTCTTATATGCTATATATAGGTTTAAAATGTGTGAGAGTCGGCTGAAATTAGCTACCTGGCAACTCCTGTTAGATTAGACTTAACATGAAAGAGTAATGGAAGAGGTAAATAGCAATGCCTGATCACGATCTTACACTTACAGGAAGAATAAAAAGGCCCAGCATTGCACAAGTCTGCGAATGGGTGAAGAAAGCTTGGAATAATATTAGATCAGAAATTGTGAAATTTATTAAAAATTGTGGCATTAGCAATGCTCTCAATGGAATGGAAGATGACGCATTATTTAACGATGATGATAATAATATTGAAAATGAATATCAGAGTTTTGATAACGAAGACGACGAATTTCATAGATTTGAAGATGAATAAAATTTTAATGCTAACTGTAGTGTTTTTCTCACTTGTAATAATTGCTTGATTTTTATTTTGTTTTCTTACATTTGGATATAATAAAAAAAATTTATAGGCTCGTGTACTTTTTTTCCTATTATTTTTCGTTTAATTATAATCATGACTTGTTTAACCAAAATAATACTTCATAAATATAGCCTAGGCTGTACCATTTACTAATAATTTTACTAATTATTAATCTTTTCTTGATTTTCCCTGCTGAAATTGGGATGCGTCTTATACATGCGTGCGTCTTATACACCCGTGCGTCTTATATGCCGTCAAATACGGTACTTATTTCTTGGAGAAGTTGACTACTTTTTTTCATATCTTTATAAGCATTTACTTGTGTCAATGATAGATAAAAATTGGTCATTTATAATTTATTTTATAAGCATTTCCCTGATTCTCAGATAGGTAAATATTGGCAATTTATATAAAGGTTCTTTACTTACCTGTCTTGGATATATGTAAATATTGGTCGTTTTTACTTGAGTCTATGAACATTTGTAGGCTTTAAGAATGTTTTATTCAACTGAGAATACAAGATTCGCGTATAGTGTCCTTTTATAGTCCCAGTAAACAGAAATAGCTGTCTCACAGAGGAGAGTAACGAAACAATGAGGAGACCACACTTGATTATTCATCGCAATTAGTTATTTGAATTTGAGTTTGTAAGCAAGAACTTGATTCAGGGTAGGTAAATATCGGCTGTTTATGCGGGCTTTTATCTGCCTTGGGGGTAGTTGAATTTTAGTAGTTTATATTTGCTTAGTAGCTGACCACGTTTTGCTGATAGGGAAGCATCAGACGCCGAATTCTCGGCTCCGTCTAGAGGATAGCATAAAAGTGTATGACACAGAAAGTCTTATAAAGCAATGAATCTTATTGACTGTTTAAAACCGTAGTGGACTCATTTAAAAAAAATAAACGCTTTTGAACATAAGATATAACAAAACATACGTCGTTTTGCTTCATGGCAATTCGCTTTCCTTCCTACTGCATGAAACATAACGTAAGGTATAGAAAGCTAAGCATTCATTTTCTCATACACAATAATTATAAATGGCTTCAAGCGAATTAATACTTAAGGTCTTAAAGAACACCTACCGTATATGCTCATGTATAATACATCCCATGATTTTTTTTTGAATAACCTTCATATACTTCGTGTATAATGCAACCCTACTTCTTGCACAATACTAGTCAGCCTACAGTCGTCAGATATTGCAGTACTGTGCATCATCCTAGACATATTTTATAGCAAATAAATGGTCTTCATTCTTTTTTTTTTTATACAAAGCTACCACAAAATGGCGAGAAAGACCGTATACCGTAAAGTATCTGATACGAAAATCTAGATACTGCACTTTTGTTTTTACCCATGCCAGACTACGGTAGCTCCTTTAACCTGGGCCTGCCTCATACGTAGCCTAAGTTTCATCCCTTTTTTCTAGCAGACAAAAGGAGGACCATTTGTAGAACAATGTCTCAGCAATAAAAAAAAACAAAACAAAACGTGCGAACGAAGATGAATCGCACATTTTAAACGATACATGTAGTCAATGACGCCCTGCTCTTCGTGTAGCAACGGAAAGTAATAATCTAATTTACGAGGGGCTGGATAAAGGAGCTTACCTGTACCGTTAATGTTAACCAAAGGTATCGACCAGGTAGGTTGCAATCACCGAAAAGGCATGAATTTCAATCTCACCAGAAACAATTTACCTGTGCATTGTGCAACCGGTCACCGAATAAGCATGATCTTTTAACCTCGCAAAAAATATCTGTATATAATGCGACCTTCTATTTTGGCGTAAAACCCCCATAAACAGTCCCACTATGCTCGAAGATATACTCTTCATTACATCTTATAGACTGGCATTACAGAATCATTAACAACAAAGAAATTGCCAATTAGTTTTTTCCCGCCTGACTCCATCCTTCAAATCTATAAATCAACCATTCGTCCTTGCATGCAATACTGCTGTCATATGGCTTGGTGCCCCCGCTGTTCGTCTCGAGGTCCTCGGCAGAATCCAGAGATGGATATGCAATGGGATAGGTCCTGATCTGGCATCTCATCTATAGTCACCTTCTCACAGACGTTCTGTGGCTTCCCTCTGTCTTTTCACACGTATTTTCATGGCAAGTGCTCTGACGAGCTACTTTCGCTGGTTCCCAAACTGCATGAATTTAAGCGTGCGACTAGGTTGGTATCTCGGACCCACCCTTTCACTGTCGAAAAGTTTGAATGTAAACACCTCTTCTGCTCCAACTGCTTTTTCTCTCTCCCTTCTCGCGAGTGGAACTCCCTTTCCACTTACTTGCTTCCCTGATAGCTATAATCTACAAATATTCAAATATAATGTCAGTCGACATATTCTGATGCCTTGATCTTGATCTCTGTCTTTCTCGTTATCCTTTCCTCAAACACGCGTCTTTACTCTTGATCTCACTCTCTGTAAACCTTTGCGTGCTAGTGGCACATCCCCCTTTGCCTGGGGTGAAATCCTTTAAAAATTTAAAAAAAAAAATAACCAAAAAAAAAAACAAAAAAACAAAACAAAACAAAAAACATATCACGTGAAGATTTCCAAGAAACGTAACAAAAAATTTCTATATCACAAATAGAAGGGAAAATAATGACATAATAAAGATTTTGAGTTTCAACACTACCATAAGGAAAAGCTTTGGAAGGAAACATCTATCAATACTAGAAAGGACTATGACAGACAGTGGACTAGAAAGGCATATTATCCTGAAAACTTTTTTAATGAAAAGACTATAAATTGCACCGATGGTAAGAATAATTATTCTTTCAATGAATGGCGAACGATTAATCTCACCATAACCATTAAAACGAGACTGAAGAAGGATAACTTGAACTTATATGAAATATGAAGGCATATTTAATGCTGCAAATCTAATTATTCAGTTGGTGCAAAAATAATGACGGTTTTTGACGTATTTTCTAACGTCAAAAACCGTCATTATTTTTGCACCAACCTAATAATTAGAAGCCACATTACGACATTAATAAACCGATTAAAATAATAATCTTAAATTTATGAGCTTTTTGAGATTTTTTTAGTCAAATAATATTTTTGTGATATCTCCATTAAAATTCCGCTTGTCTTTACTTTCGTTGGTGCTGTAGCTTACCTACGGACGATAATGGGTGTGTCCCCATTCCCATAAATACAGTAGTAAATACTGTATGTTGGTCTGCAGTCGGAGATTCGTCTCCAGCTGTGCTGGTCAAACTCTCTGCCTCCAGAGAGGGTCCCCAGACGAGGCTATGTCGAAGAGCAGAGTCTCGTTTGGAGAAACAGCTACCCGACCCCGTTTTATATAGAGTCTATGGAGAATTTTTTTGCCGAGCCTACGGGCTCGGATACCCCACACTGAATTCGGCCTTGTGCCACATTTGACCGCGTGGGGAGGTTGGCAGATATCCTGTGATTGGAGATTCGTCTCCAGCTGTGCTAGTCAAACTCTCTGCCTCCGGGCAGAGATGATGCCCAGCCGAGGCTATGTCAAAGGGCAGAATCTTGTCTCAGGAAACAGCTACCCGACTCCGTTTTATACGGGGTCTACTGGGAATATTTGGCCGAGCCTACAGGCTCGGATACTCCACATTCAACTTGACCTTGTGCCACATCTAACCGCGTGGGGCGGTTGGTAGATGTCCTACAGTTGGAGATTCATTGTGGAATTCACTTGACTCACTTCTAGCAGTTGACTACTTCTTCTATGCGCCACTGGTGAATCTTATATGTGTTGTTCTTGTCCTAAGTATTATCGTTCATTACCAACCTTCGTGTGATTATTCTATTCAGTAACTTTCCCCAGGTTACAACAGTTAGTTAGTTACTTCCTTAGTTATTTGGCACGACTTTTACGCCCTGCCAATATCGCATAAAAATGCACTATTCCGTTTTGACCGCGTGGGAACATGCATCTGACTTATAATTGACACTACTTGATTTCAGTGAGAAAAGGAAAGAAAGATAGAATTGTTTAACGCCTGTTTCATTGAAATCGAAAAATTGTGTGGATTTCAAATCTTTTCATTTGTACACCATTACTTATAAATAAATTTATTAATAAAAAAATGTTTGCAATAAAGGTTATCGGCTTGTTTTTTTTTTTATTTATTTATTATTTTTTAAGTAAAAAAAAAAGCTCTCCTGCGTAACATTTTTTCTGGTTTCCCAATACAAGTAAAAAAATCCTCATCAAAATGTTTGGAGAGTAGCCACATGCCAAAAGATTTATCGGGCCCATTTCGACATTAATTTTCAAAACAGAACTCTTTTGGAGATATGAATTATCATGTCTATTCTTAAGATAGATCTCTTTTTTTTCAGAAGTAATTTTCGTCAAATAAAATTTTATGACTATGAAAACAAATATATATTTTTTTGTGGTTTTCTGAAAATTAAAATTAGTATTGTTTTAAAATAATTATCGCGAGTGGTTTATAAGAAAAAAATATTTTGTGTTTCGTATTTTCTGTGAAGACGTTTTTTTTTTAATATCCTTTTTAGAAGGAACAATACGAATCGCTCGTAAAAGTTGATTTATACCGCCAAAAGCATTGATTTAAAGCATATGAAAGAAACAAAATAAAAGAAGACTGACTGATGTGGTAAAATGATAAAAAATATTTGATTTGCAATTTATTTTTATTTTTATTTTTTATATGTAGTTATTATTTCTTTATTTTGATAAATTATGCAGTTGCCATAAAGAAAAGAGATGTTAAAAAAAAAGACGAAAAAAATGCAATTCAGAAATTAAACAAGAAAGAAAAAGAGAAACTAATAACAAAAAAAGAAAAGAAAAAAACACATGTGCCCTTTTTCTTGTAACAGAAAAATAATTTTTCCTAAGAAACAAATAAATTTCATTCTAAACAAATAAAAATAAAAATACCCAACTAAAGATGCTGTAGAAATGTATAAAATTGTTTAAATAGAAGACCAGATGGGGAAGAAAATATGGAAACGGACAATCAATTTAATTTCTTTGCTATCTTCGTGAAACTACATCAAGTTCTAATGTAATTTCATCTTCTATGTTTTTCTTCTTATTGAGCATTATTATCTGTAGTTGTCGCCTGCTTATGACGGGGTCTGCACGCCGGCCTGCAACAAAAAAACATGCAGATAGGGAGGATGGAAGCAAGTGGAACAAGACAGGAAAATTCGAAAAAAGTGAATGTAAAATGAAGATCTAATTTGAATTAAGTAAAGAATTTGCGAAAGTTGAACTTTCTTCTGGTAGAAATTATATTCTGTCATTAGCTCTACATGCATACATAGATGCACACATGTCTGTCTGTCTGTCTACCTATCTGTCGATCGATCGATCGATCGATTGGTCATGTCGGGCCATTGAACTATCTATCCACTTGATATCGTACCGTATCTATCTATCTATCTATCTATCTATCTATCTATCATTGTCTATTTCTATCTATCTATCTATCTATCTATCTATCTATCTATCTATCTATCTATCTATCTATGTCTCTTCATATCTATCTACCTATCTATCTATCTATCTATCATTATCTATTTCTATCTATCTATTAATCTATCTATCTATCTAACATTGTCTATTTCTATCTATCTAGCTGTCTATCTATCTATCTATGTCTCTTTATATCTATCTATCTATCATTGTCTATTTCTATCTATCTATCTATCTATCTATCATTATCTATCTATCTATCTATCTATGTCTCTTCATATCTATCTATCTATCTATCTATCTATCTATCATTGTCTATTTCTATCTATCTATCTATCTATTTATGTCTCTTCATATCTATCTATCTATCTATCTATCTATCTATCTATCTATCTATCTATCATTGTCTATTTCTATCTATCTATCTATCTATCTATCTATCTATCTATCTATCTATCTTCATATCTAGTCTAGTTCGTTATATACACTTATGTGTAAATTATATTGGGGAAAGTATGGAGCCACCTCTTTTCCGCCCAGCTATCGTTTAATTAGTAAAACTTGTAACAATAAATCATTATCTCCAAAGAAATTCTTATAATCTAAAAATATTTGCTGGCTTTAAATAACCAGCAAATGTTTGATAAGGCATAGAAAACGAATCAATGAATCAGTCAATCAAATACTGATTAGCTACACAGGCTTGCCTTTTAGAGATATTTACAATGTCTGGAATATATATGCACAGAAACAACAGTGACCACAAAGTGGTGGATCAGTTTATATATTGGTTGTTACATGGAGTTGACCCCCTACTTTATGTCCACATTATAATTTATTATCTCAAAAAACAAAACAAAAAAAAAAAACTAAATTACACTCTAAAAATATTTTCTGGCTTTAAATAACCAGCCAAGGGTTGATAAGCCGTAAAAATACAAATCAGTCCGAACATTTGTCATTGAAATATTGACATGGCAATAACAGATGTTGCTGGACCTGTTTTACGATGGCGAAGTCAAACAGACATTTCGGTTCGAGGCAATTCTTCGTTAAAAAACACATGATAGGAAATGGATCTGGCAACACTTTCAAGAGTCTGATCACTGTCAAATCGAAAGTCAGTAATAAGGAAACTCGAGGTTTGAAAAAATCTTCAGCGAATTCGAACGTTCTAGTAAAGTTTTGCAGGTTTACGGCCATATCACGTTGAAACAGCGGTTCCTGTAACATCACCGAGGTTAAGCAACGTTGATTCTGGTCACTACCTAGATGAGTGATCGCTTGGAAATACTAGGTACTGTAAGCATCGATGTGCAAGAGGGGCAATGATAATGACCCGGAATTGTTAATCAAAAGCCGAGTACCAATTCCAGATGGGTTCGTTATATTCAATTACGCGTAAGAATTCTTACAAAATTTGAGAAAGTTTAACTTTCTTGCGGTAGAATTTTTTTCTGTCATTCGCTCTGCATACATACATTGATATAAACATGCTATGTCTATCTAGCTAGCTAGCTAGCTATTTAGCTATCTATCTTTTCATCTATCTATCTATCTTTTCATCTATCTATCTATCTATCTATCTATCTATCTAAGACATTTTTTATGTTTATACGTTCTTTTTAAAAAATGTCTTAAATAATTGTCAGACTTTGTCCATTTCATAATCTATCTATCTATCTATCTATCTATCTATCTATCTATCTATCTATGACTTTCATCGCAAAATCATTTTTATCTCAAAAATATTCTTACAATTTAAAAATATTTTCTAACTTTAAATAACCCCCAAAACATCGATAAGCCGTAAAGATAAGTGAATCAATCGATCACCTAAAGTTTTACTGTCTTCATTTCGGTATTGTCCTGTAAGTGTCAATTTTTTTCAAAATCTCTTTTCTGATTATGCATTCCAGAATTTTCAACTGTCTCCTTTTGAGTACAAGTATGAGCGCCCCTTTTGTCCGAATTTTCCTTCAATATATGCTGTGAGTGTCATATTTTCCAAACCGTCTTTCCTCATTATGCACCCCAAACATTTTAGCTGTTTATTTCTGATTCCAAATGTCCTTTTTGTTTCAATTTTACTAAAATCTTTCGCGTTACTTAGATGCTCTGTCAATTTTTTTTTTTTTTTTTTATCTCAGCTTACTTCTGCAGAATTACATCTGTGCTACCTAAAGTGATCTTTTAATATATGTCGAAATTATCCTGAATCCAGTGCCATACAGGAAGATCGATATTACATATTAATAATGAAATTATTAATCATATTTAAGTCAATTATCATTGGTTTTATATTTCTTAGACTTTTTCAATCATTTTGTCTTGATCCTTTTTTTTTACCATCTTTCTCTTTTATTTACGTTTCAATTATTTTCACTTTTCTGATCTTTATTTCCATCTTCTGTATTTTCCTTCTCACAAGTTGGTCTTTCATTGTACTCTGGTATGTTCTCTCTTTATATCGTCCTCACGTAGTCTTATTTTCTAATCTTTTATTCTGTTTCCCCACCTCTATTTCTGCGTCCTGGGTGAGACGATAAACTACATCCAACACCTACACTGACCAGGAGGTTTTGAGGAGCGTGGAACCACCTCTTAATTGCTGGTGTTTCCAAGTCCATTCTGACCCGTGGTGGTAGCACCTGTTAGGGTTCCAACTATGGGCAATTTGTTAACACGCAAACTGGGGTCAAAACACTGTGAAAGTGTAAAAATAGGTTATAATACCAGCAACACGTTTTTGTAAAAAAAATTACCAGCAATAAATTTTTGAAGAAAAATATTATTGCCAGCAATATATTATTACCAACAATATGTTATCGCCAGCCATACATTTTTGGAAAAAAATATTACCAGCAATTCATTTTTGGAAAAAAAATATTACCAGCAATTCATTTTTGAAGAAAAAATGTTCCCAGCAATACATTTCAATAAATGTTTAGAAAAAAAAAATTTAGGTTGGTGAAAAAATAATGACGTAATAATGTCGTTTTTTGACGTATTTTTTAACGTTGAAAAACGACATTATTACGTCATTATTTTTGCACCAACCTAATATTACCAGCAATACATATTTGAAGAAAAAATATTATCAGTAATACATTTTTGAAGAAAAAATGTTACCAGCAATCCATTTTTGAAAAAAAAAAATTATTAACAGCAATACATTTTTGGAAAAAAAAATACCAGCAATACGTTTTTGAGGAAAAATATTGCCAGTAGTACATTTTTGAAAAAAAAAAACAATATTACCAGCAATAAAAATCTTGTTGGCATTAAATAACCCATTGAGGTGTTGATATGCCGTAAAACAAAACAAACCAATTCCTCTATTTTTCTTCAGTCCTTCGTTTCTCCATATTTGTTTTCTCTTTCCCACACTTTCCTCTCATTTTCCTCTCCTATTTTTTCTTTTTTTTTTTTTACCATTTTCTAATTTAGCTTTTAACGCTTTGACAGCCAACCAACCCACTTCTATTTTTAAAAATTCCTTTTCTCATTTAAAATAAACTATTGTTATTTATCAACTTCCATTGTCTGCAACTTTATTTCATTCTGAGCAAGACAAAGTGGTCGAAGGGTGGAAGGTTGGCAACTGAAGGCGACGACGTTCAAACGAAAGACATTCGTTTTTTTTTGCTTCAAAACAGACAGACGCACAGACAGACGCACAGACAGACGAATGACAATTCTTCGTGTCTCCTCTTTGGCAATTTCTATCTCCCGTCTTGGAACTGACCCAAGCCATTCACTTCTGTCGCTTGGCCGCTACAATAGATCCGTTATTTATGTCTCTTTACACCTGAGACTCGAACGCCCTCACCTCCAGCCCTGCGCCGTCTCGACTTATGCCCTTACAGCTTTTGCAATTGTTAATGTTAAAAGCCGGTGTTGGAAGTAGAACGTGTGTGCCTGGGGTTAAAGATAAGGTGTGTGGGGGGGCAATAGAAAATTTATACTGCAAAGAGATATTTGCCCTAAACGTTATCACAATACCAAGACATCATTGCCTTTTCTTTGCCTGACGTGATGCAGTAAAGAGTAGTTAAGTGTAGTCTTAGTTCATATTTAACAGTAGCCTGTGTATCGTTTTCCTGTTCTGCTTAAGTTTAAAGAAATTATAGCTCAAAGGCTTCAAGTTACACACTCAGTACTATTCTAATGACGTATTTTTTCAATTTACTTGTTTCATATTTTTCTTTTTTTTTTTTTTTTTACAAAACTATTCGTTCGGATATATTCATAGCGTCATTTTTCAGTAGATACCTCCATAGATTTGCTAAAAATGAGCATATCGTGATAAAAAATGCCCCAAACTTAACAAAAGCAATGTTTTGTCGTCAGAATCCTTATGTTAGCATTAAGAGGAAAGACCAAGGGATATTTTGATTATTAAATTTATATATTTTGATCCTTTTTTTTTTTTTTTGATGGCGGGGAAGTAAAAATCATGTTTTTCTTGCATCAGTAGGGACGCAAAAGATTAGTAACAAATATTTTAGCGATCTTTTTTGCGGTGAAAAACAAACTGATTTAGAAATTCTTGCAAAAATCAAATAATTGTCGGTTTTCAATAAAACTTTCAGGATTTGAATGAATTAAATTAAAAATCTTGATAAAAACCTTTTTTTACAATTGTTACCCATCCACTTATTTAATTTTATGAAATTTCTCGAAATTAACTTTTGCACCGCTTACTCTTCATATTAGTTAAAAGCAGAAGTCCTTGGAGAATTAAAATCATTATTTTTCTTTTGTAAAACAGGATCCCCAGGTATCAAAAATCTGCTCAGAATCGTAAAATAAAAACTAAATCATTATTTAATTAAAAAAAAATCTTCATTGCTTTTATAAATACGATATATTATGGACACTACAGCATTAAGTAAGAAAAAATTCGATAAATAATGAATTTTTACAAGAATTGTTTTAATGTTTGTCAAATTGTAATTAGAATCTCTATTAATAAAAGGCAGGATGTGTGTGTGTGTGTGTGTGTGTGTGTGTGTGTAACGAATGCACGGCCGCAATTTTCGACTGATTTTCACCAAAATTTACATGCACATGGTACAAGTTAGCGGAAGGCCAAGACCGACTTTGTATTTCCCAACTCCCATCGATAGTGGAAATAATCGACTTTTTCATGCTTCTACGGCAGCTTTCATGTAGTTTGTGGCCATTTTCTACTGGCCGGAGTGAGAGCCTATAGCTGGCTGCCACGAATAGGCAGGAAGATTCTATTGGCCAGCGTGAGAGCCAACAGCTGACTGACACGAATGTTAACTAGCATGCTAGCATCCCCAAAAAATCGATAGTTGCATTCGTCACAAGTGGGAAAAATTTAAATCTGCATGACACTTTACTCCAATTGGCTCATTCGCTTGCTTAAACTCAACATTGATTCTGATTCCGCAGAATTGGGTTTGGGTGTGAAAAAGTATTTGTTGTTAACATTCTTTTTTCATTCGGTTTTTCCAGTAACGAGTCTTTTTTTTTAAAGCTGATCGTTTTGTGTTCATTTTGCTTAGTTCTTTTTTCGTAACAGATTTAATGTTTAGTATAGAGATTAGAAAAAATTGGAAATGTGAGATAGGCAAGAAGTAAGGCATGTAGCAACATCAGCACGGCAAAGGGCCCTCCTTTAAAGGCAAGGAAGGGCAAAAATATTTTAAGTCAAGTGATAGCGATTGCTGTATGAGTCGCACGATTTTTGAATCAAGCACGGGCAACGCCGGGCCATGCCTCTAGTATATATATATATATATATATATATATATATATATATATATATATATATATATATAAAGCTCAAACACTAATATTCCATGGTTATAATTTATAAAAAAACAAAAAAAAAAAACAAACAAATGTTAGTGTGATCAACTTTTGGCAGACAATTAATAATTGATAACGACTTTCAAATTGAGGAGAGGCTTTCGTAGATTCCCCATGACAATTTTATGCTAATCGATCAAAGTGCAGTCAACCATTAACCCTCTTAGCCCTACCTTTCTGAATAATTTTAGCCCATCTGCCTGAGCTCCTGAGTCAAAATTCGTAAATAATTGGTATGTGATGTTTCACGGTAGATATAAAAATAGTTACAAGTGTTTACCCACCGTTCAACCGGCCACTGGGCATTACGTCATTTTTCTCTGCCACCGGTAAATCGGTGGCCAGGTCTCAAAGGGTTAAGACTATTTGCCACAAGCTTTCCAAAGATCTTTTCATGTCACTAGGAACCATATGGAAAATTTTCCAAGACTTCTCTCATTAATGTAGACATTTGGTCTGTAAATTATTAATACTCTTCAGTATCTGTCTATATTTCTGAGATGAGGTATTATGTACATTTTTTACATTATTCGGACTATTGTCCTCATCTTTGTCGCTATACCAGAAAAAATTGCAATATGAGAACTGGTAAAACATGCTGAAGACATTAAGTTTACAATACCCCAAAATTCATACACAGATGTCCTCAAGGACACATGGCACAGTGGATAAAGGCGTTAGTTAGATCCAGTGACAGGACCCAAAGATTGTGAGTTCAATACCCGGTTATGGCAGTGGAGAACTTTCAGAGGGAAATTAAGGAAATAAATGACATCCATTAAACATGGCACGTGGAATTAGAACAGTCTACCCCAGCGAGCGAAATAAAGTGTTCAGTTCGACATTCCGACCACCTGAAGAAGGCCGAAACGTTGTAATAAATATGGTGACAAACAAGGTAAGTGCCTAAGTCCGTCGAATCGTTACATGCGTAAGTTCGTCGAAGGCCTTCGTTCGTAATGCGCCGAATTCAGCGACTCCCAATGTTTTAAAAGAATTTTGATTTGTTTTATGTGTGTATAAACGTGCCGATTTTTTTAAAAATGCAGACGCCCATACACGATATTATCAGAAACTAAGAACAATAACTATTGTAAAATTTAAAGCCAAAGTACCTAAAATTCAATAAAATATTAGAGTACGGAGAATATTTTCCTAAATTTTTTAAGGTTATTGAGTAGTTAAAAAATATATAAAAACGCCGCTCACGTTATACTCTTCAAGTATTTTCTACAGATATTTTCCCTAGAGCAAAAAACTTACGACTCTCATCAAGATATTAACCTGTCATCTCCTTAAATAAAATAATACTTTCATGTTAAAAATGTATTTCTGTGATATTTTAATAAATAAATAATGTTTGATCCAAATAATCTTAAATAATGTTTGATCGAAATTCGATTAATTAATCTTTAAATCAGTTAATATTCCTCAAAATAAAGTTTAAGAAGATTATATATTATTTTTGAAAGATTTTTCCATAAATAGAATTACATTGTGTTTCCAGATGGCTAAAATGTCTCTAAATCAGCGATGTAAAAAGAAAATTTTTCCAATCAATTTAAATTAGTTTCGAAATAGAGCAAATTATTTTGATTATTGTGGATATGAAATGTATTCTCTTAGCTTGAAATTAAATCTAAAATAAAAGTTTCAAGAAAGATCTTTCATTTTTAAAAAGTCATTTTAAACTTCTGGTATCGCGTTTCTGTGGGGGAAATTCTTATTAATACATCAAAGTATTTTCTGTGATCTTGACATCATTTTTAAGCTTAATTAGCAATTTCCTCGCAAATCATACTGCCGTCTTTGATTCGGTTCTGATGCTCCAAAATTAGTCTATCCATTCTGGTAGGAAATAAATAACTAAATGAATAAAAGTGAATAATAAAAATTAAATTTTACGATGTCTAAAAATAGATATTTCAACCAACCAATCAGAAGGATCTCACAAGCAGCATGTAAAAAAGAAAATCGACAAATTATAACAAGAAGACAAAAATGTTGCCATCTCTAAAAATAGGTAGTTTGACCCACCAATCAGAAAACTTTCGCAGCCAGGATATAAAGCTGCAAGTCAGCGAAACACAGAGTGCCCTTTTCAAAGCGGATCTATAGATGTTTATATAAACAGATGAAAAATCAAACCAAACCAGAGTCGATAAATTAATTTGGTCCATTCTACTATGCTGCGGCCATATCTAGAGATGAAATACATTTGCCCCCGACTAGCTGGCGACTTCAGATAGCTAAACCGTCCTTTTTACATTGAAAACAAACATACCTTCCTTCACCACATTGTCAAACAGCCGCTACTACATTTGGTTACATGCTTACATACATATACATATATTTTATTTACTCTCTCCCTCACTTCTCTCTCTCTCTCTCTCTATTTCTTATGCACCCCTAATTTTACATATGATCTCTTGAAACTTCAAATTTCATAGCATCCTTCTGTATTATTATATTGTGCTATATGAAAATTTAATTTTGTAGTTATCAACAACCTGTGCGTTTCTTTTTGATCTTTGCAGACAATTAAGTGAATATTTTTCTTCAAATAAGATATCTGAAAAGGCATTATGCACAATATAAACAAGTTTTTGGTATTTAATTATTTTAATAAAATAAATCGTAATGTAATTTATTTTTTTAATAAAATAAATCGAAAGTCTAAAATATTTTTATAAAAAATATTATAACATTTAATCTGGTGAATTTCTAAAATTGTTTGGCTTACAACTATTTTAAAATTTCGATTTCCATTATTAAAGAAATTACATTACGATTTAATTTATTAAAACTAAGTTAAATTAACCGCTTCATTTTGTTTTGCATTTTTCGATTTACTTTATTTAAAAATAATTAAAAACAAGTGTGTTTTATTGAATTATTACATATATGTCAATTTACTTTATTAAAAAATTATTTACGATTTGCTTTATTAAAAATAATAAAAACAAAAACTGGTTCATATTTTACGCCTTTTCAAATGCTTTATTTGAAGAAAAATATTCACTAATTAAGGCTTTAATCTTTAATAAATTACTTTTATTTGGTTATATAAAAAAGAAACTTACGTATTTGTGTTGGTGAGTTGTCTCAGTCCTGAGTTGTTTCAGTCCTCAGTTGTCTCGGTCCTCAGTTGTCTCGGTCGTGAGTTGTCTCAGTCCTCAGTTGTCTGGGTCCTCAGTTGTCTCAGTCCGCAGTTGTCTCAGTCATCAGTTGTCTCGCTCGTGAGTTGTCTCAGTCCTCAGTTGTCGCGGTCGTGAGTTGTCTCGGTCGTGAGTTGTCTCAGTCCTCAGTTTTCTGGGTCCTCAGTTGTCTGGGTCCTCAGTTGTCTCAGTCCGCAGTTGTCTCGGTCCTCAGTTGTCTCGGTCGTGAGTTGTTTCAGTCCTCAGTTGTCTCGGTCCTCAGTTGTCTCAGTTCTCAGTTTTATCGGTTGTGAGTTGTCTCGGCCGTAAGTTGTCTCAGTCCTCAGTTGTTTCGGTCGTGAGTTGTCTCGGTGGTGAGTTGCCTCAGTCCTCAGTCGTCTCGGTCCTCAGTTGTCTCAGTCCTCAGTTTTCTCGGTCCTCAGTTGTCTGGGTCGTGAGTTGTCTCAGTCCTCAGTTGTCTCGGTCGTGAGTTGTCTCAGTCCTGAGCTGTCTCGGTCCTCACTTGTCTCGGTCGTGAGTTGTCTCTGTCGTGAGTTGTCTCGGTCGTGAGCTGTCTCAGTCCTGAGTTGTCTCGGTCGTGAGTTGTCTCGGTCGTGAGTCGTCTCAGTCCTGAATCGTCTCAGTTCTGAGTTGTCTCAGTCGTGATTCGTCTCAGTCGTGAGTCGTCTCGGTCGTGTGTTGTCTCAGTTCTCAGTTGTCTCAATCCTCAGTTGTCTCAGTTCTCAGTTGTATCGGTCTTGAGTTATCCTGGCGCTCAGACGGCCGTGTTCAATCGGCGGTGGTGAGTAGGCGGTGTTGTGTTGGCGGTGTTAAGTTTCCCCTTCCCGGGGACAGGATTTTAATTAGTTAATTCTGTGGGGTGAATCTATCAAGTAAACTTTGCTTAAGTAGTGTAGCAGGAGGTAAGATGAAAATTTATCTATTGTCACTCAAATGAGACTTTTTTGACGGTAAATCAACAGTGCAAACGGTAATCTCGAACGAAATCACTGGTTTACCGCACGAAAACAAAATGGTTAAACATACCTAGGTTGAAAACCGATGCTTGATATATAATATCAATGATTTTGGAGTACTAGCAAGTTGATGCCCTGTCGGTTGGGCTATAGAATACGCCGACTGCACCTCTACAGAGGGGTATGACTCCACCAATGGGGCGTCCTGGGTGTGACGATAAACTACGTTCAACAGCAAGGCCTCTGATAATGAGGTTTTGAAGAGCGTGGAACCACCTCTTAAATGCTGATGTTCCCAGGTCCACCCTGACCCGGGGTGGTAGCACCTGCTATGGGAAAATAGTTAACCCCAAAACTGGGATAAAAAGCATTATAAAAGTGTAAAAATAGATTTTAATACATGAAATACTTTGTAAAAAATTATTGCCAGAAATGAGTTTTTGAAGAAAAAAACTATAACCAGCTCCATATTTTTAAAAAACTATAACCAGCAATACATTTTTGAAAAAAACAACAACAACAACAAAAAAAAATACCAGCAATACATTTGATTGTACTCAAAAATATGAGTAATTGAAAAATGGTTCAAATATATATGTTTACATACACACCTTTTTTTTTTACGAAACTATTGTTATGAATCTATTCCCAAAAAATTTGTTGGCATTAAATGACCCACTGAGGTTGATATGCCATAAAACAAAACAACCAAACAACCAAAAACTAGCAAGTTGAGGACCTCTCATGTTCTAGGGGTTTTAATTGGAGAGGTTTAAAGCTCCAACAATTTAGATTATATTAGGTTGGAGCAAAAATAATGTCGTTTTCTCACATATTAACATATGTGAGAAAACGATATTATTTTTAGGTTGGTGCAAAAATAATGTAATTTTCTCACTTATTAACATATGTGAGAAAACGATGTTATTTTTGCACCAACCTAATAACAAGAACTTACTAATGTCTCTTAGATGTAAATTTAGGAATATTACACGATGAATTTACCTTCCAGGATCATACAACACGTCTCCTGACGAATGCTGTTACAAGGTAGAATTTAAGCAAAAACTATAACGATAAAAATAAAATCAGAATTGCTTTATAACAGAATGAGATTGGTTAGATTTAAGCATATTGATAAATAGAGATTCCGAACCAGTCTTGATTTATTTTAGTTTATTGTATTTTCTCTACCGTATAGGGTGAGTGAAAAAGAAGTCGGAATTAAAAATTGGTAATAAAATTCATATTGTTATAAGAAATTTATTGAAACAAATGAGACATGTTCTTTATTAAATGTGGAAATTAAAGTAAATCTTCATATTTTTACGTAAGCACCGGTGGCGTCAACCAATTCGTTAAACGGCGAAGGATTGAATGACTAACCTTCTGAAGGACGTCTTATGAGATATCATTCGGAACCTCCTGAATCCGTGTCCCTAAGTCTTCCAGGGTGCGAGCTTTTGTCTTATACACCTCTTTTGTGTAACCTCACAGGTAAAAATCAAATGGGGTGAGATCTGAATTTCTTGGAGACGATTAATGTGGTCAGCGTCGTCTCATCCAACGCCCTGGAAAATTTTATTCTAACAATGCATGCACAGTAAGATCACAACGGGGTGGCGAACCATCCTATATGAATATCAGGTCACCAATGTTATTCCACACACAGTGGGCTACACGTCTGTTATAGTGGAACACAACTATTCTATAGTTAATAGACTCTCCCAGCGATAATAAGTAGGAGCAGTAAGAGTCGCCAAGTCGCTTACTGGGTCGGTCTGAGCTGAGTCTGAAGTCGGACAACCAGCTGACCGGTTGAACTCTCTGCCTTCGGGCGGGGAGGAACCCGAACGAGGCTACGCCGAAGGGCGGAGTCTCTTTCGGGGAGGTAAACCGACCCTGAGCCCGTTTATACGGGTTTTAAAAGGGCATATTTTTGGCCGAGCCTACGGGCTCGGAGATCCCACGTTGAACCGGCCTTGTGCCGCATGATGCCCACGTGGGGGCGTGACTAAATATAGTCGGGCAGTCAGTCGATGCCGGACGACCGTTAGTCAGATACTAAAGTATCAGCGACCGCAACTAGATTGCTCTGGCGTCATTACCTATTATATCAAGTTCCTAACGTTTTGTACGTCGAACCTATTTTAGGACCGACTTAGTACAAATACAAGCCTCCACTATGAAACCACTCCATAACAACTACATATATATATATGTGTGTGTGTGTGTGTTTAAATGCTGCCGTTAATAGACCGCTGTGAAAAAAGAGTTAATGTGGCTTCTGCGTTCGGATCCGCCCTAAGATTATAAAAATCAAAGGGATGGTGATGTTCGATTAAAGACGACTGCAATTAAGGTTTTTATTTATTTATTTATTTATTTTTCTTGTGTTCTTAAAAGCCTTTTCTTTTTTGCACATAAAGTGTGCAAGCATTGTCCAGAATTTCTGCATATCTGAGCGCTTTCGGCGATTCTTTTACCAGAAAATGTCGACATTTTTTTACACACTTTATGTCCAGAAAAGAAATCACCTATATGGACACAATAAAATTTCGCAGTATCTTGTCATTTGTTTTTTGATGAAGCATGTATAAAATAGGGTTTGCTGCCCAAATTCACAACTATATATATATATATATATATATATATATATATATATACACACACACCGACAGACAGTGTGGCTAGACATCCGATTGCTTCAAGTAGGGATCGAAACATGAGTCAAATATCCTTCCCCTAGGAAAATTTCTGCATATCTGAGCGCTTTCGGCGATTCTTTTACCAGAAAATGTCGACATTTTTTTACACACTTTATGTCCAGAAAAGAAAACACCTATATGGACACAATAAAATTTCGCAGTATCTTGTCATTTGCTTTTTGATGAAGCATGTATAAAATAGGGTTTGCTGCCCAAATTCACAACTACATATATATATATATATATATATATATATATATATATATACACCCAGTGTGGCTAAACATCCGATTGCTTCAAGTAGGGATCGAAACCCGACCGCTTATGACATGAGTCAAATATCCTTCCCCTAGGCCGTCGTCGCACTGCAGCAATGGAAGGAAATTTTAACTTTTTTTCTATACGAAATACACCAGCGACCCGGTATATAGTGATTTTCCAAGCGTAGCTTAGATGTGGCACAAGGCCGAAAGTATGGGGCACCCAGTGATGATCGAACTCACTACTTAGTCGTAACTGTTTGAGACAAGCTTGCTAACCATTACACCATCTCGGGATGCCTAGCGGCCCGGTATATATATAGGTAATAAAATCTTTAGACGCTGGATATAAACAAGACCGCGGTTTCGACCGCCCAGTTCTCTTCAGGTGGTAAATACAGCGAATTAAACTGAATTCCACACACCAAAACTTAAGATAATTTTACACCGGAAGTCATCAGCTGTAGATGGACAGGAGGAAAAAAATATACAACACCATCCGGGTTTGTTAATTGCTTATATATAATTTTCTTACATTTTGTAATGACTTCTGTTCTTTAATTTAATAATTCTGGTACATCATTATAAGTTGCAATAGCCAACTTCTCCTTCAGGCAAAGTTTACAGGAGATGCCGCTTAGCTTACGATTCTTCATTTTTCTCAGGACACACCATTCAATCACTAGGCTTCTACTTTCTAAAACCATCAAAACAACCCTTCCTAACGTTTGTTTCCTTGTTTACATATATATATATATATATATATATATATATATATATATATATATATATATATGGTAGCGGCCATAATATAAGGAATAATAAGCTACTGGACAAAAGCCGGTTTTTGATTTTGCATCTAAGGTTTTATCGGTTTTATACCTGGTAATTACACGATGAACGACACTTTTAGACCTATGAACAATATCAGAAATTTCTGAAATTGACTTTTTTCCTGATAGGGATAATGAGTTTTTATCTTCAAAAGAGAGCGTTTTGCCTGTAGAATTTGCCATATTGCTTAAAAATAAAGTCCTAATTATAAATGAACTTTTACTTATTCTTGAAAAGCTCCATCGCGTTTTTTAACAATGTAAATTAAAAGTTTATGCAAATTATTAACATCGTTCCTTAACTTTTGTCCAGTTGCTTATTTCCTTTGTTCCATTTAATCTTTATTTTTTAAAAAAAAACTATTATGTAAATTTTTGTAACTTTGTACAATATTTATGCATTACACCCTAATCTTTATTTGGTAAAGATTTCTTTGCTAATCATGCATTACTTTTTAAGTAATACACATATTTATGTCTTTGTTGTTTCCGTTCCTTATATTATGGCCGCTACTATATATATATATATATATATATATATATATATATATATATATATATATATATATATATATATATATATATGTATAAAGAAATATAGTCTTAAGGTGTGCTATATTTATGAAATAAAGTGCTCAGTATCAGAGATAGAGCGTGTGTAAATATAAAAGTGAACATAGAAGTCAACACTTAGAGGCGACAGTCTGTTTCATGCTATATGCAATCGTCATATATATATATATATATATATATATATGATAAAATATAGTTTATATAAAGTGCTATATTTATGAGACAAAGTGCTCAATATGAGGTATTGAGCGTATGTAAATATAAAAGTGAGCATTGAAGTCAACGCCCAGAGGCGACAGTCAGTTTTATGCTAATTCATGATGACTGAGTTTAGTATGGAACAGACTGTTACTTCTGGGTGTTGACTTCACTGTTCACTTTTATATTATATGCAACAACATTTTTCTTATTTCAGACACATAGACGATTCTCTATTAATATATGCAGAAAGTGCGCGCGCACACACGCACAAACACACACACATATATATATATATATTATCATATATGTATATCACCAGAAATGAAATACATTTGGGAAAATTATATATAATATTCATACCATTTCTCTTGAATCAATTGTTAGTTGTGCTGCTAGGAAATTTGGTTCACTGTGTCATTGTGCACAAGTTTTCTCGACAAAATCTATCATATATCTATTAGGTTGGTGCAAAAAATAATGACGTAATAATGTCGTTTTTTGACGTATTTTTAACGTCAAAAAACGACATTATTACGTCATTATTTTTGCACCAACCTAATACAGTTTGCAAGGCATTAAGTCAATCTTCTATGTACCGTGTCGCTTAAGAACGTGGGCGATAATCGCTTTCCACAACTTCCTGTCATTATTTTTGCACCAACCTAATATAAGTCTACCATTCGTTCATGTTTCTAATATTACTACCACATATGGTCTGGTAGCCCAGCTACATATTTAATGAAATGCAAAGAAGAAAATGAAATGTCAATGTTGTTCTGGTATCTTAGTTTCAGTTATTGTTGCAACATACCTACGGATTACAATGGGCTTGTCCCCATGCGCAAAAATACAATAGTAAATACTGTATGTTGATTTGCAGTTGAAGATTCGTTTCCAGACGAGGTTGTGTCGAAGGGCATAGTCGCTTCACGGGAAACAGCTACCCGACCCCGTTTTTTACGGGATGTACGGAGAATTTTTTGCCCAAGCCTACGTGCTTGAATACCCCACATTAAATTCAGCCTTGTGCAATATCTGACCGCATGGGGCGGTTGGTAGATATCCTACAGTTGGAGATTCGTCTCCGGCTGTGCTGGTCAAACTCTGTGCCTCCGGGCAGAGAGGATCACCAGAGGAGGCTGTGTCGAAGGGCACAGTCTGTTCACGGGAAACAGCTACCCGATCCCGTTTTATACGGGGTCTACAGAGAGTTTTTGGCCAAGCCTACGGGCTTGAATACCTCACATTAACTTCAGCTTTGTGTAACATCTGACCGCGTGGGGCGGTTGGTAGATATCCTGCAGTTGGAGATTCGTCTCCAGCTGTGCTGGTCAAACTCTCTGCATCCGGGCAGAAAGGATCTCCAGACGAGGTTATGTCAAAGGGCAGAGTTTCGTCTCGGGCAAACAGCTACCCGACCCCGTTTTATACGAGCTATACTGGGAATTTTTGGCCGAGCCTACATTAAATTCTGCTTTGTGTCACATCTGACCGCGTGGGGCGGTTGGTAAATATCCTGTGGAATTCACTTGACTTACTTCTACCAGTTGATTTCTACTTCTACGCCCACTAGCGAATCATGTATTTTGTTTGTGCCCTAAGTATTATCGTTCATTAATCCTTGTGATTATTCGGTTCAGTAACCTTCCTTAGGTTACAGCAGTTACTTTTCCACCACCGTAATTTAGCTTCCCTCTGCCTTGTCTAAAAAATACTTCCACGGTAATTGTTCAGATGAAGTTTAACCGATGTTACCTACGCTTTATGAATCTAAACACAGTACTAGATTGATAGTAACCCGTTATCAATTTACAGTTGAAACTGCCCGATGGAAGCATAAGTTCTATACAATCAGTCTTTTTCCTCGGCTTCTTGCATTCCAATAAAGTTTGCTCTTTAAAAATTAAATGCAATGTAAATCGTTACCTTGTCTTCGTCTGACTTTTGTTCATTTATTGTCCCTGCTCCTTAATAATATCTCATTTTCTTCATATTTTTCACACTCAGCAACACCCTGCGTCTTAGTGACTTCATTGCTTTACTTGGTGATTTAAAAATCCATCTATCTATCTATCTATCTATCTATCTATCTATCTATCTATCTGTGGACACCACTCTCTAACACACTCTCGCTAACTCACTCGTTCTCTATCTCTCCATCTATCTATCACTGATCACTCTCAAACTAGCACTAACTCAATCTCTCAAAACTCAATCGTTATCTATCTATCTATCTATCTATCTATCTATCTATCTATCTATCTATCTATCACTGGACATCAGTCTCTAAATCCCCCGTTTATCTATCTATCTATCTATCTATCTATCTATCTATCTATCTATCTATCTATCTATCTATCTATCTGTGGACACCACTCTCTAACTCACTCGTTCTCTATCTCTCCATCTATCTATCACTGATCACTCTCTAACTCGCACTAACTCAATCTCTCAAAACTCAATCGTTATCTATCCATCTATCACTGGACATTAATCTCTAACTCTATCTATCTATCTATCTATCTATCTATCTATTTATTACTGAACATTACTCTATCTATCTATCTATCTATATATCTATCTGTGGACATCACTCTCTAACTCACTCTCTCTAACTCACTCGTTCTCTATCTCTCCATCTATCTATCACTGATCACTCTCAAACTAGCACTAACTCAATCTCTCAAAACTCAATCATTATCTATCTATCTCTCTATCTATCACTGGAAATCACTCTCTAACTCTATCTTTATCTATGTATGTATCTATCTGTCATTGGAGATCACTCTCTAACTCACTCTCTCTGACGCCCTCATTATCTATCTATCTATCTATCTATCTATCTATCTATCTATCTCTCTCTTCTCTCTCTCTCTATCTATCTGTCTCTGGACATCACTCTCTAACTCACTCTCTCTAACTCTTTCATTATCTATTTCTCTCTCTCTCTCTATCTATCTATCTATCTGTCTAATTTCACAATAAATTAGTTGATTCTTTTACGAGTTCGATATTTCTTTCTCATTATCGTCCATCCATCTCAGTAAGTGGAATCCAATTGCGAATCTTTTATAAAATTTATGCAATTTTCTCGGCCCCTTTTATCACGCTGAATATGATGTATTTTCATTGAAGGCGATCACTTGGCATCGTAGACATTTGCAATAGCAAGCTTAAGTGAGCGATAGCGTGTCATTTAACAACTATGGCCAATTTTAAAGCGCTATTAATTTCATAGAGCTACTTAATAAAGACAATTATGTAATAACAGGCGGAGTCGCATGTTATTTATTGTTCGAATTTTTCCCCACATTCTCTTTTCTCAGTTTTAAAATTCGAACCGCCTCCTTTTAATCAGATATTTTCTATTTTCCATCCATTAAAATGTTAGTTATCATTTCCTGCATTCTTTTTCGTTGCAACTTCGGGTATTCCCGACATTCGTCGTTACTGACGCAGTTTGAAACAATTATTCGTCTCTCTCTCTCTCTCTCACACACCCTTTCTCTTTCTCTCTTATATGACAAAGGGAGATTATCGGAGTCTAACATCTGTACAGAGAGTTCCCATAAATCTAATATTTACCTCTCGAAACAACTCGATCCTTGCAAATTATATTATTGTTTTGTTTTTTTTTCCCCATGGAGATAAAGCATCTGCTCTTTTTTTATTTATTTATTTGTTTCATAAATTTACTGACTTGTACTTTAATTACCCTGTACTCTATTTTGAACTGTCTTATTTGCGTTCTGCGCCTCCCTTCACCTTCCTTATTCGCATACAACGGTCTCTTTTTATGGCACGGGCGATTAATCAAATCATGCTCATCGTTTCTTATTAGCGTTATAACATAGCAGTCGCATTCGAATATCGAAAGTTTCCTTCCAAACGTTAAGTAAAGTATTAAGAAACAGAAAAATTTCGTTAGAAAGAAAGAAAAGAGTACTTGACTGTTATTATATATCGGACCTTCTATATGACAATGAATGTTGGACAATCTTATAGTGGTACAGATGGCCCAAATCAATATGTACATTTTTATTTTACAAATGTATAAGCAAACGAAAAGCAAACAAGAAAAACAGCATAAAAACTATTTTTTTTACAATAACAAACAATATTCATATTAATATATGTCAATGATATACAAGCATAGGGGTTACTATCCTTTGGCGGGATTTTC
>OZ010611.1:32606183-32816183 GCA_963932145.1 Acanthosepion lycidas
TCATGCCGTTTCCACATTTCTGGCGGACTGAATTGCGTCATGGTGCTCGCTATTTTTTTTTTTTTCATAGACGGTGCCCAACTGACCCTATTATGCTGTGCAGTCGACAAAACAAAAAACAACGTGCATGCGCGAATTTTTTTTTTAAATATATAAAAGGACGACAATTTAATCATCGCACCCTGTAGCGTGATAAACAAACGGATTGATCGTTCTGTTGGTTAAGAAATGCAGTATTTCTGGGTAAGTTGTTACCTCGACTGTACATTACTGCATATCATATCTCTCGTATTTTGTAGAACAGCTTGTAGACGTATAGTGTATCGTTCTTCATAGCCGCGGGGAATTCTCCTTTCTACAATTAGATATAATTCAATGGCAATCACGCTTCCCCGCAGTCCAAAACCCAGGAGTCGACCTTTATCATTGATACCCCTCATGTCGGATTTCGTTCCAGCAAATCCTTTGAGACAGAAATCGTGTTAGAGTTTGTTTTTTGGTTTTTTGAATAAGAAACAAACATAAAAAAAAACGATACAGACTTCCTTTTGCGCAGTTTTAATTTTCCGTTAATATATTCACTCAAATCTTAAAAGTACCTCTCCCTACTCGGCATAACAATTTTGCAGGTTGTGGAAGGGGGATAGATTTTTTTTTTGTTTTTTTATTTATGGAATTTGGAAAGTCATGATCGCCCACGAGCTGAAGGGTCACGTCACAGAGAATAATAATAACTAGTTTTTAACCTGTGAAAATTTTACGGTTTTCCTATTTGCACTTTCTGGTGAATCTAACGAATTCTTAAGTTAATCATTGAGTAAGCTCATGACGACAATAAAATATCTATAGAACTTACACTCTCGCCTCGTTAAATATTTGGCTTAACACAAAATATTGCATTACAAATAATAAATATACAGACTGGTCGTCATTTCAAGAAGTAAGTGGTTACAAATGAAAAAAAATCTGAAATTTTCAAGTTTTTTCACTTCACTGAAACAGCCGTTAAACACGTCTACCTTTCTTTTTTCTTTCATTTTCTCGCTGAAATAGAGTGGTGACTTTTTGTCTCGCTTTCAACGCGTTCAAAACGAGGCTATTATTTATGAGGTCGCGCGAACTAACGAAGATGGAGGGACGAGCACAACTGTTGGACAGTATTGTGATGTTCGTACTGTGATGTTTATCATTGTGATATCCATCTTTATTGTGACGTCCGTCTACTAAATATGAGCTCAAACGTTTGTTAATGGCAGTACTACACTATTTACCCAAGAACAATATCAAAAACGCTAAGTTCACTGATAATAAGAGAAAGGAAAGCTGTGGAGATATGATCGCCTAGGTCTTTGATGGATACGACACTTGAAGAGAAACATACTCGTGTAAATATTTAAAAGAAACTTTAAAGCAAATAAATTCGAATGATATACAAAATATTTTATGCTTTTAGCGAACTTTCTTCTAGTGAAACACAAAGTTTTAAGTTTTTAAGTTTCAAGGCCGGTCGAGTGACAGTTCAAGTTGATGAGTGTTTTAGGCAACTAACCATGACAAAAAAAAATTGCAAAACGTACAGGCAATTTTTAAATATATAATCTCTTTATGGATTGTTCCAAAAGATTATAGTTGGGGCAATTTCTGATCCGGTACTACACCCACCAACAGGCGAAAACGTGATACGCAATAAATAAATAAATAAATAAAATACAACCTAATTAATACATACCGATACGTGAAAATTCAATACATAAAAAAAAAAAACAAAAAAAACATGATATCCATAGACAGATGAAAATGCTCTCTTTGTGAAGAAACATAGCATCCATCGACAGGTGAAAATGCGATATTTGAAAACCCGATATCATACACCCGGACACGAGAAAATGTGCTATTAAAACATGTGAAAATGTGATATTTGAAAGTCAAATATAATACTCAGCGATACGTTAAAATAAGATATATGAAAACCGGATGTGGCACTCGGCGATACGTGAAATTGCGATCTTTGAAACCGAATATGACACGCAGCGATACGTGTAAATGAGATATTTGAAAACCGGATATGGCAGTCAGCGAAACATGAAAATACGATATTTGAAAACCGAATATGACACACAGCGATACGTGGAAATGGCAGTCAGCGATACGTGAAAATACGATATTTAAAAACGGGATGCGACACCCACCAACATGAGAAAATGCAATATTTGAGAAAACTGACACGACAGCCGCCCATACTTGGAAATGTGACACTTGAGAAAACCGATTTAACACCAACCGACATGTGAAGAGACAACGGTCGAAATGTACGCAAACAAATAAAATGTATTCACATAGTCACAAAACTTATAAACACAAATCTTTATGAATACAAGTCCTTATCAAGACAAGTCATTATAAACACAAGTCCTTATAAACACCAGATCAGAGTTGAGAGCAATATTAAATGTATTCCCTCATTCTTTGAATATTGCTGTCACATCTGGCCTGGTGCTTGTGTTATGTACTTAGAGATTTTTGATAAAATCAAAAAAAGAATTTGCACTGTTATCGGTCCTGACATGGCACCGTGACTTTCCAACCACCGTAACATAAATTCCCTGTGCCTTTTCTATAGATATTTTCATGATAATTGTTTTGATAAGCTTTTTTTATTTGGTACCTAGATTTTACGAATTTAAGCTGCTCACTGTCCCGTACTAGACAATTTTTTTCCCGCCAGAATATACCCTCTACGTGTTTATGTTTATCAATCATCCATTTACGCATAATTGAAAAAAAAAAATCACCTTTCAACATGACAACGGAATAAAACACTCTTCTAAATTATGGTCCAATCACCTCGAGCCAAAAAAAAAAGGGGACACAGTTTTTGGAAATTATGACTTGGCCGCCTCAATCTCCTGCCCTCTTTGTCATTGAATTAGTATGGGATGAAAAAATACATCTTTATAACAAAATGACAATCAATGCAACACTTATAGAAAAATTACTAACAATACATTTTATGATCTACAAAATATATATATATAAAAATATACCTTTACTCTGAAAGTATAAATTATGTACAAAAAGCATAACATTAAATATAAAATATTTAGATTTCGGTATTAAATAACCCATAGAGGTATTGATATGCCACTAAACAAAATCAAACGCCCAACATGAAACAACACGTCCTGGGTAAGCCGCTAAATATCGTCCAGAGGCTTCTGATCAGGAGGTTTTGAGGAGCGTGGAACTACCTCTTAATTGCTGATGTTCCCAGGTCCACCCTGACTCGGGGTGGTAGTACCTGTTAGGGTCCCAGCTATGGGCAAATAGTTAACCCTTAAACTGGGGTAAAAACACTATGAAAGTGTAAAAATAGGTTTTAATAACAGAAATACTTTGTAAAAAAAAATTATTGCTAGCAATAAATTTTTGAAGAAAAAAAACTATTACTAGCAATACATTTTCGAAAAAATATTACCAACAGTGTTTTTAAAAAATAAATATTACCAGCAATACATTTTTGAAGGGGAAATATTAACAGAAATAGATTTTTGAAAAAACAAAATATTATCAGTAATAAAAATTTTGCCGGCATTAAATAACCCATTGAGGTTGATATGCCGTAAAACAAACCAAACTTAACCAAAATGAAACAACATTTTGATGATATTAATCCATATAATATCCTGCAATTTCTTGAAAAAATCAAACTGCATTCAAAAATATTATTCCAGTAAGACTACAACATAAAATACATCAATATTAAACACCATCAGTTATAGTAATTATGTCCATAAAAACATATATTCAGAGAAGCTAAGTGTTATCTACCATGTAATTAATTGTGAAGGCATAATGTATATTATATTTTTATTACTTCAAAGCTCTCAAGAAAAATAAATTTCGGTATGAAATGATCCACAAAGACTTGCTAAACAAACAAAACAAAATCGTTGCGACTTCTTGGACATACCTTTTCCGGTGAGATGATATGCCTTAAAACAAACCAAACCTAACCAACATGAAACAACATTTTGATGATATTAATCCATTTTCCTAGAAAACAAACTGTATTCCAAAATATAACCCCAGCAAGACTACAACATTAAGCACATCAATATTAAATATCATTTATCGTAATTATGTCCATACAAACATATATTCCATAAAGAGTTGCGAAACAAACAAAACAAAATCGTTGCGACTTCTTGGACATACCTTTTCCGGTGAGATGAAGTAGATAAGATTATATTGAATCTATTGCTAGGCCTGCTGCTAAGAAAATTGATTCTCTGTGTCATGCTACACAATTTTTCTCTCCAGAACCTATCATAGATATTTACCATTCATCCATGCCTTGAATATTGCTACCATATATTGTTCCTGCTGTATATCTAGAGATTTTCAATAAAATCCAAAGAAGAATCAGCAATATTATTGGTCCTGACCTGGCGTCTCGGCATCAGTCACTTTCTCCCCACTGTAATGTAGCTAGGCTGAGTCTTTTCTATAAATACGTTCAGGTTAATTGTTCGGGTGACCTCTTCGCTATGGTATTGTAAATACTCATTAGGGCTAGTTTTTAATTGTTCTTTTATTCCCATCTTCCACCCAGACAATGAATTGTACATATCGGGACTAGCTAAAACTTTCATAGAGACAAAGAGGTATTACGGTGAATGTAGTAAGAAAGAATGTGTTGTTTTGGTGTTAGGATTATTTTGGTATGCTTGGGTCAGTGTTTGTGGCTAGCTAAGTTTAAAATTAAGACAGAAGAGCGTCCTTTTCCACGTTCTCCATTTTGGCCTTGTGCCCCATTTTCTGCATTGAAGCGAAAATAAATATCGCTCTACGCTACGGTACCCGGACCTCATGAATTTCAGTGTAGAACTAGATTGGCGGCAAGGTCTCAGCAATTTACAGTTGAATTGGTAGCTGCAACCGTAAATTCTATGCTAACAGTTTCTTTTCTCTCACCTCTCGCTTGTGGAACTTCCTTCCGGCTCAATGCTTTCCACCGAAATTTAATCTTCAAACATTTAAATACAATGTCAATCGTTATTTTACTGTCTTCCTGATTACTCTTCTATTGTTCTCGCTCCTTAATAATGTTTCTCTTCTTTTTTAATTATTATTTCACACTCTGTAACCCCTTCTGTCTTAATGGCTTTACTTTCGTGCATACGGTGGTATGACTAAAAAAAAAAAAATGTGTTATTTGAACAGGAATGTCAAATTGCGATTTTTTGTTATGTTCCCAGGGCTAGTGATCGGGTATTTGAAGGAAGGTGTTGTATGATTGATTGCTGGGAGATTTCGCCGCAGAGTTGAGTAAACGTTCTTGCTTAAACCTTACAATTACGTCAGTGAGCTTGATCCTTCTTCATATTCGTGGCCTTGGTCACAGAAGACCGGCACAGACAAATGTTTTTGAAGCGCTTTTATGTGTGAGAGTGTATAAGCGTCGACTGATATTAGCATAATCTTCAACATGGGCCTGTTCTTTTGTAGGAAATCGGTAAATGACGTCATTCCATGAGATGTCAAGGATGCCGACGGCCAAGGGCAAAAAAGAAACTACTAAAAGAAGCGTGTTGGTGGCTTTGAAAAAAAAAAATGGGATTTAAATTTAGTTTTTCTTATCTTTTGAACGGCTTACTTAATCACTTCACGATTTACTTATCTTTTCGAATGGCATAGGTTTGGCCTTTTTGCTCAGTTGGCGAATATTAAGATATTTTTTTATACTTACGTACTTGACATGTATTTTCTGGCAAATCATTATTTGTTTCTGACTTGAGGTCAAATATCTAATTAGCATTTTCAAAATATGAGAACTTCGGAACGTATTTTCTTCTTGAAAGATGTATCTCACTAATACATCCAAATTATGAGACATAAGAAATTTGGTTTTGACTTCAATCATATAACCAAAATATGATACGTTCCATGTAAGGTTTGTTAGTACTTGAAGAACGTATGTGGTTCCTACATCGGGGTTACCAATTGTGGTTCCTACATCGCGGTTACCAAATGTAGTGGTGCTGTAAGAATTGTTGGCTAGGGTCACCGTGAATTTAATCAAGAAGGAAAGCTGTGTTCTTGTAAAACAACACCCCATATGAATCATGTACAACATACACGAGAGAAAAATAATCAAGCTCAGTGAACATTAATAAAATATTGTATTAACAATGATATACAAATTTCAACAGCGTCCTGGGTATGACGATAAACTACATCCGCGTCCTGGGTATGACGATAAACTACATCCGTATCTTGGGTATGACGATAAACTACATCAGAGTCCTGGGTATGACGATAAACTACATCCGTATCCTGGGTATGACGATAAACTACATCCGCGTCCTGGGTATGACGATAAACTACATCCGCGTCCTGGGTATGACGATAAACTACGTCCAACAAAAAGGCATCAGATAATGTTTTCGGAAAAATAATGTTGCCAGCTCTATGTTTTTTGGAAAAAATAATGTTGCCAAGTATGCGTTTTTGAAACAATAATGTTGCCAGCTATATGTTTGATAGTACTGTATATTTAATATATGTATAGGTATATGTGTATGTATGTATGTATGTATGTATATATATATATATATATGTGTGTGTGTGTGTATATATATATATATATATATATATATATATATATATATATATATATACCTTAATTTAGCATTAAATGACCCACAGTGGTTGATATGCCATAAAACCCAACCAACCAACCAAATTTCAACAATAAGTATAAAGAAAGTTGCTTCCCTTTTTCCGTAATAAAAAGGGTAAGTTTAGCTAATTAATGTTGAGTACAATATTGAATGTTATTTAACTACAAAGTTCAATTGACGTCTTAGCTAAATGAAGAATAATTCCACAGTCTGTTTGTGAGTGTGGAAAGATGTAATGTACACGAGTGAAATCAATAGAAATTAGTAAGATTACTCGAATGAGTAATAACTAAGAATTAAAAATGTCATAAGAAATATAGCGCCGTGCCGTAATTTCCAAGAATTGAACTGCTACTGCTGTTGGCTAACAGCGAGAGAGTTTATATAGTTATGCATAGGCTCCAGTGAGCTTGCCGCCTAAAATATAGAAAGATACTAAAATACGCGATTGGTCAGGAAATGGACCAATCCATGATTTTAGAGAAAAATTCAAATGATGTGCGGTGGCAAAATTGTCATATAATAAGTATCTTATATTTATGAACCAATGACATTAAAGAAAGCGGAGGTGTGGCACATGTAAGTGATCACTAGACATACGTCACTGGTCTATGAAAAGTATGTATGACTAATTCTAAATAAGTTTTTATTACTTAAGGTCAACTCACGAGCATATTCAAATAAAACAACATCCAAAGAAAGGGACTTAATAACAGAGTTACTGAAGCACATTTCTTCTTCTTCTTCTTCTTCTTCTTCTTCTAATACTACTACTACTTCTTCTTCTTCTAATACTACTACTACTTCTTCTTCTTCTAATACTACTACTACTACTTCTTCTTCTAATACTACTACTACTACTACTTCTTCTAATACTACTACTACTACTACTTCTTCTTCTTCTTCATCTTCTAATACTACTACTACTACTACTACTACTACTACTTCTTCTTCTTCTTCTTCTTCTAATACTACTACTACTACTTCTTATTCTTCTTCTAATACTACTACTACTACTTCTATATGCCGTGTCCCTTCAAGACGTTGATAATCAGGTCTCTCCATAATCTCGTGTCGTTTGTCGTACTTAATAAATTTTGTCTTTTTGTTATTTCCCCTAAAACTTTTTTTGCCACCCATTTACTCCAGCCTCTTCTTCTTCTTCTTCTTCTTCTTCTTCTTTATGACGTGTCCTTTCAGGACGTTGGTGATCATGACACGCCTCAATTTTTTTTCTCCTTTTTAACTCTAAATAAATTTGTCTTTTTTTATTTCTCTTAAAACTTGTTCTGCCATACGTTTACTCAAGCTCTTTCTTCTCTGTGCCGCGTCCCTTCGGAAAGATGGTGATCATGGCTCTCCATAATTTCCTGTCCTTTGTAACTCTTCATAAATTTAGTCTTTTTGTTATCCTTCCTAAACCTTGTTCTGCCATCCCCATTTCAAGCTCTTTATTATTATTATTATTATTATTATTATTATTATTATTCTCCCCTTCTTCTTCTTCTTCTTCTTCTTCTTCATCATCATGCTGCGTGCTTTCAGTACATTAGCGATGATGCCTCGTCACAATTTTATATCTTTCAAATTTTTGGAGGTATGTTACATATGATTTGTGTACCTGAAGAAGGCCATAGAATCGATTAGCTGAAACATTGTAGGGACAAAAATCAACAAACATTATTATTTCTATTATCTAAACAACTGCTGGAACGATAATGACACTTCTTAAAATTCTAGAATGTAAACTTCTTCAGGTAAACAATAGATCGGTTGAAATATTGTGGTAGCAAAAATATTTAAAAAAAAAATGATTATTTCTATTATCTAAACAACTGTTGTACTTGTCTCGAAATTCTGGTTTTTTTCATATGGATTGTGTACCTGAAGAAGGCCATAGAATTGATCGGCTGAAAAATTGTGGCAACAAATTAATTCATGGAAATATTTATTTCAGTCGACCAAATCACAATCGGAATGACTCTTTCTAAAGTTGTAGAAAGTTTGTATTTTTAGGAAGAGAAAAGGCGATTATCTCTTTTTGGTCGATTCAAATCACGCAGTTGCTTTTTAGGTCTCGCCCGGGCTGAGGCTAAATTTGTCTCAACCGAACAGCTGCCTCGTGGTGCAGCTAACAACCGTATAGCGCCGTATTACTATGGAAATATATCTTCTCCAGATATATAACATATCTCCAGCTCGCAGTCCTCATGTTGGGAAAAACCCTGGAATCTCTGTTTGCGGATATGTCCCCGATAGCAACATAGTAGATGAATCAGGCTCGATCGAACCTGATATATATATATATATATATATATATATATATATATATATATATATATATATATATATATAAGGCAAGATGTGTGTGTATGTGTAACGAATGCACAGCCGCAATTTTCGATGGATTTGCACCAAAATTTACATGCACATGCACAAGTTAGCGGGAAGGCCAAGACCGACATTGCATTTCCCAACTCCCATCGATAGTGGAAATAATCGATTTTTTCATACTTTTATGGCAGTTTTCATGTATTTTGCGGCCATTTTCTACTGACCAGAGTGAGAGCCTATAGCTGGCTGCCACGAATAGGCAGGAAGATTCTATTCGCCAGCGTGAGAGTCAGCAGCAGACTGACATGAATGTCAACTAGCATGCTAGCATGCAAATAAATAAATCGATAGCTGCATTCGCCACAAGTGGGAAAAATTTAATTTTGCCTGGCACTTTACTTCAATTGGCTCCTTCGCTTGCTTAAACTCAACGTTGATTCTGATTCCACAGAACTGGTTTGGGCGTGAAAAAGTATTTGTTGTTAACATTTTTTTTCATTCGGTTTTTCCAGTTACGAACCCTTTTTTAGAGCTGGTCGTTTTGTGTTCATTTTGTTTAGTTCTTTTTTCGTGACAGCTTTAATGTTTAATATAGAGCTTAGAAAAAATTCTCAGTGTGAGATAGGCAAGAAGTAAGGCATATAGCAACATCAGCACGGCAAGGGCAATCCTTTAAAAGCAAGGAAGGGCAAAAATATTTAAAGTCAAGTGATAGCGATTGCTGTATGAGTCGTACGATGTTTGAATCAAGCATGGGCAACGTCGGGCCATGCTGCTAGTCCTAAATATGACTTCTTCAGAAGCATGGAAAAATATCCAAGAGTTCCAATTCCTGGTGGAAATTATTACACGCAAGACTCTCTTTTCTCCTACTCTTTTTTCTCTGCTTATTATGTAGATGTGGTTCACATGTTCTCTGCGTGCTACATATGTAAATATGTATACATAATTGTGTGTATGACTTATCATTATAAAACACATTTTCTGAGAACAAATCAAGTTTGTCATTGCTTTTTTTTTCAGTCATTCCGTCAGTAAAATAAAGTGTTATATCATATATATATATATATATATATATATATATATATATATATATATATATATGTATATATAATGCGCATAATGGGGGAAATGCAAATGAGAAAATAAACCTTTCTTTCATAGCGCACCCATTATCTGGATCAACCTGACGTGACATGATATTATTAAGATTATACTTATTTAAATTTCTACAGATTTACATTCAGTTAGGAAAACAAGCTGACAGTATTCTTTTGTTTGTTTATATTATTTTGGGGGTGGTAAGTATACGTAGCAAATTATAAGTAAAAAAATTCCAAACGAATAAATACACTTCACCCTTCCTATTCCATGTTCTGACTAGTTTGGGATTGTCTGACGAAATTTTACATATCAGCTCTTGTATACCCTACAAGCAAGCCACCAATCCGCCACAGGGTGGCAGCCACTAATAGTTTACCGCTAGTGGCCCGCTGTCGGACCGCCGTCGTGTCCGGCTCGGCAATGTCATCACTGGCGGACCGCTGGAGGCCCACCGGTTGCTGCCACCAGAAGACCGTTGGCGTTGCCTCCGGCGGCCCGACAGCGGGCCACTGGCGGCTTGTAATGTTGAGTATTATTAGGTTGGTGCAAAAATAATTTCGTTTTCTCACATAGTAACATATGTTAGAAAACGAAATTATTTTTGCACCAACCTAATATAATAGCAGTTAACGTGTAGTATGTATTTAATCGTTTCGGTGTTATGTGCCTGCGTAGATGTTAGCATTTTGAAATATTCAGTTTGTGTGTGTGTGTGTGTGTGTGTGTGTGTGTAGTTGCATGGCTGTGTGTTTCTTTAAAGGTTTTATGCGTATGGCAGGCAGATAAACACGACGATAAAACATATAGGATCTTTCTCTGGAAAATGTCACCCCTTATTTCTTGTGGGCTTCTGGCCCAGCTGAAGAATGGAGAAATAAATTGACTCCTCCCTTTTTTTGCCGGAAGAAATATTTCTCGTAAACCTCTCTTGGGCCCATCACAAGTCACCATTGCAGGAAGTTGGAAGTATAACATGGAAGGTTGACTCAGACAGCAACACCCTTGGGACGCTTCATTGGTCAAGATTTTATTTCTTGAAAGTAAGAAAAAAGTAAATAAGTGAAATGAATAAGGAGAAATTAGAAAGTGTAGAAAAAGAAACAAAAAAAAAAGAAGAGTGAAGTTAATAAAGAAAAAAAAAAGAAGGAAGGGTGAAAAAAAAAACTGTGTCTTCGAAAAAGAAGATTCAATGAAAGAGAGAGGGAGAAAAAATGAATAAAAGAAGATAGGGGAGAAGAAAAAAGAAGGGGAAAAAACTAGACCAGAGAAGGAGTTTAAAAGAAAGAATAGAAACAGAATGAACAAGGAGACAGAGTAGTAGTGGTAAGAAATAGAGAAAAAAAGTGGGAAGAGGAGAAGAAAAAGAAAGTAAGAGAGTGAGGAGTAGTTGTAAAAAGGAATGAAGGGGGTTAGTAGTAAAATATAGAAGAAAAGAAGGAGGGTTAAGAATATTAGTAAGAAATAGACAAAAAGGTGGAGTTTGAGTACTAGTAGTACAAGATAGAGGAAAGGGAAGAGAGTGAAAACTAGTAGTAAAATGTAGAACAAAAGGGAGAGGGGAAGAGTAGTAGTGAGAGATAGAGGAAAACGCGGAAGATGAAGAGTAGTAGTGTGAGATAGAGGAAAATATAGTAGTAAAATATAGAGGAAAAAAAGAAGGATGAAGAGAAAATAAAGAAGAAAAAAAGACAGAAGAGAACCAGGTGTAAGGGATAGGGGAAAAGGGTGAAGAGTAGTAATGAGAGAGGGATGAAAAGGAGGAGGCTGAGGAATGTAGAAAGAGATAGAAGAAAAGGAGGGTGGTGAATAGTGTAGTAAGAGACAGAGGAAAACTGGAAAGGTGGAATGTAGTAGGAAGAGTTAGCGGAAAAGGGGATTGTGATGAGTAGTAGTGAGAGATACTGGAAAAGGAGAAGGGCAAAGAGTGTAGTAAGAGATAGAGAAAAAGTCGTGGGGGTGAAGAGTAGTAGTAAGAGATAGAGAAAAAGGAAGAGGATGGAGAGTGTAGAAAGAGATAGAGAAAAAGTCGGAGGGTGAAGAGTAGTAGTAAGAGATAGAGAAAAAGGAAGAGGATGGAGAGTGCAGAAAGAGATAGAGGAAAAGTCGGAGGGTGAAGAGTAGTAGTAAGAGATAGAGAAAAAGGTAGAGGATGGAGAGTGATGAAAGAGATAGAGAAAAAGTCGGAGGGTGAAGAGTAGTAGTAAGAGATAGAGAAAAAGAAAGAGAATGGAGAGTGTAGAAAGAGATAGAGGAAAAGTCGGAGGGTGAAGAGTAGTAGTAAGAGATAGAGAAAAAGGACGAGGATGGAGTGTATAGAAAGAGACAGACGAAAAGTAGGAGGGTGAAGAGTAGTAGTAAGAGATAGAGAAAATGGAAGAGGATGGAGAGTGTAGAAAGAGACAGACGAAAAGTCGGAGGGTGAAGTGTAGTAGTAAGAGATAAAGAAAAAGGAAGAGGATGGAGAGTGCAGAAAGAGATAGAGAAAAAGTCGGAGGGTGAAGAGTAGTAGTAAGAGATGCATGAAAAGAAGGAGGACGAAGTGTGTAGTAAGAGGTAGAGGAAAAGGAGAAGTGTGAAGAGTGTAGCAAGAGAAAGAAGAAAAGTTTGGGGGTTGGAGAGTAGTACTAAGAGAAAGAGGAAAAATGGGAGGGTGAAGAGTAGTAGTAAGAGATAGAGGAAAAGAGGGAGGGTGAGGAGTGGTAGTAAAAGTTAAAGAGAAAGTATAGAGGGAAGGAGAAGCAGTGTATTAGGTAAAAATTGAAAATTACGAAGAGATTATAAAAAAAGATATGAATACGCGTAAAAAAGATTAGAGTTGTAAGAAAAGGCGAAAAAGGAACAGAAAAATATACAAGTAATGTATTATTTCAGCTTCATAATGGTTGTTACATTTGCACACAGTCAAATCTAAGAATTATTATAGGACAAAAACAGTTTAAAAAATAAACAAAGGAAGCATTAGAATTAATAGACGAATACCTTTGTTTTAATTGCACCCATGAAGTTGTCACACCCAAGTAATTACAATTATTCACCAAAATTTTGATTCCCGGGCAGCCTAAAGTTATTCAAGACCTGTTTTGCATCGAAATGGACGATGCCAACGACAAAGATCCCTAATTATAGTCGTAATCCTTTTCTTGCATATGGCGACCCTGATATATGGCTAAAAGGATTCGTTGCATTTTCAATCCGTTATCAACAAAACATTTATCATGTAGAATGTCTAGGAAGGAAGTTACAGAGGTGACAAAGTTTATTTGTGTTAGACATTCATTGCTTTGGGCAAAGCAGAAGAAGCGACAAACTTGAAACCTTTAGCTACTTGTTTCGATAAGAAAGATTTCGAAAGGAAAAACCAAGGCTTAAATTCTACTGATTAAACAATTTAGTATTGTTTCACGGGTTTTCGTTATTTAAATTTGATAATGGCGATGTGCAAAACAGAAACATAAAGAACACGTATGCTTAGAATAATAACAAAACAATTGATTTTTTTGGACATATAATGAAGAAAATAGGTGTGGAGAATGTGGCACTCACAAGTCATTATAGAAGGAAACAGTGAATAACTTTATTAAAAAGTTTGTAAATGAATAAATAATACGGAGTGGGAAGTTTATTAAAAAGAAATATATACAGTGTAACCCGGATATAAGAGACCCGGATATAAGAGAAACCCGGATATAAGAGATATTTATCTGGTCCCAAATTAGAGCCATACTTACCTAAACAAAATAGACCAAACCCGGATATTAGATAAACCCGGATATAAGAGACTTCTTCTTCGGTCCCGACAACTCTCTTATATCCGGGTTACACTGTATATATAAGAATGTGAAACGATATTTAAGCAAAGATCTCAGGCAAGGAACAAACTGTTGCAAGTAAGGTTGCTGTTGAAGCAATAAAAAAAAAAGTTAAGCAACGATGAAAGACTAATGAAGGTTATAGAATGTCAAGGAGCCCATAATAATATGTCATGCTTTGGGAGAGTGTTGTAAGCAGTAAAAGGATAAGCTCATTTATTTATATCAACTAAACATTTATCATGCAAATTGTCTGCAAAGCAAGTTGCAGATGTGAGAAAGTTTATTTGTGTTAGACATTTTCATTGCTTTGTGCAAAGCAGAAGAAAGCGACAAACGTGAAAACATTAGCTGCTTGTTTCGACAAGAAAGATTTCGAATAGATAGATTCTTAAATTCTATTGATTTATCCATTTAGCATTACTTCACAGGTTTGCGTTATTTAGATTTGATAATGGGAAATAAAAAGGTTATGTATACTTATAATAAGAACGAAAGTTACATTTTTTTTGGAAATATAGTGAAGAAAGAAGACTAAGAGAATGTGACACTCACAGGACAAGAGAGCAATAAACAGCGAATAACCTAATTAACAAGTTCGTGTAAATTAATATAGAACAGGCAGTGAGAAGTATAGTAAAAATAATATTGCTAAGAGATGTAAATTATGGGAAGTTGTGGAGAGTCATGATCCCCCACTTCTTGAAGGGACACATTAAAGAAAAGGAGAATGGTGACGTTATTAGATTACGGGACTTATTTATTTAGAATATCAAAAATTAATCTCTTCAGTTTTGTTTATGTAGGCAATATTGTCACGGGGAGACGAGTCCCATCTTGTGGCACCTTTCGGGGAAAGCCTAAAAATGGCACGACGGGTAGCTCCAAGAGTTGGGAGTGAAGCTGGGTAGACGAAACTATTTGGAAACCGCAGATGGTTGCGCTAGAATGGAGTCACGAGTCCTGACCATATAGACAGTTAGAAGCTCTTCAGATTTGATTGGGAATATTCCGAGAAATGCGGCCTCGTTAAAAAAAAAAAAAAATCACCGATCCCTCGGCAGCCTGGTTACACGTGGGGGGGGGTGCTTATCGATTTGAAACACACATTGTAATTTTTAAAAAAAGAAAAGAAATAGCGGAAGTTCGCAATCTGACACACATCTATCAATCTGTATATATAATATTAGGTTGGTGTAAAAATAATGACGTAATAATGTCGTTTTTTGACGTTAAAAAAGACGTCAAAAAACGACATTATTACGTCATTATTTTTGCACCAACCTAATATAAATTTGCTAATTTAAAAATACGGTTCCATCGCTACAGAGCAATTGCCATGTTTCAAAAACTAAAAACTTCAATTATAGAATTAAGTTAAAGTCCCTAGTCCTGTTTCATTTTCAAGCGAATTTTGGAATAACTTACTTTGAAATTTACTGAGTTTCATAAGAACATACATTCAGAAGAGTAGTTTCTAAGTATGCGGGGAAATCCAATCGTTTTAACAAGGGACGGTAGGGTATTCAATTTCACTGATAACTATTGTATCAAAATATGAGTTACTTTAAAAAAGAGATTAAGTCAAAGGAGAGTAGGGGTGCTTTTTCCAACGAATGATGACACCCGGCACTTTTTTTTCGCAGTTAAATTTGTACTTGAAAAACATAATGATTTTTTTCCAAAAGGGTTGCTAAAAGGATTATTTTATAATAACGAAAATAAATACATATACTGTTTAATAAATAAATGGGGCGTCTACTGAAATATGAGTATCCACGACAAATATCGGTTAAAGTGATAAAAATTTGTCGGATTCATAAATACAAAAAACAATACTCCTTTAGTATATATATATATATATATAGAGAGAGAGAGAGTCGCATGAAAATAAGTGGATACAACGTCTAAAAACAAAATATCCAGCCGGGCTAAATCACAAATTTAAAAATATATAGATATAACTCAACAAATCAAAACCTACCCACATTTCTCACCCACACAAGACAGACAGGCTTACGGAGGTGTGGAGGCCTCACACTTATACACTCACCCACACGAATATACACACTTACACACATCATACGCACTCACTCCCTAATGAGCCAAATGATAACACACACCCACAGCAATACACACGCTTACACATATCATACTCACTCACTCCCTAAGAACCAAATAACACACACACAAACACTAAACAGAGACACATCCCCTCACCAAGTCCAATAAAACTGTCAAACTGACCAGAGAATTCACAGCAGCATGTATCTATCCAGCTCTTATCTCAAATAACAACTTAAAAGAGACTGTTTCACCAACACAAGGAATGTTAAAAGATTCATGTTAAAAAGATAAAAAAATAAAAAAAACAAATGAAAACTACAGACAAAAGTTCATTTTCTCCATCAAGACATTCATTTCTGTAGTTTAGTGCTAGCAGCAAGCAGAAATATTTCTCCTCCCGATGATGGCCATTTCGGCCGAAACTAGTCGAGGAATCTAAATGGAATAATAATAAAAAAAACGAAAGAATATTAATCTACAACCCAGTGTGTCTGAAGATTTTAATTTTTTTATTGTTCAAAATATATATATATATATATATATATATATATGTGTGTGTGTGTGTGTGTGTGTGTGTATAGTGAGAGGTAGGGAGAGAAAAAGAGAGAGAAATCTATAGTATTGGTAAAAAGCGACAGAAAGCCTGCCAGATATCCAAACGAAGACTTTATCTAAACAAGAAGCACTAATAACCAATAATAATTAACAAAAAAAAAAACACCATAAAAGAAAACAGGAAAATGGAATATAAACTAAGAAGAAAAGACGAAAAAACAGATATCTACCTAAACAGTAATAAACAGTATTTTATGTTTAAATTACCAAGACACACCAATTACGTCCCCCGGCCTCATGACTCAGAGAGACACAAATTTCTGGTCGCTATTTAAGTTTCACGCTACCGCGATTGCCAGGCGATACCAATATATGTATATATATATATATATATATATATATATATATATATATATATATATATATATATATATATTATAAATTAATTGATTTAAAATATATATTTTTCGCTACACAGTTCTAACCATGTTTCAAAATGGAAGCTAAAAGGTTCGAATTTAATTTTGTAATTAAATGAAAGACATTAGTTCCATTTCATGCTCAAGCGAATTTTGGAGTAATTTATTTTTAAAATTACTGGGTTTTAAAGGCACTGCAAAAAATCATAATTCACGTTTCCAAGGATACAGAGAAATCCATTCATCCAGACAAAGGGTGGTTGCGTGTTCATGATTGCTGTATTTTGTTGTATCAGTTATTAGTTACGTTTTGGTAGGGGTAGGAATGTATTTTTCAATGAATTCTAACATACGTTAAATGCATGTCGTCTGGATTTTTAAAAAAAATTATAGTTAACGGCAAAAATTATATATATATATATATATATATATATATATATATATATATATATATATATATATATATATATATATATCTTCCTTGGTCGTATAAAGTAGACATCAGTTTAAAAAGCTGTTACACTTTTATCCGATAGAATCTTAAGAGTTCATGCTGAAACCCTTTGGGAAATTTCGCCATTTTAATTGAAATTTTAGTGAAATTTAGACATTTTAATTGAAATTTTAGTGAAATTTCGACATTTTAATTGAAATTTTAGTGAAATTTCGACATTTTAATTGAAATTTTAGTGAAATTTCGACATTTTAAATTAAATATGCTCTCAAAGTCATGATAGTGATTACTTTTAAATGAAATATTTTTAATCATATTGCCCCGTGCAATGCAGTAAATTCATTGAAACACAAGTGGTTATTATGGAGCGAAAACAATAGAAGAGTATTCAAGTAGATAATAGATCTCGATTGAAACCGCATTTCATTTTAAAAATCATTTAAAGATCAAATTTAACTGGAAAACATAAAACCGGAAGAGAGTCCCACAAAGAGTAGGAGAAGGGAAACGTTTAGTATAAAAGCATGAATTGAAGCTGTAAATTGATGTGACCTTGTTACCAGTCTAGTACTGCACTTAAATTCGTAAAGTCTACGTAACATAGCGATGAACACATCCTAATAATTACCATGAGAGTATTTATAGAAAATGCATAGTCGGTGGAAAAGTCACTGAAGCCGAGACGCCAGGTCAGGACCAATAACATTGCAGATTATTTGGATTTTATTAAGAATCTTAAAAAATGCAACAGGGGGTTCCAACTACATCATATGTGGCAACAATATTCAAAGCATGGACGAAAGATAGATGTATAGATATGCAAGATAAATTCAGGAGATAAAAATTGTCAAGCACGACATAGCAAATCAAGTTTCTTAACAGCTAACTTAGCAATGGATTTAATATAGTCATTCCACTTAATGTCAGCCGAGAATCTAAGCCCGAGAAGACGTAACCAGTTACTCTTATGGAGGTTAGCATCAGCCATGATGATGGGGGAAAGGAAGGGGTCTTTCAGTAATGATTCATATAATACATAGTTCAAATACATAGTCCTATTTATTGGGGTCGTAGGCTGTAGCAGAAACTAGCTATGCTCCTGTATGTCAGCGAAGGAAAGATGAAGACGAGACTTGAAGCAACAGAAACGTGGTTTTGCATAAGGATGCTGAGCATAGCATGGATTGAGCATTTGAGCAACTGCAAGGTTTTGGAGAAAATGGAAGCAAAAAGGAAACTTATACTTAACATCAGGAAGAGGCAGTTAAAATTTCTGGGACACGTAATGAGGAAAGAGGGCTGGGAAAATCTGATACTCACAGGACGGATGGAGGGGAAAAGGGTACGATTGAATTCTGCTTTTTCTACCTATAATACTCAGTATTATCATTAATTTTATAAAAGCCATTTATATCGAGATATTTTATACAGTGTAACCCGGATATAAGAGAGTTGTCGGGGCCGGAGAAGAAGTCTCTTATATCCTGGTTTCTCTTAAATCCGGGTTTGGTCTATTTTGTTTAGGTAAGTATGGCTCTAACTTGGGACCAGAGAAAATATCTCTTATATTCGGGTCTATCTTATATCCGGGTCTCTTATATCCGGGTTACACTGTATATAAAAAAGAGATCTTAAATAGAGTTTTACTTGCCATCAGCATGCTTGACGCTAGATTCCTGGAGAACAGCACGCTACGCCTTCTTGACATCAAGTTTTCAACTGAACTAAAGTGAGTGACTACATCGTATCAATAGCTGCATCTACTGCAAGGAAAGTTAGGTCACCGTGTCATGCCAGAAAATTTTTCTCGTCAGAATTCATCTTGCACATTTACAGATCTATCATTCGCCCGTGCATTGAATACTGCTGCCATATCTGGCCTATTGCTCCTGCTATTCGTCTCGAGGTCCTTGACAAAATCCAAAGAAGGATCTGTAATGTAATCGATCCTGACTTGACATATCGATTTGAATCACTTTCTCACCGACGTGACATGGCTTAGCTCTCTCTATTCCGCAAATGTTTTCATGACAACTGCTCTGGCGTCCCATTTTCCCTTGGCGCCCGGACTAGATGAATTTAAGTGTGCTACTAGATTGGCATATAGGTCCCATTCGTTTACTGCTGAACTAGCTAAATGCAGCCGTCACTTCTATCCCAACAGTTTCTTTTGTCGAACTTACCGCCTGTGGAACTCTCTTCCGTTTATTTGCTTCCCCGATAACTACAATTATCAAAAATTTAAATGCAACGTCAATCACCATCTTCTATCTTCTTGTATCCCGTTTATCTTTTGTCCTTTCCCCAATCGTCCCTATATCCATACTTTTCTTTCACTTTCACTCCCTGTAACCTCCTGTGTACTAGTAGCATTCTTGCCTTGATCGCGTGTTACGTACAAAAAGGAATCTTATGCAATGAAGAAAGAATTAGAAGCAAAATGGGTCCTTCTGCGGAATCGCAATCATTAAGTGATTTTTTTCTACATGAATCTCGTTTAGTAATTTTATTGTCAATTAAAACAACCATTAAGTGGTAACGATTTAAGTAATCAACATGAATACAACTTAATACTTTTATCAAGTTTCCATATTTGCAACTTGACTTAATGTTTTAACGCATGCGCAATATGCATTAAACTATCGTTTGCTTTACACATATTTTGATACAATGGTGTAAAATGTCGGCTTTTAAATTTTGTGCTGTTTATTTTAATATAAAGCAATTTATAACAAATCTAGATAATAAGTTGTACGAAACTGCAACCACTTAAATTTATTTGAATACTAAATCTTTATTCTTCAAATAATATCAGAATTATTGCTATCATTTAACGGCCTGAAGATACCGCAAAATTAAATAAATATCGACCTACATAGAAGTTGAATTGTCCAAATGATGTAAATAAAATAATTTTCGTATTCGTTTTTTGAACAAGGTTTTTATTTCATTATAATTTTATTTTGTGTTCCTCTCTAGACATAATCTGACATATTCCAAAATTTTGAGAAGAAACATTGCCCTATTATATTTTTGACTAGTCTATGACTAGTCTTATTTACGTTGCTTTTTATTGTAATATAAAGTCCGTTTTTACCACACCCCGACCGATTGCGAAGTTCATTAACAGACTTTTTCAATATATCCGACATTTTAGAATTATTTTTTTTTTCTATTTCCTTGCATCATCCGGATTTTTATGGGCGTTTTGGCTCAACTTAATTCAACCGGCAACACCTGACATTTTTAGTTCTACTTAAGGTTCCTTTTCATGTTTATACCTTTTGCGATTTTCCTCTTTCTTCACGGGTGAACGTTCTTATTCTTTTTATTAATTTTTTCCTTTTTCCTCTTCTCCTCCTCCTACTTTTTCTCCTCCCCCTCTTATTTGCTTCTTCTTCTTCTTCTTCTTCTTCTTCTTCTTCTTCTTCACCGTCTGCTTTTTCTTCCTTTTATTCTTCCCTTTCCCCTTCCTTCTGTCCCCTTTTTCTTCTTCGCACCCAGTCTTCTTTCCCGCGTTTCTCCTCCTCCTCGCTCACGTCCTCATTCCCCACCTTCTTTCCTCCCTTCCTCCCCTTCATCATCCACTTCGTTGTACCCAGCCGTGGCTCGCTTTTACTTTTCTCCTACTTCCACTTGTTCTTCTCCTCTTCCCTCCTTCTCCCCTCCCGCCTCTCTTACCCTCTCTACACTATCATCATCATCATCATCATCATCATCATCATCATCATCATTGCACCCAGCCTTCATTCTCGTGTTCCTCTCTTACTTTTCTCCCCCTCTTTCTTGCATTTATTTTGCTCTTCCTCCCCTCTCTTTCTTTCTCATCTCCCCTTCTTCCACCCTCTACTCCATCGTCTTCATTTTCTTCGTTGCACCCAGTCTTCTTTCCCACCACTCTCTCTTACATTTCTGCTTTGCCTCATTAAAAGTCATCGTTGATCATTTGCGACAGAAATGTCCCCCAAACAATTGCCCTTTCTCCCAGACTGAAATACTGGCGCTAACTTTAGACAGAGCCTTGGGGTTGGAGAAAGGAGAAAACAGAGCAAACTAGGGATTCTCCTTCGTAGAACGAGATGTATCATGTCTCATCTCTACGACGAGCACATTGGGGGTGTCACTATTTACCTACGACCAACCATGGCTTTACTAAAAATTTCAACTTTGTAAGTATAATTACACACACGCACACATGACACAATTTCCCTGCCAGTTCAAGAAAGACATTTTGCCACACACAAAAAAAAGAATGTTTAACATCTAGAATGTTTAACATCGAAAAACATAAGGAAAATTAATTAATTTTAATAATATGTGGAAATATCCACTCTTTGCCTGAAGAAGGTTGCGAGACCTGAAACTAGTGTTGCGAAATTATGGAAAAAATTCATAATGCATATTTAAAAAAAATCCACATTACAACCAAAAACGCTTGCGGTTTCTCTCTTCTTTTTAATATATACACTTTTCTCTTGTTGAAACAACTATAAACTCTTCCCTTTATATATATATATATATATATATATATATATATATATATATATATATACCTATTGCAGACGCTCGCTCAGGTACATTTGTGTTTGCTCAATACCCACAGAGCCCACCTGTGGTTTATACTGCAACTATACCGAGGAGACATTAGTTACAGTTTCTGGGAGAGAGCGTGTTATTTAGAGTGCTCAAAAATTTGAACACAAGGCCAGTACGCTCAAGCCCTACGTATGTGTGTGTGTGTGTGCATATGTGTGTGCATAAAAATATATAGAAACTAGGAAAGAACTCGTTAGGTAAATAATCCAAAGTTCTTTAGTATTTTTGTTATTATTTTTAAAAAATAGTGCTCGATACAAATGTAGACCATAAATATAATTATTTGTATCGTTGGAATCATATTTTTAAATATATATATATATATATATATATATATATATATATATATATATATATATATATATAAGGTTTATCTAGGCACCAATTATCCATCCAGACAGGCTTCATAAAAGTCAATCGCCATGGTCTTTCTGTTTAATTTTGATTATATTTTTTCCAGTTTTCGGATAAAGTGTTGAGTATTGCGTTTGAAGGTTTTTGATAATGACTGTGATATTTGAAAGTATTTGAACAAAAAGTAACAAAATATGAATTTCGGGCAGTTTATTAACAAATAAAGAAAAGGCGGAATTTATTTACAATTGAAAAAGCCGTACCGAAAGAAGAAGAATATTTAGCAAAACTAGTAATAAAATAATAGGGAAAATACTTCATCTAAATGTCAATAAAATAAGATATAAAAAAATTCTAGTAATAACTGTAATGATGCTGTTTAAATTCTACCTGAAATAGATAAAATAAACGTATTTCTTTCAGATGCGTCGTGTTTGTTTAAACATATAATTTAGCCTCGGGTACTTATTTGCAAACTTGTAAAATACACGATATTCTAATTGTCCGAAAATCTACAAATCAATTTCTGTATATTGGGTCTCGTTGTCTGACACGGACTTTTTTCTTCTCTACGCGCGAATATGTCGTCTGAATACTTGCGAAAAGATTTCCCCAAGTGCCGAAATAAAATATCTACCAAGCCTGTTCGTATGAACGATTCACAGAACTGTAAATTAAACTTTATGATAGAAAGTTCAAGTGTTTTAAAAATGACAAAGCCGAAACACATTGCTTTGCACATGAGTCATAAAAATCGACAAATCAAATTACGGGGAAATTATTGTCTTTAAATGCTTTCTAATGTGATTTAAAACGAATAATAGATAAAATGTTAACAGTGCAAATGGCCGACTTTTTCACCCATTGCTTCAAATGATGTATTGGTTCCCGGTTCAAAAGTGCTGCATTTCGTAGGCAAAAAAAAAAAAAAAAATAAATAGTGTTGCAATATAGGAATTGATTTCAATTTGTTCCTATATTTAATCTATTACTATCATGACACATAGGAATAAAACTGGGGAAAAAATAACGTTAATATCGACTAAAATGGAGAACTCGGGATGGACTCGCATGAATATAGTTGTGTTTTGAAAATTATGATCAAAACTTTATAGTTTTGAGTGTAGGAATAACACACATTTAATTTTAAATTGAAAAATCGATTTGATTGGCTTCATAAGCACAGAATAAAAAGTTAAGGTGTTATGATTTTGACTAGAATGAAACAAATAATCTTTCAGTATTATTATTATTATTATTATTGATATATTAAGTTGGTGCAAAAATAATGACGTAATAATGTCGTTTTTTGACGTATTTTTTCACGTCAAAAAACGACATTATTACGTCATTATTTTTGCACCAATCTAATATTATTACTTGATTTATTAGTTTGGTGCAAAAATAATGACGTAATAATGTCGTTTCTTGACGTTAAAAAATACGTCAAAAAACGACATTATTACGTCATTATTTTTGCACCAACCTAATATGTTTTTTTTCATTTGGCAAAGTTAGTTATGGTTTTGTAGCGCCAGTCTATAGGGTTTGATGTAGATAGATTTCTTTAAGGCCTAACTGTTTCTTAAAAAAGGTTGTTTTTTTTTCCGGAAATTATATTTGTCAAGTGCGCTAACTCTTATTACTCTTTCTACTTTTTCGTCCTGGTCACGATGATAGACTATATCCGGCATCAAAGCTTCTGATTTGTAGATTTTGAGGAGCGTGGAACCACCTCTTAATTACTGTTGTTCCAAGGTCCAACTATGAACACATGTCATCAGCATAGCCGCCACATCTTCATTTTTAGTACGTTCAAGCTCAAAACAGAAGTAGATACATTTTCGTACAAGATAAGAGAGCACAAGTATGATCTTTTGATATTAGCTACACTTTTGAAAAAGGTCTCCATCTAAAACTTGATATTGAAGGTTATATATATATATATACAGTCAACTCTCCCGTCGAATTCGACGTATGAGGGTCAAGCAGATCAGTTCCCAGGAAACCGACAGCCCGACAACAGCACATGAGATTTGATTATAGTGGTGAAGGTTTCGTGCAGGACCATCCACACTTTTTGTAGGGCCGAATACAGAGACCTGGTGCACTACGTGCCACAAGGTCCCCAAACGACCATCCGCAGGTTTTGAATTCAGAGTTGCCCTTCTCCAGTTGCCATCCAAGGCTGTAGAACCCAGTCTGTCCTGCTATTTACCCATAGCTGGAGGGAGAAGAAGAGGATTCACACCTTTCCCAAGGGTATTAGCACATAAGAGAATCTAATGGATTCGACTGGAATTCGAACTCGGCTCTCCGATTCCTCAATCCAAGCCGCTATACATTACTCAACCGTGCATCCTCTATATATTAGATATATTATTACTTGATATTAGATATATTATTACTCTCTCTCTCTATATATATACATTGAATACGACAGACAAGGTGCTTTTATTTAGTTTTTTATGCAATTTCTCATGCGATCTAATATTTTTTTCTTTTCAGATGATAAATTATATAAAAAATATCTGCACATTCGGCTATACCTGTCTTAGATTTAATATCCTCAGCCCTCTTTTACTTTAATGAACTCTAGAATTGCACTCTATTCGTTTTCATCTTACCTGTATATCTTCTCTTTTGGCGATCGAGCACTATAGAGAAAAGGAAATTTTTAACGGCTGCTGCTGCTTTACTGCATCACACTTTGTAAGAATTGAGCGGTATGAAGGCCTTTATGGCGCTTATATAGCATGTACATTACTCTTTGTCTTTTTTCTTTGTTCCATCACAGATACAATCTATCTGAAAATAAGTTACACACACATCCTTACCCCCATATATATATATATATATATATATATATATATGATGAAATATATTTTTAAATTATACTATATTTAGAGAGGGAAATACTGAATACGACGGAAGCAACGTATGTAAATATTTGCAGTGTGGATATAGTGTGGATACATAGTTCAACACAAAATGTCAACAATTTGTTTCAACACAATCTTCAAGCAATATATGTATAAGTATATATATATATATATATATATATATATATATATATATATATATATAAATGGAAGAGTTTATAGTAGTTCCAACGAGAGAAATGTTTGTATATTAAAAAGGAGAGAGAAAGCGCAAACGCCTGTGGTTTGTAATGTGGAAAAAAATCAGGCAAAGCGTGGATATTTCCACATATTATTAAAAATTGCCTGATGAAGGTCGCGAGACCGGAAACACCTGTAGCAAAATTATGGTAAATAAAGCATAATATTTTTTAAAAAAATTCAACGTTACAACCAAAAAAGTTTGCGGTTTCTCTCTTCTTTTATATATATATATATATATATATATATATATATATATATATATATATTCAATCTCAGATGCAATTTTAAAAATGTATCTATGTATATATTCACTGTAAGATGCAATTTTAAACCTATATATATATGTATGTGTGTATGTGTGTCTGTATATATATATATATATATATATATATATATATATATATATATATATATACGCTTTTGTCTGTGCGTGTGTATATATAATTTAACAAAAATTAAGAGATAAGCCGATCACGCTACTTTGGTTTCAATCTTTCTGTATCTTCAAGCGATTCGGGCTTATTTTTTACAAATAAATAAATGCACAACGCGATGCATACACGAAGCGAGGAGAAAAGCAAAGGTACTGAAATCCTAACAGAGTGAGATTATATGAAACATATATACTTTCATTCTGGTTCTTATCAACTCAAAATGAACATTTAGTTTGTATGCATCATGTCATTATTTCTGATCTCTCATTCAGAAGGTTTTTTCTGGTTTTGAAATGTTACTATTGTTAACTTTTCTTTCAGGCAAAGATTGCAGATATTACTATGATTTTGAAAGATTTAGCTTTATTTTTTATATTTCCCAGTTTACAATCGGATCTTTGTTATTTTTTTTTTCTTTTGATTTCCACTCATGTCTGGCTAGTTTGGTCGAATTCCTACGACTTTCTAGCTTGAATGACGATTTATGATTATGTTATCTCTTTTGAAGCTGTTTTCAGTACTTCCTACGTATATTTTGGTATGGCCATTTGTATCATTTACTTCTGCTTGGTGAATTATTATACTTCTTCAATTTTGCAAACTCCATCTAGTGGACATCTACTTTTATTTCTACAGTTTCACTAACGATATCTTGATGCACGTTAGTTTTGAAATCCCGACGTGTTTTCCATTTATTTTGGTTTTATAGTTATTACTTCAGTTGTAGCTTAATTTAACTGTGTTTTTATTAAATATCTTGTGTAATACATACATACATACATGCATATATATATATATATATATATATATATATATATATATAAAAGTGAACATAGAAGAGGTGGCAGTCTGTTTCATTCTAGATGCAATCGTTAGGCCTGACGATTGCATCTAGCATGAAACAGACTCGCCTCTAAGTGTTGACTTCTATGTTCACTTCTATATTTACACACGCTCTATCTCTGATATTGAGCACTTTATACCATAAATATAACACATCTTAAGACTATATTTCTTCATATATATATATATATATATATATATATATATATATATATATATATATATATATGTGTGTGTGTGTGTGTGTACTAAAAGCAGCTCCATGGCTCATACGGAGGGCTATTGATTGGGCCTTCATTACAATAGTTAGGGAGGAGTAGATAGGATAGGCAACAATAAACTCCAGAAGAATTCAGAATTGATCGCTGCATTTAAGTATTGCATTAATATTCAAGATTACCTTTTAAACGTACAACGATAATTCTTCTGCCCCCACTTAATTTAAAGACAATTTTATGTACGTAGGTCCTTACTTTCCGTACAATCAATTATTCATATTTCATAGCTGACTTTCACTGGATTTCCCAAGTTAATTTCCAAGTTATACGAAAAAAAAAAAAATTCGTCGTTAAAAATGTCGCACTAATGAAAACTTGGGAATCAAATATTTCAGGATTACGAGTCCGCATCCAACTCGGAATATTTTAACTTTCCTCACAGAGTCCACATGATTCCAAAATGGTAGGATATGTTGGACTACGGCCCTCTAGGTGTAAGTTGATAACACGGACAATTTTATTTTGAAACACTGTAATTTGAGAATGGTAATCGATAGTCCAAATTTCTGTCTATAATAATTCTCTTTGAAAGTGAAATAACATCGTTTTGTAATGAGATGAGATATTTTTATATGTTCGATTTTTGACATTTTTTTTTAAATGTCTTTGTAAAAATTTTAAACATTTGATCAACCTCCCACTACCAACAGATGAAATTATAGGAATATGTTGTCTCATTACAAACCAATGCTATTTTACTTTTAACGGGAACTTTATAAAAGTTTGGTCTTCCGATGGGCTCACCACTCATTGAAGTACTGGCATGTCTCTTCCTAGGAGTTTTAGAATTCTCCCCCATTTACAGCGTATTCTCAAATTCTCCAACAGACAGAAATTTGAACTACCGATGGGCTCACATGGGCGCACACACTAAAGATAATATAAATTGTGTGAAATGAAAAGGTATACATTTATGTAGATATGTTTTTAATTTTTTTAACGTTCAGGTGAAAATAATAGTCTTTTCAAAAAAACTAGTGCTGGTCAAGGGTCAGTGTTGAGAGATTAAGAGAAACACAATTTAATTTTCTGGGGGACTGAATACTATTAGAATGATGCGTATTGATAAAGAGCTGACGAAAGAAATAAAAAAAGTATGAACAATTTAAAACTTTCTGGGTCTCCCAAACGAAGAATCCTATCAAAGGCGTGACCGTGCTGTGTCGAAAAGCCCGAAACCTATTTTTAGATTTTCATTTCTATCTAATTATTTTCGACCAATCAGGTTGCAAGCTCCCCATAGCTTACGGCATCATGGGAATTGGTTACTTGGAAAAATAAAATGAAGACTACACTAATTTACAAAAAGAGATTTATCATAAGAATAAGGAAAACCGTTCGAATAGCAGAGATATTATTAATCAGACTTTGTTGTTTTTATTAAACTTTTACTGGTTTTTATGATACGTAGATTGAAAATGAAAATGTTTCAAGAATTTGTTCATGTCAGAAATTATTTAGAGGCTATGCATTTAAATATTCACATGCTTGGCCATACAGATTGAATGATATCCTGACTCCTCAAATTACCAGCACCTTCCACAGTATCCATTATTATTATATTTCATGCATTTACATGGTGACGTCAAACATCTGGTGGTTATCGATAGAGATAGAATGATATAATGTCTCCCCAAATCACCAGCACCTTCCTCAGTATCCCTTATTATTACATTTCATGCATTTACATAGTCACCTCAGACCTGGTGTTTGAGTGTCATCACGTCTCCTCAAATCACCAGCACCTTCCTCATAAATTTAGCACAAATACTGCGCGTCAAGTTATCATCCACCTCAATATTAATGATCTAAAAGGCCACTTTGTTGTGCATGACATCACTATGAGGCGCTTAGGTCAATTTTTCATGCATTTACATGGTCATATCATACTTCAGATGGTTGTCGCAAGAGATTGAGAGAAATCATGTCTCCACAGATAACCAGCACCTTCCTCAGTATCCTTTATTATTATATTTCATGCATTTTCATGTTCACATAAGATGTCTTGTGATTAGGGCTAGGGATTGGGCCAAATAATATATATAATGCCTCCTCAAATCAACAGTATCCCTTATTATTATATTTCATGTAATAACATGCTAATCTCATTTCTGATGGTTATCGCTAGATAATCAGCACCTTCCTCAGTATCTTTTATTATTATATTTCACGGATTTACACGTTGACATCATATGCCTGGCAGTTATCGCTAGAGATTGGGTAGTATAATGTCTTCTCAAATGACAGATTTGGTACAAATACAGACTTCAGCATTAATAATCTAAAAGTCTAGCTTCTTGACCACTACATCACCATGAGACACCTAGGTCACTTTTTTTTATCCTTATCCCCCATCAACGTTCCAATAACTTTAAACAACTTTGCCGAAATATGTTTTTAGGTTCCTTGTCTTAATATCGGAACTTTTTTTAATTGTGATTTTATAAAACCTACATATAATTTCGAGCCTTTTCCAACCGATGCTAACGGTCTTGGCTAACTTTCTGGAGTTATTCCTTTATACTCATTCATCTAACGGTCTTGGCTAACTTTCTGGAGTTATTCCTTTATACTCATTCATCTCATTTGTTCGCACATGTCTGCTTTGTGCCATGATATGCAGACTTTTGCATGTCCTCCTTGGATAGTGTAGAGCAGGAGGTTTTGTACGACATCATTCTTGACTGCCCTTTGGTTTAATATATATATATGTGTGTGTGTGTGTGTATATATATATATATATATATATATATATATAAACGCTACACCTACTCGACACACGCGACCAGCAAACGACCCTATTAAGTTAATAAGAACGGAATAAGCACGGTAGGTCGTGCTAAGAGGACAGCATGTGCAGTAGAAAGCGCCCCCTATCGTGTCAATGCCTCAGTCACCAAATGGCTTAACCAATCCCTTCATTTTCATGTTGTCAAATGTCTCATCGTTCATCTATTTGTCCTTGCTAGCTCTCTCTTTTCCTTTTTTTTTTTCGTTGTCGTCTGTTTACAAAATCTTTCTTTTTACCCTCTTAATTTTTCTCCCTCTTTTCATTTTTTTTCGTTGTCGTCTGCTTGCAAAATCTTTCTTTTTATTCTCTTAATTTCTTGTTTTTTTGGTTCCAACAATCCTATCCAAGAGTTACATTCTTTTCTTCGATACATTCTGCAATTACCTTAGCTAGTTTGCCTTTCATTTTCACTCGCTTTTTACTTCTTTTTATTTCCTCCTTTTTTCTTCTTTAACATTACATTAGCTACAGTTCATTCCAAATTTTCCCTCCATTTCCCCTGCCTTTGTTGTTATTTTCCTTTCTCTCCAGCTCTGTTTCTGCGACTCGTCAAAATTTCTTTTCTATTAATCCTGGTGTCCTGCCTTCTTAGTATAGTCATTCTTTCTTTCACTTTCTCTCTGACTGTCTTTCCTACATTGCTCTAACCACCCCAACCCTTTAAACTATTCTCCCGACAGTGCCGGACATTTCGTAAGTGTCTCGTCTAGTCCCTGTCGTGTGTCTCCGGAGCATTTACTCTTTGCAGGTTGCTTGCTTGCGCATTCATTAAACGCTCTAGGCCTCGGGAAAGATAACTGCAATGGATGTGAATTATGCATTTTTTTGCGTTGTGCCGGCGGTTTCGGGAGACGGTGAAGCCGCCCCAATTTCACGTTTCTTCTGCGGATACCGACGAGTGGGACGGACGGCCACACCTACTTGTATCCACGAATCTTCGGTCGATTTCCTTTTAAGCAGAATAACCTACCCAAATGACCATTTTTGTCACTGTTTCTTTTTCTCGCCTTTAACTTTCTCCTCCCTCGAATGCTTTGCTTTTGCTATTCTCGATCTTTCTTAAATCCAACGGTGTTTTCCTTTCCCTGTTTGTCTCATAGCATACTTTCCTCTTGCATATTTTTGCGTTCTTCGATATTTATTTATCCGTTCTTTTCTTTTTTTTTTCTCTCCCTCCTATTACACTCTTATCTTTCCTCGTCTTTTTGTTACGATTTCGTCACCGAATTAAATCTCTTCCTACTCCGCTCACTTCACCCATCTTTGATACCAACAATTCGGCATGCGTGCTTTCCCCTTTTTTTACAGTAACTTCTCATTTAAATATTTCTTTCCTTTTCTACACCTTTTTTTTCTTTTCTTTTTTTTTCTTTTTTTGTTGTTGTTGTTGTTTTCTTTTCCTTCTTTTCTTTTAAAATTTCGTTTCTCCCTTTGAAGACCGCTTCTTCCGGTATGTGATTTTTATCACTTCCGTTTCTTTCTTTATCTTCTTCTTCCGTTCTTTTTCTTCTTTCATTTTTCTGTTCATTTTTTACTCATTCTTCTTTCAATATTATTCTACTAACATTCCTTCCCAATTTCAATTCTCATTTGCATCATCTCTCTTCTAATGTGTTTCATTTCTTCTTCTTCTCTCATGTTTATTTTCTTCCTTTTATTTACTCATTCATCTTATCTTTCAATATCATTCTTCTAACTCTCTTTCCCACTTTTAATTCTTCTTCGGATTACCGCTTCTCTTCAAAGTTTCATTCCTTTTTCTTCGTTCATATTCATTTTTCTGTCCATTTCTGCTTTCTTTTTCTTCTTATAATACGTTTATTTCTTCCTTTTCTTTTACCCTTTTATTTCTTTCTTTTCTCTTTTCCATCTGTTTCTTTCTTTCTTTCTTTCTTTCTTTCTTTCTTATTCTTCCATTTTTCTCGTTCGTTTCTTTCTTTCTTTCTCATTCTTCCATTTTTCTCGTTCGTTTTTTCTTTCTTTCTTTCTTATACTTCCATTTTTCTCGTTCGTTTATTTCTTTCTTATTCTTCCATTTTTCTCGTTCTTTTCTTTCTTTCTTTCTTTCTTTCTTTCTTATTCTTCCATTTTTCTCGTTCGTTTCTTTCTTTCTTTCTTATTCTTCCATTTTTCTCGTTCGTTTCTTTCTTTCTTATTCTTCCATTTTTCTCGTTCTTTTCTTTCTTTCTTTCTTTCTTTCTTATTCTTCCATTTTTCTCGTTCGTTTCTTTCTTTCTTTCTTATTCTTCCATTTTTCTCGTTCGTTTCTTTCTTTCTTATTCTTCCATTTTTCTCGTTCTTTTCTTTCTTTCTTTCTTTCTTTCTTTCTTTCTTATTCTTCCATTTTTCTCGTTCGTTTCTTTCTTTCTTATTCTTCCATTTTTCTCGTTCGTTTCTTTCTTTCTTATTCTTCCATTTTTCTCGTTCTTTTCTTTCTTTCTTTCTTTCTTTCTTATTCTTCCATTTTTCTCGTTCGTTTCTTTCTTTCTTTCTTATTCTTCCATTTTTCTCGTTCGTTTCTTTCTTTCTTTCTTTCTTTCTCTCTTTGTTATTCTTCCATTTTTCTCGTTCGTTTCTTTCTTTCTTTCTTTCTTTCTTTCTTATTCTTCCATTTTTCTCGTTCGTTTCTTTCTTTCTTTCTTTCTTTCTTATTCTTCCATTTTTCTCGTTCGTTTCTTTCTTTCTTTCTTTCTTTCTCTCTTTCTTTGTTATTCTTCCATTTTTCTCGTTCGTTTCTTTCATGCTTCTTTCTTTACCTCCTTTGCTTGCTTCATTTTCCTTGTTTTTAAGTTGACTTTCAATTCATTTGGGGTTTTTTCGCCAATCTCCACCACATTCGTTACTAAGTCGGCCTACACATCGTTTTTAATAAAACTTAGCTTTATAGTTAATCTGCAGTCCATTCGTCTTTAGACAACCTCCATTATGATTTTCTTAAAGTCAGCCTGTACTACATTAATAATAAAACTTTATTTCGTTCGCTTTTCAGTCAACCACAAGGTCATTTGACTCTGTAGTCGGTCTCTACTTCCTTCGTTTTATAGTCAATCTCCACTTCGAAAACGGTTCGGAATTATAAATAGAAGCCGACTTTCAATTCCAGAAGCCTTCGTTATATTCATCTACGCCCAGATAACATTGTGAAAGGTATGAATCTACCTTTCCTCCGCCACGTATGGATTAAATAGTACTACTCGTATCATTAAATCGTACAAATATTTTCTGGCTTTAAATAACTCCGCAAAAGGTTGATAAACCGTAAAAAGCAAAGCAATTAAACCACTGTTTTATTTTTGCTTATTTCTACGCATTCTTTTAGGGAATGTGTCTTTTTTTTTTCCATCAATTTCATTTTTTTTTTTTTTTTCATATTTATCCCAAAAGTGATTTTTTTTTGCTGAATACCTAGTCTTTCATATTAAGTTTTCAATTTTTATTTTATTTTATGCTTCATTTTACACTTTTTTCTTTCAGTATCATTCTCCTAATTCCTTTTCGCATTATCGCCCTTCTCCCACTCGATTTCATTCCTTCTTCTCCCGTCATATTTATTTTCTTCTTCTTTTTTTTTTTTACTCATTCTTCTTTCAATATCATTCTTCTAACTCACCTTTCCACATTTAATTTTCATTCGCATCACCTCTTTTCTCCTTCTGCGTTTCATTTTTCCTTCTTCCCTCCTGTTTATTTTCCTTTTTTTACTCATTCTTCTTTCAATATTATTCTCTTAACTCTCCTTCTCACTTTCATTCCTCTTTCACATCATCTCCCTTCTCCTTCTGCGTTTCATTCCTTCTTCTCTCATGTTTATTTTCTTCCTTTTATTTACTCATTCATCTTATCTTTCAATATCATTCTTCTAACTCTCTTTCCCACTTTTAATTCTTCTTCGGATTACCGCTCTTCTTCAACGTTTCATTCCTATTTCGTCGTCCATATTCATTTTTCTGTCCATTTCTGCTTTCTTTTTCTTCTTATAATACGTTTATTTCTTCCTTTTCTTTTACACTTTCATTTCTTTCTTTTCTGTTTTCCATCTGTTTCTTTCTTTCTTTCTTTCTTTCTTTCTTATTCTTCCATTTTTCTCGTTCGTTTCTTTCTTTCTTCCTTCCTTTCTTTCTTTCTTATTCTTCCATTTTTCTCGTTCGTTTCTTTCTTTCTTTCTCATTCTTCCATTTTTCTCGTTCGTTTTTTCTTTCTTTCTTTCTTATACTTCCATTTTTCTCGTTCGTTTCTTTCTTTCTTTCTTTCTTTCTTATTCTTCCATTTTTCTCGTTCGTTTCTTTCTTTCTTTCTTTCTCTCTTTCTTTGTTATTCTTCCATTTTTCTCGTTCGTTTCTTTCTTTCTTTCTTATACTTCCATTTTTCTCGTTCGTTTCTGTCTTTCTTTCTTTCTTATTCTTCCATTTTTTTCGTTCTTTTCTTTCTTTCTTTCTTTCTTATTCTTCCATTTTTCTCGTTCGTTTCTTTCTTTCTTTCTTTCTTATTCTTCCATTTTTCTCGTTCGTTTCTTTCTTTCTTTCTTTCTTTCTTTCTTTCTTATTCTTCCATTTTTCTCGTTCGTTTCTTTCTTTCTTTCTTTCTTTCTCTCTTTCTTTGTTATTCTTCCATTTTTCTCGTTCGTTTCTTTAATGCTTCTTTCTTTACCTCCTTATTTTCTTCCTTTTATTTACTCATTCATCTTATCTTTCAATATCATTCTCCTAACTCTCTTTCCCACTGTTAATTCTTCTTCGCATTACCTACCTTCTTCAACGTCTCATTCCATTTTCCTTCGTTCATATTTATTTTCTTTTTTTATTTATTCTTCTTTCAATATTATTCTTCTAACTCTCCTTCTCACTTCCAGTTCTCCTTCACATCATCCCCCTTCTCCTTCTCTATTTCATTCCTCTTTCTTCCCACATGCTTATTTTCTTCTTCTTTTTTTTTTTTTTACTCATTCTTCATTCAATATTGATTCGCGTCTCCTTCTTCATGTAACGGATAATTGCACAGAAATATGCTTGTTCCAATTCACGTTGTGTTCGTCGTATTCATTTACGCACAAATACATTTTGGAACGCTATGTATCCAACTCTTCCCCCAGATATGGGTTAATTAGTAATAGTTGTGTCTCTAAAACATTACTATATCAAAAATATAGAAAATTCTTAAAATCTGAGTATATTTTCTGGTTTTAAATAACCTAAAAAGGGTTGATAAACCGTAGAAAATGAATCTATCCATCAAATCAATCGTATGCCAGTTATATCATTTGCGATCAAGGCATCTCACATACTTTCCCGTGATATCATACACTTTCCCAAATTTCATTCACTTCCTCTCATTGCCATTTACTTTTCTGTTATCTCATTCGCTTTCCCGCCATCTTATTCGTTTTCCCGCCATCTTGTTCGCTTTCCCGCCATCTCATTGGCTTTCGTTCTTTCGCCTTTTCCAATTATTCCACTCTCGACTTCTTACATAACATTTCATCTCTTTAATTATTTCTACCTTTAGCCTAATAGCGGCACGAAAGTCAGGGACCCCCTCATACCTCCGTTGTCAGGCTTAAACAATCCTATTTTTGCCTCAGTTCGTTTTCGCGCCTTTTTCACTTCATTATCCTCTTCCTCTCAACCTGACTTTGTCTCTTCGGTGTTTCTTTACTCTTTCCCGCCCTCATAAACGTCACATTTCTCCTTGACGAAATATATCTCCACCCACTTTTGTTATCTATCTCACCAATCCTCACGTACACAGGTCGCTTTTCTCTTCCTCACCGTCCCGTCACCAAAGTACTGTAGGCATATGATTATCTCCTGTTTAGCCAAAACTCTTTTCGTGGAGAGGTGACAGATGCAACTCGGACTTTTTTTTTTTCTATTATGGTAATCGCTTGCCGATTGCTATGTTTTTATCGATGATTTGTCCGGGGCCTTATTGTAAAGGGCCCTTCTAGTCAGGACGAAGCACGTGGGCCTCCGACCGTTACGCTAAGAGTAAATGTGAGTGGGAGGGTCGGCGGGGCACGTCAAGACACATGGGAGGGATTTGTACTAGGAACCGCATGGGGTCGGACTTGGAATGAGCAAAGGGAAGGCTGGGTTTTGATATTGCATGCAAGAGATCAGTTATGAGGGCAAGAACGAAAAAGAAGTTATAGAAAGCAATGCGGTAAGGGAAAGAAACAGAAGAGTGAAAGTAACGTCGAAATAAACACTGGCATAGAGAAAGTGAGCAAAGCTGACACTTGAATGAAGGCAAAAAAAAAAATAAAAATAAAAGAACAAAGTCGGTGGACGAAAATATATTAAAAAAAAAATGAGATTGAAAGCCAAAATGTTATTCTAAAAATGTCCAGCATCTTTTTCAGTATCATCACAGACCTAAATCACTTTTGCCTGGCAGCTTGCCTTTTTTACAATGAAGTTCAACCTGTACAAGACTCGAGAGCGATACAAGGTAAAAAGTTACAGAGAAATGGTGTCAAGATGGTCAAACGCCTTATCTGAAAACCTGGAGAAAAGAAACTCAATTAGTTGTTTTTTAGATACTGTTACACAATGTGAACAATTTTGCTGTTACACCCGATATATTAACCCTGTAAAAGGCCCACGAACAACTCGAGGAAGAGGGTTACAGAATAGGGGGCACAGTTTTTGCGGATATGTGGGGAAGATGAGGGTTAACCCTAGATTGAACAGGTTAAGATTGTAGTGATCAGAAAGACATCCTCTTGGGTGGCGGTTTCACAGAGCAGTGGTTCGCGAGAAACTGTTGCTTGAGTAGAACTTACTTCTCGCCAATGGAATACGTAGAGAATGAGGGTGATTTGCTACAATGGTCGTGGCATGGCGGGTCCTAGTCATGAAGATTAGAACTGGTGGAACTAAGGAATGTTGTTCGTCGGAGCACTTTCCAAGGAAGTAGCCATACAGCAGTGAGAGGTTTGCTATACTATATTTCGCCTGTTAGAGAGTTGTTGCAGAATGGAAAATAATTTGTCATCCACAAGGAGACGAAATACATTTTTGGACTCTACTGAGATTAGAAAGCAAAGACTGAGGAGCTGCTTTCCATATATTCCAGCCGTACTCCATTTTAGATCTGATCTGGCACTTGTAAAGGTAGAGAATAGCACGAGGAGTCAGGTACTTACTGGAGCAGTACAGTTACATTTTTCTTGTATCTTTAGTCATATATCGTATGTACGAGATCCACTTAAGTTTGAAGGAACATCCATTCATCGTGTAGTAGTTCAGGCTACGAACGACGACGATGAAATATAACTAGTTTGTTTTTCGAGGCACTGTTTTTCCCCCCACTAAGCTGTTAGAGCTAGATCGGAGGAGAGATCAGCTGCCAATCTCTTGTCATCTCGAGTTTTTAACGTGCAACAATATACCGTTATATCATCAGCATAGATATTTACGAATAATCAGAGTATACACTTAGGCAGATCATTTAGGTAGACTAGAAAGAGAATTGGTCCGAGAAGTGACCCTTGGGGAACGCCTACATTGGTTACAAGTCCCCAGAGCATTGTCCGTTGACAACTATATTCAGGGACCTACCATTTTGAAGGACTTTATTTTACTCGACTTTATAATACATCCAATATCAATTTAAAATTTTTGTCACTATTCCAAAACACATCTTTTCACATTACTGTTTCCCAGCTCTCGAGCGAGATCCCAAATTTTTTTTTCTTTTGTTTCATCATTTGAAGCGTGCCGTCTGAATTTCTTTTAAGTTTATTAGACCCAGTTTTCTTGGTTCGGATGGGATAATCAGGCCTAAAGGTTTGCACAGTTTTCAGTGTCTGACAATTCCTACTCTGTCATGTGTGCTTTTGTATTACTTTTGAGTTAGCTTGCTGAATATATTTATGTCGTTTATATTTATATCTTTTTCTTAACAAGGAATTACTATTTTTTTTTTCTTTTGTCGGTTTTTACTTTCTTACAATTAGTCCCTATGCATTTCTTTTGGAGGCTTCCATAAGAAAAGATTCCGTTTACCGTTTTATGTATTCTCTGTGTAACCATGACTTTTCATTAATATATAAACTGTCCAGAAAATCGCCCTACTAGGAATATACTAAGAAAAATACTATCAGTTAAGTGACAATTCTATAGAGCCTGTGGACCATAGTTTTGACCCGGCTGTACAGGAAAATAAACATATACTAATGATATTAAACATCAGTATGCGTCATACGTGATACACTCTTAGGCGATCATATACCTTTCGATACCTGACTGACGAGGCAGATTTTTTTCCCGCAGTAGGTTGCCATTTCTTTCTGCCGTTGACCAGTTGCCACCCAAGGCTACAGATCCCGATCTGTCCTGCTATTTACCCATAGCTGGTGGGGGAGGGAGAAGAAGAGGATTCATACCTTTCCCAAGGGAATTAGCAAGTAAGTAAATGTAATGGATTCGACTGGAATTCGAACTCGGCTCTCCGACTCCTCAATCCGTGCCACTATCCATGACTCTAGCATGCGGCCACTATTGTTATTTCATTTGTTGGTCAAAAAACAGTGAAAACGTCTTTCAAAACTATGTTGATACGTGTAAGTGGTTAGCAGGACAGGAAGGGCAGGAAGTTGTGGAGGGCAATGATCACATATCCTTGAAAGGACACGGCACCTAAAAGAAGGTGAATGCTTTCTAACTTATTTTGCACTGCGAAAGTCTAATTTTATAGATCGACATCATATCCAGAAACTTGTTCTTCCAGAGTGTTAGATTCACGGCGAACTGCCTCGGTGAATCGGTGAAGGCTACGGGTCACTCCTCCTAGGAAATGAATTAAATTCAGGGCTAAATGTTATTTATCAAAATAAAATGCGTTCATTTTATTTTGAGACTAGAGTTGCTTTCGTAATAGTAAAATAGCTTCAGGAATTTTTCTGGAGAAGAACATTCTTTGCCGCTTATCGTTGCTGACTCAGATAAAAATAACATTAAATTTATTTGGCAAGACGAGTACTAAATATGCCAACATTGGTTGGCTAAAAGCAATTTTATTGCAAAAACATTACTTGCATAATAAAATTTGCGAGTTTCTCTCTCTGTCTGTCTCTCTCTCTCTATATATATATATCTATCTATATATATATATATATATATATTAAAAAGTCAGTCTTTTCATATCTATCTATCTATATATATATATATATATATATCTACTTATCTATCTATCTATCTATCTATATATCTATTTATCTATCTATCTATCTATATATATATATATACATATATAAATATATATATATATATATATATATATTAAAAAGTCAGTCTTTTCATATCTATCTATCTATATATATATATATATATCTACTTATCTATCTATCTATCTCTCTCTATCTATCTATATATATATATATATATATTAAAAAGTCAGTCTTTTCATATCTATCTATCTATCTATATATATATATATATATATATATATATATATATATCTCTATATCTATATCTATATATATATATATATATATATATATATATATATATATATATATATATGGGTGTGTCTATCTTTCCGATGGAGTGCCCGCAGGGGAATACGCCATGAATGCCAGACGAAGTTAGAGGTAACGAATTGGGCTACTTAATTTTGAAATGACTTTCTTTTCATTTTCGCGCAGTTTATTTCCAATATATCCCCAGAAGTCGCAAGTAGTGACATACCAAAATTAGTTACGTTGATCTTTCAAATAGAGACTAATATAGCAATATATGAATACCACCGTTTCCATCACGAGGCATGACACACTTTATTATTTATCCTTTGGGACCAATTCGGTGTGCTGTAATGATTAGCAAGCTTGTCTCTCTAGATCTGTCACGGTTCACTGGTGAGTTCGATACTCCCTGGGTCCTCCATACTTTCGCTTAAAATGTGCCACTTTTAAATTGCGCATAGAAATCAGTTATATACCCTTCGGATTCATAGAAAATATTCCGTGATTATATAAATGTCAAATGTTTTAATATCGTTCAATATTCCTTCGGCTTTTTCTTCATCGTCTTCTTGTTATTAATCTTCTTCCAAATTCGAGTTTTCTTCTTCGTCTTCCTCTTCTTCTTTTTCTTATTTTTCTTCTGCGTCGTCGTCTTCTTTTGTTCTTCCTTTTCTTATATTTGTTGTTGGAGTTGTTGTTGATGATGTGCTTCTTCTTCTTCTTCTTCTTCTTCTTCTTCTTACCCCTCTTTCTCCTCGTTTTCTTTTTCTTCTTCGCCGTCTTCCTCTTCAACTTCTTCGTCTTCATCATCTTTTTCTTCTACTTCGTCTTCCTCTTCTTTTTTTGTCTCTTGCTCGTTGTTGTTGTTCTTATTCTTCGTCTTCCTCTTCTCTTGGTTGTTGCTGTTTTTGTTGTTGTTGTTGTTCTTCTTCTTCTTCTTCTCTTCTTCTTCTCAGTCTACATCCTCCGCCATGTCCATCTCTTATTCGTCTGCGTTTCTTGATCGTCGTCTTCTTTCTTTCTCTTCTGCGTCGTTGTCTTCATGTAGTTCTTCTTCTTCTTCTTCTTCTTCTTCTTCTTCTTCTTCTTCTTCGTCGTCGTCGTTGTCATCGTCTTCGTTTTCTTCTTCATCGTCGTCTCTTTCTTTTTCTCCTTTATCCTCTGCATCCTCATCCTCTTCTTATTCTTAATCTTCTTAACAATTACCAGGCAGCTCTGCGATAACTTTTGAGAGCAATTCAGAAAGTTTTAGTGCGAAAATTTTTCCCGAACCCTTGAATCTAGTTTTCGTTATTTTGCAGCGATTGAAGATACTAATAAAAGAAAGTCAGGTGAATATGACCGGGTGTCGGACAGAACAGACCAACCGAGTTCCAATCCCCCGACCCGCCGCGTTATTTATGTTGTATGCGGCATTGTGTTTCCATGGAGTACACTATTTTCCCTTTAATCCACCGTGTACGCCGCCATGATGAAGTGGTCATTACAAATGGATTTCCTGTGAGATTTCTTTACGAATGTTGTTAAGATGGGCACAGATGGAGAATTTTTTGTCGGCTTTTCAGATTTGTTCAAGGATATATTTGTAGAAGGTAAATATGTACCCATATATATATATATATATATTCCATCTAGTCATTTCAACTGTAAAATGTTGAGACCTTGCCGCCAGTATAGTCAGACATTTATGTGCCATGCGTGATACACGCTTAGGCGATCATGTATCTTTCGATACAAGACTGACGAGGCAGATTTTTCCCCGCAGGACGTTGCCATTTCTTTCTGCCGTCCAAGGCTATAGAACCCAATCTCTTCTGGAATTTACTCATTGCTAGGGGAAGGAAAAGATGATTCATACATTTCCCAAGGGTATTAACATGTAAGTGAATGTAAGAGATTCGACTGGAATTCGAACTCGGCTCTCTGATTCCTCAATAATACATTATTAAGTCAGTCATGTGCTATGCGTTATAAACGCTTAGGCGATCATGTATCGAACGATACATGAGTGACGAGGCAGATTTTTTTCCCGCAGAAGGTTGCCATTTCTTTCTGCGGTAGACCAGTTGCCATCCAAGGCTATATAATCTGGTCTCTCCTGCTATTTACCCAAGCTGGGGGAGAACAAGAGGATTCATATCTTTCCTAAGAGTATTAGCATGTAAGTGAATGTAATGGATTCGACTGGAATTCAAACTCGGCTCTTTGATTTCTCAATCCGAGCCACTACACCGTAAATTCATATAATTTCTCCCCACTTTCACACCTCTCCTTTTTTCTAGCGTTTTATTGTAACTCTAATCCACAAGAAGTGGAAATAGAGACTACCTTATTAAATTTGAATGACTCCTGCTGGTGAGCCTTCTTAGATGAAGCATTGTCAATTATTATTCATTTTTCACTAGTATTTCTTTCATCTTCATTTCTCTTGCTTTTTATTGCAACTCCCATCCATAAGAAGTAGAAGTAGAGAATATAGCTATATGGCTAAATTTGAATGACTCCTGCTGGTTAGCCTTCTTAGATGAAGCATTGTCAATTATTATTCATTTTTCACTAGTATTTCTTTCATCTTCATTTCTCTTGCTTTTTATTGCAACTACCATCCACAAGAAGTAGAAGTAGAGAATATAGCTATATGGCTAAATTTGAATGACTCCTGCTGGTTAGCCTTCTGAGATGAAGTATTGTCAATTATTATTCATTTTTCACTAGTATTTCTTTCATCTTCATTTCTCTTGCTTTTTATTGCAATTCCCATCCATAAGAAGTAGAAGTAGAGAATATAGCTATATGGCTAAATTTGAATGACTCCTGCTGGTTAGCCTTCTTAGATGAAGCATTGTCAATTATTATTCATTTTTCACTAGTATTTCTTTCATCTTCATTTCTCTTGCTTTTTATTGCAACTACCATCCACAAGAAGTAGAAGTAGAGAATATAGCTATATGGCTAAATTTGAATGATTCCTGCTGGTTAGCCTTCTTAGATGAAGCATTGTCAATTATTATTCATTTTTCACTTGTATTTCTTTTATCTTCATTTCTCTTGCTTTTTATTGCAACTTCCATCCATAAGAAGTAGAAGTAGAGAATATAGCTATATGGCTAAATTTGAATGACTCCTGCTGGTTAGCCTTCTTAGATGAAGCATTGTCAATTATTATTCATTTTTCACTAGTATTTCTTTCATCTTCATTTCTCTTGCTTTTTATTGCAACTCCCATCCACAAGAAGTAGAAGTAGAGAATATAGCTATATGGCTAAATTTGAATGATTCCTGCTGGTTAGCCTTCTTAGATGAAGCATTGTCAATTATTATTCATTTTTCACTAGTATTTCTTTTATCTTCATTTCTCTTGCTTTTTATTGCAACTTCCATCCATAAGAAGTAGAAGTAGAGAATATAGCTATATGGCTAAATTTGAATGACTCCTGCTGGTTAGCCTTCTTAGATGAAGCATTGTCAATTATTATTCATTTTTCACTAGTATTTCTTTCATCTTCATTTCTCTTGCTTTTTATTGCAACTACCATCCACAAGAAGTAGAAGTAGAGAATATAGCTATATGGCTAAATTTGAATGATTCCTGCTGGTTAGCCTTCTTAGATGAAGCATTGTCAATTATTATTCATTTTTCACTTGTATTTCTTTTATCTTCATTTCTCTTGCTTTTTATTGCAACTTCCATCCATAAGAAGTAGAAGTAGAGAATATAGCTATATGGCTAAATTTGAATGACTCCTGCTGGTTAGCCTTCTTAGATGAAGCATTGTCAATTATTATTCATTTTTCACTAGTATTTCCTTCATCTTCATTTCTCTTGATTTTCATTGCAACTCTCATCCATAACAGGTAGAAGTAGAGAATATAGCTATATGGCTAAATTTGAATGACTCCTGCTGGTTAGCCTTCATAGATGAAGCATTGTCAATTATTATTCATTTTTCACTAGTATTTCCTTCATCTTCATTTCTCTTGATTTTCATTGCAACACTCATCCATAAGAAGTAGAAGTAGAGAATATAGCTATATGGCTAAATTTGAATGACTCCTGCTGGTTAGCCTTCTTAGATGAAGCATTGTCAATTATTATTCATTTTGCACTAGTATTTCTTTCATCTTCATTTCTCTTGATTTTCATTGCAACTCTCATCCATAAGAAGTAGAAGTAGAGAATATAGCTATATGGCTAAATTTGAATGACTCCTGCTGGTTAGCCTTCTTAGATGAAGCATTGTCAATTATTATTCATTTTTCACTAGTATTTCGTTCATCTTCATCTCTCTTGCTTTTTATTGCCACTCCCATCCATAAGAAGTAGAAGTAAAGAATATAGCTATATGGCTAAATTTGAATGACTCCTGCTGGTTAGCCTTCTTAGATGAAGCATTGTCAATTATTATTCATTTTTCACTAGTATTTCTTTCATCTTCATTTCTCTTGATTTTCATTGCAACTCTCATCCATAAGAAGTAGAAGTAGAGAATATAGCTATATGGCTAAATTTGAATGACTCCTGCTGGTTAGCCTTCTTAGATGAAGCATTGTCAATTATTATTCATTTTTCACTAGTATTTCGTTCATCTTCATCTCTCTTGCTTTTTATTGCCACTCCCATCCATAAGAAGTAGAAGTAAAGAATATAGCTATATGGCTAAATTTGAATGACTCCTGCTGGTTAGCCTTCTTAGATGAAGCATTGTCAATTATTATTCATTTTTCACTAGTATTTCTTTCATCTTCATTTCTCTTGCTTTTTATTGCAACTCCCATCCATAAGAAGTAGAAGTAGAGAATATAGCTATATGGCTAAATTTGAATGACTCCTGCTGGTTAGCCTTCTTAGATGAAGCATTGTCAATTATTATTCATTTTTCACTAGTATTTCTTTCATCTTCATTTCTCTTGCTTTTTATTGCAACTCCCATCCATAAGAAGTAGAAGTAGAGAATATAGCTATATGGCTAAATATGAATGACTCCTGCTGGTTAGCCTTCTTAGATGAAGCATTGTTAATTATTATTCATTTTTCACTAGTATTTCTTTCATCTTCATTTCTCTTGCTTTTTATTGCAACTCCCATCCATAAGAAGTAGAAGTAGAGAATATAGCTATATGGCTAAATTTGAATGACTCCTGCTGGTTAGCCCTCTTAGATGAAGAACTATAGAGCGAAACTCACCCGAACACTCATATAAAAGTATTTATAGCAAAGGCTCATGGAAACTATTTTACGGTGGTGGGAAAGTGACTGAAGCCAAGATGCCAGCTCAGGAACAACGACAGATTCTTTGGATTTTATCAACGATCTCTAAATATAAGGATGCAACCCCAGACCATATGTGACAATAATATTCTGAACATCGAGGAATTTATCTCATTATCCTTCTCTTGCGCTGCATATGTACACACGCTGCAATTCATTACTTTTATGAATATTTTATTATTAATCAGTGACTTTTATGGTTGATTTTTGTCATCATTTTTTGCTGTGTCTTTTTTTCTTCTTTTTTTCATCCGGATTTTTATCCACATTTCTTGTTTTGTTTTGTTTTCTTTTTATTTTCTCCCCACTTTCACATCTCTTCCTTTTTTTTTCTTTTTTCCTTGCGTTTCTTTTCGCATCTTTTCATCTTTTACTCTTCTCTTCATTCCACATCTTTTCATCTTTTCCGTTCTATTACACCTCGCCTCCCTTTTTATCCTTATTTACCATTTTTCAAGCTGTGCATTTCCTTTCCACCACCCCCTTTTCCTAATACGTTTTCGCTTACCTTTCTGATTCTCTTCTTTATTTTCTCCCCTTTTCACACCACCTCTTTTGCCCATGCTTTCCTCCCTGATCCTCCTGATCCTGTATGAACCATTTTGATCCTTTTGATCCCTCATTTATTTTCCTGCGGTTTATTCAGCATCTGTTCCCCGTCTTCTTTAAGATGGACACTATTGATTAAAGATTAGTAAACGTGCCATTTCTGAACAATACAAACCACAATCAACAGCAGAAAATGCATAGAAGGGATTTCTAGGATTTGGGTCATTAAGCAAATCATTTTCAGTTTCAAAATTCGTGCGATGTAGGGTTACCATAACGGTCATTAGCGAGGGAATTAGAATCGACAGAGCGGTTTCAAATTCCGGCCGAATTTATTGCATTGATGTTTGCCTTGATAACCGTGAGAAAGACAGGAATATATATCTCTTTTTACCCCAGCTGCTATGGGTTAAATAACAGTTTAGACTAAGCTCATTAATCTTGTGCGGCAGGCAGTTTGGTAAAACCGTAACATCGTCATTCACACGAGTTCAGTGACCGGGTGAAGTCATAGGGTTGTTGTGAAACTGAGCACCAAAAAAAAACCCCACCTAAATCTGTGTTGAAATCGTCCTTTTTTCTAGCGTTTTATTGTAACTCTAATCCACAAGACATAGAAATAGAGACTACCTTGTTAAATTTGAATAACTCCTGCTGGTTAGCTTTCTTAGATGAAACATTGTCAATTATTATTCATTTTTCGCTAGTATTTCTTTCATCTTCATTTCTCTTGCTTTTTATTGCAACTCCCATCCATAAGAAGTAGAAGTAGAGAATATAGCTATATGGCTAAATTTGAATGACTCCTGCTGGTTAGCCTTCTTAGATGAAGCATTGTCAATTATTATTCATTTTTCTCTAGTATTTCTTTCATCTTCATTTCTCTTGCTTTTTATTGCAACTCCCATCCATAAGAAGTAGAAGTAGAGGATATAGCTATTTGGCTAAGTTTGAATGACTCCTGCTGGTTAGTCTTCTGAGATGAATCATTGTCAATTATTATTCAAAGAAAGAAAAGATTTGGAATTCCTAAGCTGTCACCCACCTAGTTATTAACCAGTCTCGGCGTTGTTTAACTTCGGTGTTCGTATGAGAACCTTTGTTTCAACGCGATATAGCCGTAAACCATTTATACCACCCGTACGTCAAACTTACAACGCTTGGTATTCCCAATTATTATCGGTAATAACCCTGCTCGATATTAAACCCACGTTAAACCGGCCTTGTGCCACATGCAACCCTTGTGATGGGGCGGGGGTTAGCCAAATATACTAAACTGCGAGAGGAAGCCTCTTTTTTTTCTCGTGGAAAATGCAAAAGCAAGCCTTTTTAAAACGCCGACGACACATTTTTTTATCTCTGTTAATCTTTGGCATTTTCTTAGAAAGTGAAGATCTCTCGGTATACCTGTGGACGATGGTGGCATTTTCGTTTGGTTCGTTGGGATATCATATTAAATTAGTGTATTTTTATTATAGAAAAACTACGGGGTGCGATGGATAAATTGTCGTCGAAATTACGCAAAAATGAAAATAAAACGGATATCTCATTTTTGCTGATATATTTACCAAAACTACACAAAAAAATATATGTATATATTGAAACACTATAAAGTAAATTTATCCAATAAAATCGCTATTGGCTTCAACCACAATCTCAAGAAGAGTTCGGAAACTCCTCCATCTCTTCTGGACGGTCTCCTCCTTTAAGTTGGTGAAGCTTTCTATAATCCTTACCTTCAGTTCCTCTTTGGTGTTAGAAAGACTTTTTTAGGTTTCTCACTCAACTGTGCCCAAAACATAATAATTAAGGGGGGTTGCAGTCTAGGGAATTAGGTGGCCAGATGATGTAGTGATGTGGTCGCATAAATCGTCTGACAGCCGTGACTGAGCTCTCCTGTTTGAGTGCATGGTGCAGAGTCCTGTTGCGAGATAGAGGGTCTTCCAGCAGACACCCCCTTAACCCAGGGCAGCACTATCTCCTTAATGCAATTGGTGTGCGCCTTCGTGTTGAATCTGAAATCCTGTGGGAAGATCAATGGAGGCATAATGTCGCTATCTCTAATGATCATTCCAAACACCTTCGTAATCACCATTAGGCTCATCCAACTCTTTCCAAATCCCCTGCACTGACCACAGATTGACACCCAAACACACTGAAATGTTCGTATTGGAGCTTCTGGTGCGAATACCAAGCAGTACAGTATGCGGTTAGCAAATTTCTGGCGGAGTGAATTTCGTCTTTTCCTCACATACGGTATATAATTGACCCTACTATTCTGTGCAGTCGGCAAAATCAAAAACAAACAACACAAAATTAAGAATATTAAATGGCGACGATTTATCCATCGTACACTGTATATCAATAATTTTTTTAAATTTTCTAAATTTTAAGAGGGATCTTCAGTTTGTTATGTAATCTGATTATGAATTGGTAAAGTGGTAAAACAGATTCTGATTTATAAATATTGATGTTTTTTTTATTCAAATCATATTCATATATACTTTTACATGTGTTGTGTTAAAGTATTAATTACATACAAAATTCAAAACAAAATTATGAATAGTTATTTTTACGATTATTATTATTATTATTATTATTATTATTATTATTATTATTATTATTTTCTTGGGTTTCTGTCGTATACACATTTTCTGTTGAGTTCCAACCAGAGACCTAAGGTCAGAAATAGCTTCATGATATTTTCGACTGATCATTTCTCTAAAAAGCAAACTCAGAACATGCACATTTTGTAATGTGTGAACTGGACTTATGAGAAATTTTTTTTTGTATTTCTTTAAGGCCTGGTCTACCAGGAATTGCTTCTATGAGTCTATCGGAGACTTTATCACTCAATCTGAGGGCTCCAACTACAACTGGAATTATTGATGTCCTCATGTGCCAACCTTGCCATAAAAATGATGGCAACTGTTAGAAAGTTTTAACAGTGAGATGCATTGAAACAAAAGTCTTGAAAAATGTATTGAGATTCAAAAGTCTTGAAAAATATATTGAGATTCAAAAGTCTTGAAAAATGTATTGAGATTCAATATAGCGAAGATAAAGATTTCACTGAAATAGTATACAATGGTAAACCATTTCTTTACAAGGAAATATTTGGTATTCAATAACCCAGCAGTCACTACTGTTTTATAAAATCTTTCTCTTTGAACAATTTTCCAGAAATATAGGTTTCTCTAGTCCAGTAGCTGTTATCGCTCTTTCCCGTTTTGATGATAGTTTATTTCCTAACCTTTAATTGTAATAGTGTGTAGAATTTTAAAGTCTTTATTTTGATATTATTTTCTCTTTGAGTTAAATGTACTATCCATTTTAGTTGTTGTAGTCGTCAAGTGGTGTGGTTTCTGTTCTTTGGTATAGTTCGTAATGAACCGTTTAATTAATCCTTTCTCTTTATATTTGTCACCGTTCATTGATTAATCCTGATATTATATAAATCCCTTTTTGCTCAATATCTTTTTATGTTCTGTATCCTTTTTATGCGTTTAATATAACAGTGAGATGTCTCGGAAGGAAAAGATTAGCAACAGAAAAACAAAGATGGCGACGACAAAGGCAATTGCAAGATCAACTTGAAGAAAGACGATCCCTTTATAGGCAAAGGTATCTGAATGTCTGACATTAAAGGCTTGGACAAATAAGACTGTAATCTAAGAAACGTAGTAGTAGAGGAACTGATTATCTAAACTTATTATTTGTATAGATTATTAAAACTACCAAGGGAAGTAATCACTCTCAAATTTATTATCTTAAGTTGATTTACCTCCCTTTAAACTACAGGTCGAACATGTCATATATAAATAAATGCATAAGAAATATATAAATACACATTAATAATTATTATATGGTTTGATGATTATTTCATTCATTTTTATATGTCATGCACTTTATTATTATTATTATTATTATTATTATTATTATTGTTATTATTATTAGGTTGGTGCAAAAATAATGACGTAATAATGTCGTTTTTTGACGTTAAAAAATACGTCAAAAAACGACATTATTACGTCATTATTTTTGCACCAACCTAATACTTTTAACCAGATCTATACCAAAAAAGTTCACCTACTACAACGCCTGACAGCCACTCAAGGTAGAGGTTTGCTGAATGATGTATGTAAGAAGAGGTGGTAGTAAATGAAGATTATTATTATTATTATTAGGTTGGTGCAAAATAATGACGTAATAATGTCGTTTTTTTACGTAAAAAAATACGTCAAAAAACGACATTGTTACGTCATTATTTTTGCACCAACCTAATACTATATGTACTTTGTTAATATTTTATTCACTTATATATTTCTAATAAATTTAAATATTTCTAAGAAATTAATTGATATCATTTATAATCTGATATCATTTCTTATTACTATAAACGTTATTTTAGCAAGATGATTAAATAGACAAGGGTATCTGGGTGTCTCACATGAAAGGCCTGAACAAATAAGACTGCATTCTGAGAAACGTAGGGGTAATGAAACGGACTAATTAAAAGGTTCATTTTACACAGAAGTCAAGGTTATTTGCGCGTAAGTAAATATAACGAACTTAATTGGAATTGGATTTCGGCTCTCCAATTAAGAATTCCGAGCTATTATCCATTGCACAATCTGCCCATCCAAGCTTACACACCTGGTAAAACCAAATTGTCACCCATCCAGGTACTGACAATTTGGGACGTTGCTTAACTTCGGTGATCGTACGGAGACCAATGTGTCAACGTGATGCGGCTGTAAGCATGCACAGCTAGCTAGCTAGCTAGATAGATAATGAATAGAGTGGAATAGATAGATAGATAGATAGATAGATAGATAGATAGATAGATAGATAGATAGATATGAACAAAATAAGATAGATATAAACAGAATGAGATAGATAGATAGATAGATAGATAGATAAAAAACAGAGATAATACAGTGATAATACAGACATAAGTTATATGCATATATATTAACGCTTAATTTAAATACACACTGATATCCAATTTTTTTATATGCATTCTCCGATATATACATAACAATACATGATCATATATGCATATATATAATTATTCCATGAGTATATGCCCATAGATAGATAGATAGATAGATAGATAGATAGATAGATAGATAGATAGATAAAGAACATATAAATCGATAGATAGATGTGGAATGCCAAAATGAAAGAAACAAAATAAAGAGGCTAATAAAATCATTTAGTATTGCGTTCAAATTTAAGCAGATTATTTTCTTTTTTTATGCGGCACATAATTAGGCTTTTCTTCAACATGTGGAAAAATTAATTTAAAAGAGAATAAAAAATAATTAAATATTTCATTATAAACTGTACAATGATTAAAATAAATAAAAAAATCTATAAGAAGACCTCACATTTACAGCATGACAAGAAATAACAAAAGAGGAAAGTGCTAACAAAAATCCTCAAACCGTTATGTGCTTTGAAAAAGAAAAATCGACAGTTTTCGTAACATCTAATTTATCTTCGAGTATAGATTTTTATTCCTTCATTCATTCACAGAGTTTTCTATATCCTCTTTGCTCAATTATTTTTTTTCATATTTTCATTTATTGACTTGAATGTCGAAGAACGTCGAAATACTTTGAAAAAGGCTAACAAAATGATTTGAAATATCCTGTTTTTTTGGGGGTTTTTTTTTAAGAATAATTCACAAAAAATAAGAGTAAGCAAAATAAAATACATTCTACAAGAATGCTGTACCTTCCTCTATTTGGTTAAATGTACACGCACACACACAAACAAACACACACACACACACACCACCACCACCACCAACAACACCACCACCACCAACAACAACAACAACACCACCACCACCAACAACAACAACAGCAACAACAAGTGATTTAAGAAGAAAACATTCTCATACAAATTACAGTTTTAAGGACTTTTTTCCTTGGAGATGTTCCATCATTTCTTACCACCCAGTATTAACGGAGTACCATAAAAAAAAAAGAAAAAAAGAATTAAGATGGTCTCCAACTGGCTAAAATTAAGCTACATCTCGAATTTTCTATAATCCTATAAATGAATAAATAAATAAATAAATAAATATGGCTAGAGAAAATGAAAAGAACAAAAATGAAAAGAAAAAATGAAAAGAAAACGAACAAGTTGGATTGTAACTAACTAACAATAGATAAAAATTGGAGATATTTATTTTTGGTAAACTCAAGAGTTGGTTTATTTTTTGCGATGATAACCGACTGTGGTCAGGAGTAGAAAAAAAAAACATTAATAAAAAAAAATTATTGACAAAGATTCATTAAAGTATGGTAAGATAGGGAGCAGAAAATTACCTTCAGATGAATAAGTAAACCTACAAATAAGAAAGAAAAAAAAAAGAAACTTAAAAGAGGAAGAAGTCAAGAATATATCCAGCCCATTCAACAATACGATGCTAATTTTGCCTCTAAGCGATAGCCAAACATAAACCGGTATTTACATTTCAACAAAAATCAAGAGGCGTGCCAGGACGTCTCAAGTCCACTTTAAACAGTATCCTGCAATGGGTATCTTTAATGACTTACCGACAGTAGCGTTGTTAATGATAATGGTAATATTAACCGTTTCCCTAAAAAGAAACATTTGACATTTACTGTCCGAAGAGATTCAATAAAGCCTATATAAAGAATTCACAAGTAAAATAGGCCAACGGTAATATTAGCCATTTCTTTACAATGAAATAATTGGCATTCAATTACCCAGGAGTCACTTCTTTCTTTTTATGTGTCATGTACTTTCAGGACGTAGGCGATCATGGCCCTCCACTTCCCTCCGACCTTTTCAGCTCTCAACAAGTTTCTTCGCCCCCCGGACCACGTTCAGTCAACCACTTGCTGATATGATATGCCATGCGTTGTTTTTCTTTGTCTCTATTTCCCTCTATTAGCCTCTTGAGTATCAGATTCTCCAGGCCCTCCTTCCTCATTATGTGTCCCAGAAACTTCAGCTGCCTCTTCCCGATGTTAATTATAAGCTTTCCCCTAGTTTGCATCCTCTCTAAGACCTCATCGTTGCTTACACGTTCGGTCCATGATATCCTTAGCATCCTTCTGTAGATACCACATCTCCGTCGCCTCGAGTCTCTTCTTCATCTTTGAGGAAATCGTCCAACATTCGCTGCCGTAAAGAAGAACAGATGTCACGTAACAGATCAGTATTCTTTGTTACCAATGAAATCCCAATGAAATACCGCTCTCTCGCAATATTCTGTTCAGCTTTTGGAATGTGTCCTTGGCCATACCAATACGTCTACGGATCTCTGTGTCGCACTTACCGTCCTCTGTCAAAACGCATCCCAGATATTTAAACTTCCGCGTCTGCTTGATTCTAGTGTTCCCGACCTGTATCTCGCATTTCGAGCTTATCCTTTTACTGATGATCATGTATTCTGTCTTCTTGAAGTTTATGCTTAGTCCCTTCTTCTTGCTCCGTCGCTACCTTCTGTAGGAGATTTTATAGGAGATTTTGCATTTTCTTTCTCAGCAGTAACTACTGTTTTCTAAAATCTTTCTCTTAAAACATTTTTTTTCAAGAAAACAGTTTTCTCAAATCCAATAGCTGTTATCGCACTTTACATCATTGATAGCGTTTTCCTTCCTAACCTTTTGTTTGGAAGTGCAATCTTAATATCTTGATTATGTCATTATTTTCTCATCGCGTTACATGTCATATCTATTTATATCTTAGCCGTTTCCTTATATTGATTTTCTAAGCGTAGCCGAACGTGTGGGGTACGTAGTGAGGATCGAACACAATATTCAGTCTTAACTGTTATAGAAAGACAAGTTTGCTAACCATTACACCACGCCGATGTGCCCAAGCCGTTTCCTTATTAGTAAATATACAGTATTTATTGACCGAGGAGTCAGTATAGTTGCTGGTTAAAATTTATAAAATCTTTCTCTTAAAACAATGTTTCAGGATAGATAGTCAAGTAACTGCTACCGCGCTTGCCATTACTGATGGGGGTTTCCTTCCTAACCTTTTGTTTAAAGTAGTGTGGAATGTCAACCTCCAGATGATGTCATTATTTTCTCTTCGTGTTAAATGTGCTGTTCAACTCAGTTGTTGCTATTGTTGGCAGCCTTCAAGTAATGTGGTTTGTGTTATTTTTCACAGTACTTTCTGATTCTGCAGCAGCAGTCCACAATGGTCAAAGAATGATGACCTTTGTCAAAACCCCCAAACATTTCTTGCTGAAAGCCTTTTTGTACCATTGACCATAGAAAGTGGTTATATACAGCTGACGGTTTGGCTCTTTCTAAACGGATTTGGCGCCATGCATGACATCCATCGATCTGACGAGGTAATTTAAGAACATGACTCGAGTTTTTAGCTTTTGGTTTCGTAGTCATTGCAGTGTGGGGGTTTCAGTTACTTTATTACTGCTTTCGGTTGACATTTACAAAATCTTTCTCTTAAAACAATTTTTCAGGAAAACAAGTTTCTCAAGTCCAGTAGCTGTTATCACTCTTTCCAGTATTGATTAGGGGTTCCTTCCTAACCTTTTGTTTGAAGTAGTGTGTAATATCAACATCTTGATAATTCATTTTAAGTGATGTGTAATATCAGCATCTTGATAATTAATTTTAAGTCGTGTGTAATATTAGGTTGGTGCCAAAATAATGACGTAATAATGTCGTTTTTTTGACATATTTTTAACGCCAAAAAACGACATTATTACGTCATTATTTTGGCACCAACCTAATATCAACATCTTAATTAATTTTGTTTTTTGTCTTGGAAAATCTCGCAGTGGATGAATCGCGTCGGCTAAAACTACATAGAGTTTTCCTATTGTTTTATCTTTACACACCCACACACACACACACACATATATATATATATATATATATATATATATATATATATATATAATATAAATATAAATATATATATATATATATATATATATATATATATATATATATATATATATATATATATAGCACTTCTTATGATGGTACAACAACAAGCGAAAACGTTTCTAAATTATTTGGTAAAAACTTTCCTACCTTACATCTATTTTCTCGTCTCCGGGTCTCACTCTGAAGGGTCTCTGCTCTGATGTCGAAGATGTTAGCGTTCTTGTATAGCATCATTTTACTAGTTCCGATCACGGAGGCGAGGGATGCCATATGCCAGAAGGACTTATTCATTTTTCTCTATGTGTAGAATTGAAGGCTTGAAAGAAATCAACAAAAAGTAAGGCTGTCTGCAGATTCTTTGCCCCAACGCCCTCAATCATCCGCCGAATAGTCACGAGTTTTCGAACTGTTGGTACAAGAACACGAGAGTGATCTACTGCACTGGACACCTAACCATGGAGCAAGACAGACTGGTTCCCCAGCAACCACATACATTGACCAGCGGTGCTATGGCACAGAATGCCGCCCTAATAACTTTTCGACATTGATGCCGGGCCGTGATGGTTGGCGCGATAGATGTCCGAGCTAGTTAGATTTAATAATAATAATACCCGGTTAAGTAGATAGGACCTCTAACAATTTTAGAGGACTACAAAATACACACAGATAGAACAATCAAAACCAACCGCCCAAGCACCGTTATTAAAGACTTAAAAACAAAAAATGCCTCCATATTGATATGGCTGTCCCTGCAGATTGCAATCTATCTTTGAAGATCTTGAATAAAAGCTATCAAAATACAAGGACCTTGAAATCGAAATCTAAAAATGTGGCACATGAGAACATCAAAAATCCCTGTTGTAGTTGGAGCCCTCGGATTGACTGGAAAAGATTCCAATCGACCCATTGAACGGAATCCTGAAAGTCCATGCCTTAAAGAAAAACAAAATATTATTCTCTCGAGTACAGCCCTAACCTTACGAAGGGCTTTATCTATGTAAAATATATATTTTTTTTAAATTGCTAAGTGGAAAATGTCATGATGCCATTTCTAACCTTAGGTCTCTGGACGGGACCCGGGAAGAAATGAGTTCCCAATTTTTATTTCTATAGGCTGCATTTTCGAAATTAGAATTTACTGGTGCCTCACCAAATTTTATGTGATAAAAGTACATTTAAAAATAATAATAATGAAAAAAAAAAAACAGAGAGAGGATTAAAGGGAGATAACCGTAGATTCGATGTCAGAACATTATCATTGATAACTGTCACCTTGCTGACCTAAGTTAAGGATATTCTTTATACGTAAAACAATGCAAAAATATCAAAATATTAAAATCGGTCAAAAATGATTTATTTTTGGTTTGGTTTGGTTTGGTTTACGGCCAGTCAACCTCAATGGGTTATTTAATGCCGACAACATTTTTATTGCTGCTAATATTTTTCCAAAAATGTATCTGATAATATTTTTTCCAAAAATGTATTGCTGGTAATATCTTTTTTCTTAAGAATTCATTGCTGGTAATATTTTTTTTTCCTTCAATAATGTACTGCTGGTAATAATTTTTCTTCAAAAATTTATTGCAGATATTAAAAACTGTTTCACAGTGATTTACCCCAGTTTGCTGGTTAATAATGTACTGCTGGTAATAATTGCTGGTGTTCCCAGGTCCCATAACCAGGACCTGGGAACACCAGCAATTAAGAGGTGGTCCCACGCTCCTCAAAACCTCTTGATCAAAGGCTTTCTGTTGGATGTAGTTTATCGTCTTACCCAGGACGCGGACGTAGTTTATCGTCTTACTCAGGACGCGAACCTAGTTTATCGTCTTACTCAGGACGCTTTATTGTTGGGATATGAATTCTTTTAATTGTTTCTAAATCTTTGACTGTCATTCAATCCTTTCGCCTCACCTGCTATCCGGTTCCGCCACACTTATGAGGCTCGCTGAACCATTTGGGAATCACAGCTCTGCAGTGAGGGGTTCTTGGGGGTTGTATTGGATTAACAATAATGTATTAGTATTTTTTTATTAGCCAGACATAGCTTACCGACTATTTCTGTTAGGAAGAATAACGTGTTTTAGCCTTCCAGTAGCACACCGATATTAATATTAGCATTAGCGTAGCCATTGATACACTAACACTGAATGCGAATATAGAAAGACTAGATATACCACCGTAACAAACAAAACATTTAATAAGGCAAACAACTTAAATGCATATATTAAAAAGATTTACATATGTCCCAAAACAAATGATTGTTCATATTGTCCCAAAGGAACGGGGAGGTTTACAGAACGAGGACAAAGAAATAACATACCAACTTTATGGCCTTTGACCGGATAAATGAACAGAAATTCCTTTTTTCTCTCGCTAGTCTGTGCACATATTGTCCAGTTTCCACGTGTGTGGACGCCCTGGTGGTCAGGAAAGTAAAGACGCCGTTCCTCAAAAAAACGGAAAAAAAGGGACAGAAAAGTTATCCTTTCTAAAGGGGCCGAACTCCTTTGAGATCAACCCAAAAGAAAACAACTGTGGTCTCCCTTATGAATTTTTTTAATTGTTTCTAAATATTTGATTTTCTTTCAATCCTTTCGCCTCACCTGCTATCCTCTTCTGCCACACCTATGAGGCGTGCTGAAACATTTAAGAATCACAGCTCTGCATTGAGTGGTTCTTGGGAATTATATTGGATTAACAACAGTGTAAGAAAGTTATGTGCGTGTCGATTTGATGCCTTTCTATAAATTATTAGGTTGGTGCGAAAATAATGACGTAATAATGTCGTTTTTTGACGTATTTTTTAACGTCAAAAAACGACATTATTACGTCATTATTTTTGCACCAACCTATATCATCTTCATCGCGCTATTTTTTTTTTCTTTCGTTCTGTTCGTATTTAGTTAGATTTAATATTAGGTTGGTGCAAAAATAATGTCGTTTTCTCACATAGTAACATATGTGAGAAAACGACATTATTTTTGCACCAACCTAATAATCCACAACTACCACAGGTTTAACTATTTCCCCGGTTGAATTTGTTTCTTATTGCTAAGGTCCGCATATAACAGCACGGTTAATGGCTCAAAAGACTTTTTCACCATTTTTGATGTCGGCTTCCAAATCAAAGACTTTCAACAGGTCTTCAATTCTTCTTTAGTCTTCCACTACCAAGCGACATGCGCCCTGCTATCCACCCTCGGGCTATTCAAGAATTCCAAAGCTTTTCAGTTCACTTCCTCTTAATTTGGGTAAATCTAATATACAGCATTCGAGTCCTGACCTAAAGCTTTCCTGTCAACCAAGATTTCCTGTGGTGTTTGTTTACGAATGTTGTTAGCATAGGCAAAGGCGGAGAATTTATTTATTTAGCTTTCAGATTTATTCTAGGATATATTTTTAGAAGGTAAATATACACACACGCACACGCACAAACACACACACATATATTTATATATATATATATATATATGTTTTGTTGAAAATGATTGACAAGGTGATATGGTTGAGTTTTTATAGATTTTCTCATGTATTCATATAATTGCTTTCTTTTCAGGATATAAATTGTTGTGGTTATGCGCGTGAGTTTCGAATCCTCGTTCGCCAAGTTGTTGTGGATTCCGAGATGAATTCGGTCTCCAAGGAATGACAAACGCAATAATTAAATATAAGAAATAAAATGTATTTACACAATCATACAAAGAGTAATACTGTTAGTAAGTCCAGGAACGTGGCTAGTAGCAAATAGATATATACAGTCTCGAAGTAGGACTTCCTTAGAGTCTACGTGCTTGTAACTGACTTCTACAAGAGGTTACCTCACACTATCTCCGTTCGTATATTCTCTCACTCTCCGACTGCCGACCATCGACTGCTATACGACTACTACCTGTAACTCTGGGTATTTAACGGCAGCAGTCCAGGTACACTTGGTACAGTCCACTTATATGAAAAAGGGGTGGACCCCATAATATAAATTATATAAAAATTGTCCGAATATTTTCTAAGAGCGTTCGGCTATACTTTTAACCATTATCAAGGATTAATTATATTTTATTTTTAACTGAATATATGGATCGTTTTATGTATGTATCTAGAGTTAAAGGAATGTTTTATTTTTCAAACACAGTCCACAGTTGATATTATTGAGTTTTGGCTTTTTCTATTTTGTTAATAATGTTTGTATTATTTTAGCTATTATATTTGAATTGTTAGCGAGTGTATTACGAACAAATTTTGGTATGTCTCCAGGTGTATTTAAATGAGAACTAATTGAGCTATGGTCAGTTAGATGTAACGTGAGTCTTCTTGTTAAACATGTTGTAGCATATCCAATATAATCACTTACGAATTTGGATTGCTTACGAACACAGCTCCCAAGGGGACATGTAAATTCGTAAATTGTTATGGGATCTTACCCATAATAATAATAATAATGGACTATTCCATACTTAATAAATACTGCGCCTCGGGAGTAGGCAAGGAGTGAGTCAGTAGTTCACCTCCTGACCGGCTGTTAGGTTGAACTCTCTGCCTTCGGGCGGGGAGGAACCCGAAGGAGGCTACACCGAAGGGCGGATTCTCTATCGGGGAGGTAAACCGACCCTGAACCAGTTTATACGGGTTCAATGGGCATATTTTTGGCCGGGCCCACAGGCTCGGAGATCCCACGTTAAAAAGGCCTTGTGCCACATGACGCCATCGTGTGTGTGTGGGTGGGTGGGGGGTGACTGAATATCGTGAGTCAGTATTTCACTTCCTGACCGGCTGTTAGGTTGAACTCTCTGCCTTCGGGCGGCGAGGGACCCGAACGAGGCTACGCCGAAGGGTGGACTTTCTTTTGGGGAGGTAAACCGGCTCTGAAAATATGTGCATATTTTTAGCCGAGCCCACGGGCTCGGAGATCCCACGTTAAAAAGGCCTTGTGCCACATGACGCCCTCGTGGGGCGGGGTGACTGAATATCGTGAGTCAGTAGTTCAAGTCGAGTCCAGAGTCGAGTCAGAGGCAGTCCGAAACAGAGTCGCGTTCAGACAATTACTGCAAGACATTGGAATAGTGATACTGGTCGAGACTACATTGTTCTCTCTACTAAACCTGATTGTTCATACTAACACTTCTACTTCTCTGTATACATTCCTGTTTGTAATATATCTGTTATTCCATACCTGTGTTCGCGTTCTTCTTTATTGGTTCTACCTTGGACTCTCACCGTGGTACAAGGAACCGGACCATAAAATAAATCATGTTGGTTCTCTGTAATTTGGATGTTGTAGGTGAATTAATATTTTTGACGATGAGGTTAGCGTTTTTAAATTTTTTTTTGCAATAAATAATTAATTTAATTTTTTTGTTTTTGACAACTGGAGTTGTGTATTTCTTCTAAGTGAAGATTCGTCTTGCTTATGGTTACTACGCATTTGATTTTTGTAGAAAATGTTATTGTTATTAAGAAGGATTGCTGGTTTACAGATTTCGGAGACATATCAGAAGCCCATATAAAATAAGCCTGTTCAGAAATATCTAAGCAGTTAGCTGTATAAAACCGCTTTCTCAGATCTATGGTAAGAAATGACTTTGAGTGAGTGAAGCGTTTGGATCTTTCTGATGACCCACACGCAAGGGATAGTTTTACACAACACTGTAAACTGACACAAAACCAAGACATTATCCTGAAAACTTGACTCATATTCTTAAGACCCAGTGTGGTAGCACCTATAGGTCTCCCAGCTATGGGCAATAATTACCCCCCCCCCAAAAAAAAGGGTTCAAAATACCATAAAACTATAAAAAAAATAAAAATAAAAAAAAAAAAGGTTTTAATAACTGCAATACGTTTTAGGAAATTTTTTTACCAGCAATACATTTCTGGAAAAAAATAAAATAAAAATAATCCCAGCAATAAAAATTTTGTCGGCATTAAATAACCCATTGAGGTTGATATGCCGTAAAACAAAACAAACCAAACTAAACCGGTTGCCAAAAATTCAGGATCGATTTTTTTCCGCTTTTTACTACTCTATCCCGATAATTGACTAATGTTGAAACAAAGAAAAGAATACTGTACTGTTACTTAACACTAAGATGGCCAGCTCCTTTGACATTTTTATTTATATACGCCGTGAAGCAGCCATCTTTAATATATTCAATATTCAAGTCAAGAATAACAAGTCTGAACAGAAATTCACAAAAATTTGTATACCTCATACTGAAAGAAAGTGATTATATATATATATATATATATATATATATATATATATATATATAATATTTTTTGTTTAAAAATATGATTCCTTCGAGTTCTCATGTTTCAAAAACGAGAGTCGAAACCATCCTAATAATTATTAAAATTAAGTCTAATTGAGGTGTTTAGTCCCGTTTCATCTTCAAGCGAAATTTTAGGAATAAGCTATCTCTTGGTTTACGTGTGTTTTTAGGCATGGTCCGTTATAACATTCGTTATTGTGGGAGTAGCTAGGCGAGTCACCTTCGTTAAATGGCCAGAGAGTTACTTCTTATCTATAGATTCATCATCTTCTGAGAGGTTTTGCTAAGGTTGGATAGGGTATCTATTTCAAGGCTAATGTTGGCGGTCATCCTCTACTTAGTTTCCAGTGAGAGATATTTTTATGGCGCGCCTACGTGTCGGGAGGATTGTGTTTTATTATTGTCTATCTGATTCTCTCTTTATTTATTTGTTTATTCAAGTGGGTGTTTTATATACAAACCGTATTGCACTGAATTTCAATTTGTTTTTTTCGATTTGTTGTGTGTGTGTGCGTATAGATAGATAGATAAATAGATAGATAGGGGACATAACCTCAAGTATTATTGCTTGTGAGAAATTTTTCAATGCATTTACGCTATAAATAGCCTATATGTCAAAAACAACACCTCGGCCATTCAAGGTAAAACCTCAAATATCAGCTATTGCACTGAATATTTTTTAAAGAATTAAGTCTGTTAAGCATCTTTGCTAAAATTCAATAATTGTCCATAAGCCTCAGCATCGAACCAAATCTAGTTATTCCATAGTAATTTGTTGAAAATTTGAAGTTGTCGAAAACGACACCTCGGCCATCCTAGTGTTAACTAACATCAGTCCTCTAATATATTACGAGGAATAAAAGTATTTCTAGCAACTCCTCTGATCAGGAGGTTTTGATTAACGTGTAACAACCTCTTTTAATTGCTGGTGTTTCCAGGTCCCAGTTATGGGCTAATAGTTATCCCGCAAACTGGGGTCAAAACACTATGAAAGTGTAAACATAGGTTTTGTTGAAACTTGACTAATGCATGGAATAATAATGCAACACAAAATGTACTTAGAACAAAATGTATTGAAACAAGAAAGTGTACACAATATTTACATATAGTCTTTTGTATATTCCTGGGAAGACCGTTCCTGGAGAATGTGTTGACTGAGTCGCATTCGGGCAGAGTCTCTGGTTCAATCCCTCGATTCCTACCCGATACCAACCATATTTATATGGTCGGTACTCCACTATGCAAATTAGGTGGATCCTACCACAACAGTTTTAATATCTGAGATAAATTTTTGAGGAAAAATTATTATCAGCAATGCATTTTTAAGGAAAAAGAAATTTACCTGCAAGACATTATTACCAGCAATACATTTTCTGATAAAACATTACCAGATACATTTCTAGAAAAATATTAGCAGCAATAAAAATCTTGTCGGCATTAAATAAACCATTAAGGTTGATGTACCGTAAAACAAACCAATGTAATATCCATACTGGAAAGAGCGATAACAATGCTACCTCTCTTGTCTGAGTATGTAATGCAGATTTCTTTGTCCTAGGAGAAGGAAATCTACATGTGTGTGCGTGTGGGTGGGTCCTCTTTATATATTGGTTTCTAACATGTCTCTGAAATCTTTATACGCTGGCTATGATAATTATTCAGCTTAGACATGTGCGCAAAATATCCTCTCGTGCTTTACAGGCACCTGCGAATAAGGAAGTATCTTTTTAATTATAATGACTTCATCAAGAAATGCTCTCGACTCGAAATACTAAGAATACAAGCAAATCCTTTCTTGGAAAATCCTCGAGTAATGCCCAGCCAGTTATGCGGCTTAGTTTGGAATGGCATCAGTGACACATCAATCAGAGAATTGGCGATCTGAAGTCATTCTCATTTCTCTTTCCCTTTCAAAAATCCGACAAGACCCGGCCAGACCGCTCATTAAGCACCCCCCCACCCGACAACTGCCGGGGTCATGAATCATTGTCAGGGCACCGTGTTAAGCCGTCGCATTTTCTAGGCGCCTTTAATTTTTCAACTATTACTCGCGTTAGGGAAGCTTCCCTCCCAACCTATTCTTCTGGGTGTAGAAGGGTTGGCTCAGAAGTTGGGCTTATAAGCTGCGATCCGGAGGAATTAAGCCTCACGGAAAACACAAAAGATATATCTTGTAATATTTTTTCATTTTTTCATTTTTTTTTTTTTTTGGTATGCACGACACTTAAAAAATAGTCTTTTTTTTTTTATTTCTATCCCCAGCAAAAGAACATCACACACACACACGCACATGCGCTCAGGGCTCCACCACACATCAATCAAGAAAAAAAACATATTTATTGCGTGTATGTCACAAAAAATAGTTTTTTTTTTTTTTTTTTTTTATTATTATAAAGGGGCTTTGAGGACAAAACGTATGACCTCTAACCGATGAAAAGGTATGACCTCTAAACCGAGAAAAGCCCTCTAGATTTGTAGTGGACTTAAAATCTATTTCGGAATTATGGATATCATAGCTCCAGATTGTTAGCAAAGCTTCTCCTAAGTTCACATCGTTATTTATTTATTTGTTTTATATTTTCAATGCATTTCTGTAGTAAAAGAAAGAAGAAACCTTTACAATATTATTTTTATGGTAAACCGTAAACCAAAAAGAAATTACAATGCATTTTTATGGTAAAATGAAATAATTTACAATGCATTTTTATGTTAAAAAGGCAGAAACTTTTACAATGCATTTTTATAGTTAAAACTCAAAAATTATAATATCATTTTTATGGTAAAATACAAAAAATACAATGCATTTTATGGTAAAAAAGCAGAAATCGAAAAAAAAAAAAAAAATGTAAAAAGCCATGCATTTTTATGCTAAAAATACATTTACAATCCATTTTTATGGTAAAAAAGTTTACAAACCATTTTTTCTGGTAAAAAAAAAAGCAAAAATCTTTTCAATACATTTTAATGGTAAAATGAAATACTTTTCCACTGTATTTTTATGGTAAAACAATGAATTTTAATGTTCAAAAAACAGAAAACTTTACTATGCATTTTAATGGTAAAAAAAAACAAACAAAAAATAAATCATACAATCTATTTTCATGGTAAAATGTAATAAATAAAACCATCTGATGCTATTTGATAGTAAAATCATTAGCAATGCATTTTTTTTTATCATTTCGCCACTAAGACGCAAGGGGCTGTTGGGAGGGAATGAATATGAAAAGATTTTAGAAGAAACCGAAAACGCGATCCTAAAAAGGGAACAATGGCTAAAACTCTATTCATGTTCAAAAGACCGAGGGGGAATTGTGACTGGGATGACACCTACTGAGGAGAAAAAATAATAAATAAAATTTCAAAGTTTAGTGGGAGACATTAGAAGTATAGAGTTGAAGTTGATTTTAGAAGGAACCGGAAATCAAATCCTAAACAGGAAACAGGAGATAAACCTCTACTCCTGTTCAAAAAAGGGGGAGGTGTGTGTACCGGACAATAGGTGAACTTATCAAATCTTTTACATTTATATTATGTTATACATATAACTCTATTGTGTCAATAACGCCTGCATTATGTCCAAACCAATGACAATCCATTTTCCTGATTTTCAATGTATTTATTGAGCAAATTTTGTTCACGGGTCATTCTAATGTTGAAATTATTAGTGATGCATTCATACTATACATGTAGTACTTTTATTCAGTCAGTAACACTTGAATTAATTTGTGGCCATTTACAATTCCTTTTCCTTCGATTTTTAATGCATTTTATAGTAAAATAATTCGCAGTGTATTTACATCACCACATATACTCGACTATCATGATATATTTGAAGAGGCAATTTTGAAGCTAATTTGACTACAGTAAATGGATATATAGTTTGGACAACAACGTCGACAGAGCTAACAGTGCATACGCTAATTTTATATCTCGTGTATGATTAAAATTAGGTTTAGAATTAGGTCTTCAAAAGTCGAAAAGTGCGTCAGTATATACGGTACACATATAATAGCCCTATTCCGTCAATTATGCTTGTTGGGGAACCAATGACAATCCATTCTGCTGGTTTTCAATACATTGTGTTAGTAAAATCATTAGCAAAGCATTTACAATATAAGAGCGCCATTTGAATTTAGGAAGTTTCGGTAACGGAAGATTCGGTAATTTTGTCAAAGTAGGAAAATTCGGTAACGGAAAATGCGGTAACGGAAGATTCTGTAATTTTGACATCGTAGAAAAATGCGGTAAAGAAAAATTCGGTAACGGAAGATTCTGTAATTTTGACAAGGTAGGAAAATTCGGTAATTTAAATCACTCACTCTAGAAGGGCCCATTTAGTCTAAATTGTTTCAAATTAGTTCAAAGGAGCCCCCCCCATTAAATCTGAAAATAAGCAGATCTCCTTTGTCCTTATATCATTTATTTTTTGTTTACTTTTATCAAGATCCCAAGATTAGATGTCCGATGAGAACTCCTCTAGTCTTGGAGTACTTCGAATACTGCCCATGCAATACTGCCCATACTGGGTGTAGGTTTTTTTTTTAATACTAATGTTCACCCAATACATATCCCGAGAGTCACTCACGGTACAGGGCTATTATGTAGCGTTGTTTGAGCATAAGAAAAGGCGAAAAGTGAATGTCATGAAGGAAATGATAACGGTTAACTCAACACGTGAAGAGATCAAGAATGTAGTGATTGGGAAAATATCCTGCCGGGAGTCTGTTCAACAAACAGCAATTATTGGGAAAAATCTGCCCGTACAGAATTGTTGAAACTTGACTAATGCATGGAATAATAATGAAACACAAAATGTACTTAGAACAAAAATGTATTGAAACAAGAAAGTGTACACAATATTTACATATAGTCTTTTGTATATTCCTGGGAAGACCGTTCCTGGAATGTGTGTTGACTGAGTCGCAGTCGGGCAGAGTCTCTGGTTGGATCTCTCGACTTCTTCCCCTCTCTTCCCGGTACCAACCATATTTATATGGTCGGTACTCCACTATGCAAATTAGGTGGATCCTACCACAACAAGAATTTATATCTTACTATCAGAATACAAAAGGAAAAGATAACAGTTAACCCTAGACTTTAAGAGATCAAGTTTGTAGTGATTGGGAAAACATCCTATCGGGAGTCTGTTTCACAAACAGCAGTTTTGGGGAAGAATCTGTCCGAATGAAATTTGCATCTTACTATCAGAATACGAAAGGGAATGGTAACGGTTAACTGTAGGCATGAAAAGATCAAGATTGTAGTCATTAGGAGAATATCCTGCCGGGTAGAATCCGTCCGAATGGAATTTACTTCTTATTAATGGAATACGAAGGTAATGGTGATGATTCACACTTGCGTATGTGGTATAGCATTTCTCACTTGTAAAAGTCAAAGCTGATGAGACCAAGGAATGTAGTGCATCAGAACATTTGCCATGGAAATAGCGATAGAGCGCCGAGAGGCTCGCACCCTTTCTTTTTTTTTCCCGATCGAGAGACAATCTCTAGATAAACTACTAAGTAGATCTAAAGAATTAAATCTGGCCATGAAAGACACTCAGATGTCGGGATAGCCCAACCATCGACACTTTTTAGGAACAGTTTTCCTCTAAATTAATTTAAAGCTCGAAGATTGGTTCAAACGATGTTATTGTTTTCCAAGCTGGTCATCGAGGGTTTTGGTGATGCACTCAAATATCGTTGCATCATTATCATATATACAGGGTGTGATGGATAAATTGTCGCCATATTATATTTTTTATTTCGCTCATGCGCGTTGTTTGTTTTTGATTTTGTCGACGGCAGAATATAGTAGGGTCAGTTGGGCACCGTCCGTGAGAAAAAGAGCACCCTTACGCAATTTCACTCGAACAGAAATTTGTAAACGGCATTCGCATCGGAAGCTCCAATGCGAACATTTCGGAGTGTTTGGATGTCAAACCGAGGAGAGTGCAGAGAATTCGGAAGGAATTGGATGAGTCTAATGGTGATTACGAAGATGCAGCAGCTCGAAAAACTCATATTGATCGTTCTGATAAAAAAAGAACTCCCGAATTTGTTGATGAGGGTCTCACTCAACATGGAGGCCTATATCAAATACCGTGAGGAGGGAGTGCTGCTTTGGGTAAGGAGGGTGGCTGCTGGAATAAGCTATGTCTAGTAGCAGAACTCTGGGCCATGCTACACAAGCAGGACAGCCTAATCATGGCTGTCAGACAATTTCTGCGACCGCATCACCCGTTACATCTGACTACCTAACACGCCAGCTTAATTATCATTTGTGGGGCGCATTTGAGCGGGAGACCAACACCTTGTAATGCCAAGGATGAACTCAAGGAATACGAAGGTAATGGGGATGATTCACACTTGCGTATGCGGTATAAGAATAGCGAAGTCGTCTTGAGGCCGTGGTTGAAACTAATGGTGATTTTATTGAATAAATTTACTCTTTAGTATTTCAAGGTGTTTTTGTGTAATTTTGGTAAATAAATCTGTTAAAATAAGATGTCAGGGTTACTTTCATTTTTGCATAATTTAGATGATAATTTATCTATCGCACACTGTTTTCCTAAATGTTATGGTCCGGTTCCTTGTGCCACGGTGACAGTCCAAAGTAGAACCAATAAAGAAGAACGCGAACACAGGTATGGAATAACACAGATATATTACAAACAGGAATATATACAGAGAAGTAGAAGTGTTAGTATGAACAATCATGTTTAGTAGAGAAAACAATGTAGTCTCGACCAGTATCACTATTCCAATGTCTTGCAGTAATTTTCTGAACGCGGCTCTGTTTCTGACTGCCTCTGATTCGACTCTTGACTCGACTTGAACTACTGACTGACTCCACTGGAACTACTGACTGACTTGAACCACTGACTAAATTTATGGTATTTATCTATCCACCCACGAGGATTGAATGTGGCACAAGGTCTTTTTAATGTGGGTATCTCCGAGCCCGTAGGCCCAGCCAAAAATAAATAACCATCCAAACCCCCCGAGGGGGGCCAGTTCCGTCAACCTCCCCCAACGCAACACTACCCTTCGGCGGAGCTACGTCAGGGTTCCTCCCTGCAAGCAGGGAGTTCGACAGACACCCTACCCGGCAGCTCACAAAGCACAGATACTACACTTTGATCCTAGCCACCGGGCCGAGCTAGACTAAATTCATGCCTACTCCTGAGGCGCAGCATTTATTAAGTATGGAATAGTCCATTATTATTATTATGGGTAAGATCCCATAACAATAAATGATCGGAGTGTAAATTAAACATGTTTTGATAACCAAGAAAGTGTTGCTGAATGCGGAATAACCAAAAAGGGACGTTGGAAATGATAATGGTAATCTCTATAACATCGAAAAATAGAATAACTCGCCAGCGGCGTGAAGTAGGTAAACCATTGCTTGTGGTGGACTACCAAGAGACCATATTACCCCCAATTACAATAGTGTCCAACGTATTTATGAGAATAGAGACATACCTGTTAGTGTTCATAAGTACGATATGCAACACATCCGTTCATTGATAATGTGATGTGTTTATACGTACAAAGCAGACGTGCTTTATTAAAACTTTGTAAATCTCAACATCTTTTACTCTACGGAGTCTCACATGGCCAAAATGATGATGGCGTTTATCTTACGAGATAGCCATGCAATACGCTACCCCTAAACCACCCATATATCCAAAAGACAATAAACTAAAAATAAGGATTTTTAAATTTAAAATGGCGCTCAACTACATCCGGTAGCAGCGCCTCTGATCGGGAGATTGGAAGTTTTATGGACCGTTGAATCACCTCTTAATTGCCGTCGTTCCCAGGTCTATCACCCCCACCCCAAATAAGACGCAATGAACGCATAAACATGGATTTTTATATTAAAAATCCCAGCAATAAATTTTTTATATAAAAAATTACCAACAATATATATTTATAGTAAAATTACCAACAATACAATTTTAAAGCAATATAACCAGCTACGCATTTTATAGTAGAATTACCAACAATACAGTTTATCTGTAGTTGAAGGTATGCAATTGCATTAAAAATATATTTAATTGAAGCCATAATATTGGGGTCCAGTTAATTTAGATTTCGGCATTAAATAACCCATAGAGGTGTTGATATGTCGCTAAAAAGCCTGAAATATTTCTTCCATGACATTAATACCAAATAATCTACAATTTATAAAGAAATGAAACTCTATTGCAAAATATAACTTCAACAAAAACTACAGCATAAAACACACGTATCACTTCCTCTAGCAATCATGTTCAGAAAAACATATATATATATATATATATATATATATATATATATATATATATATATATATATGCACAAAAGCTGAGTATCATCTACCACTTTTCAGCTGTGAAAGCAAAATAAAATATATTTAGTTGATGCCGTAATATTGTTCACTTTATTTAGATTTCATCATTAAATAACCCATCGAGGTGTTGATATGTCTCTAAACAATCTGAAATGAATCTTCCATGACATTAATCCAAATAATATCCTATAATTTATAAAGAAATCAAACTGTATTCCAAAATATAACTTCAACAAAAACTGCAACATAAAACACACGTATCACTGCCTCTAGCAATCATGTTCACACACACATATATATATATATATATATATATATGTACAACAGATGAGTATATATATATATATATATATATATATATATATATATATACAAAAGATGAGTATCATATATATATATATATATATATATATATATATATATATATACAAAAGATGAGTATATATATATATATATATATATACAAAAGATGAGTATCACACACACATATATATATATATATATATATATATATATATATATACAAAAGATGAGTATCTTCTACTTCTTATTCAGTTGTGAAAGCAAAATAAAATATATTTAGTTGAAAACATAAAACACACGTATCACTGCCTCTAGCAATCATGTTCACACACACACACACACACATATATATATATATATATATATATACAAAAGATGAGTATATATATATATATATATATATATATATATATATATACAAAAGATGAGTATCATATATACATATATATATATACAAAAGATGAGTATATATATATATATATATATATACAAAAGATGAGTATCACATATATATATATATATACAAAAGATGAGTATCACATATATATATATATATATATATATATATATACAAAAGATGAGTATCACATATATATATATATATATATATATATATATATATATATATATATATATATATATACAAAAGATGAGTATCATCTACTTCTTATTCAGTTGTGAAAGCAAAATAAAATATATTTAGTTGAAAACATAAAACACACGTATCACTGCCTCTAGCAATCATGTTCACAGAAACAATCTATCTATCTATATATATATATATATATATATATATATATATATATATATACATGCTCAAAAGCTAAGTATCATTTACCACTTGTTCAGTTGTGAAAGTAAAATAAAATTCATTTTTATTACTTCAAAGCTGCCAAGAAAATTAAATTTCGATGTTAAATGACCCATACAATGTTGATAAGCCATTAAACAAAAACACATGAATAAAGCAAAGAATAATTGAATAAAAACAACAAAAAAGTGCTGTTTGATAAACATAATTATCCCGCCTGAAAAAAAAAGAAGAAAAAAAAAAAGAAGAAAAAAAAAAGAAGAAAAAAAAAAGAAGAAAAAAAAATATTTCAATAAAAGAATTTGGTAAATTATCGAAACATAACCTTCAAATAGAGAATGATGCATTAAATCCGAACCATTTTTCAGGAACACAAGAAACATTTAAATCGAATACTGCTATACACATTAAGAAAATCCTAGGAAGTGTTCCCTCTCTGAAAGCTTAATGGTTTTCTATTTTGGACATGGTCTGTAATTTTTTTCTTGGAAGAGGTATGTACGTAATATATTTATTTGAGAATATATTTATGAGTCGCGTGTCATAGAATAGAAACTCAGGGTTTGTCATGCCACAAAACAGGGGTTCACTGCCTGACCTTGCCATGACTTTATGCATCTCCGTCCATCAATATATCGCGTGTTGTTTACATAATAATTTTCAAGTGCCAACAATAGCAATGATCGTCGATGGGATATTTTATTTATTTTATTTGGATATTTTATTCTCTTCTTGTCTATGTCTTCCAACCCTTTTCTTTAAGGATACCCCTAAAAAGAAAAGTAAAAAATGTAAAAAGGAAAGAAAAATAAAACAAAACCAAATGAAATAAAATGCAAAAGAAAACTAAAAGAAAAAAAAAATGAACATTGTCTAAGAGTTTTCTGAATGTCTCCAAAAAATGGTTCCGTGTTGGAATGGTCTCTGGGAGTATTGTTCTCATTGTCATTCATTGTTTCCTTCTCGGGGACAAGTTCCTAGGGAGTTTGATCTTCAGTGTCGTCTTCTTTTCCTCATTTCTTTCTGACCTTCCCACCTTCCTAGTCGTAGTTTCCACGTTCCTTAATTACCATTCCAAGACTTTACCATTCCACCCAAGACTTCCGCAGTTCCTGCACTTTGCAACAAAACAAACCCCTGGCCTTGTCATTTGTACGATTCTTGTTGCCACTTTCTTAAGCAAGTCATATACATGCATATGGAATAAAAAAAAAAAGTAAAAATGAAAAAGAAAATTTGTGCGCAAGATTGTCTGTATAAATTGCATATATAACTATTTTAGTAGTTGTACTACTACTACTACTACTACTTATAATAATAATAATAATAATAATAATAATAATAATAATAATAATAATAATAATAAATATCAAATACAAGGATCTTTAGATGAAAATCTCACACATGTGGCATATAAGGACATCAATGCCGCCCTAATAATATTTTGACATTAATGTCGGGCCGTGATGGTTGGCGCGATAGACTCATGAATGTCCGAGCTAGCTCGAGTGAATAATAATAATACCCGGTTACGTAGATAAGACCTGTAACAATTTTAGGGGACAACAAAATACACACAAACAGAACAATCAAAACTTACCGCCCAGACATCGTTATTAAAGACTTAAAAACAAAAAATGCCTCCATATTGATATGGCTGTCCCTGCAGATTGCAATCTATCTTTGAAGATCTTAAAAAAGCTATCAAAATACAAGGACCTTGAAATCGAAATCTAAAAATGTGGGACATGAGAACATCAAAAATCCCTGTTGTAGTTGGAGCCCTCGGATTGATTTGTAAAGGGTCCGATAGACTCGTTGAACGGATTCTTGGTAGTCCATGCCTCAAAGAAATAAAACAAATTTTATTCACAATTACAGCACGTTCATTCCGAAGAGATTTATCTTATGTAAAATGTGTGTGATCTAAGATTATTTTCTGTTTTTTATTTTTTACAAGATTCATCGGTGTAAAATTTTCCTCTCGCCCTTTTCTTTTTATCTTTTCTTTTTTTTTCTTTCCGCTTTCTTTTCTTTTGTCTTTTCTTTCTTTATTTCTTTAAATGGCGGTCTTGTGATCAATTTTTGCAATTTTCTCAGTATTTGATTTCTTCACCTTCTTTTCATTCATTCTTATCCTCCTCACACGATGTTCAAATATTTTCACCATTTCTCTTTTTCTTTCTTTCTTTCTTTCTTTCTTTCTTTCGTCCTCGTTACTTTTTGATCATTTCTTTCTCTCACTCTTCTTTCTTTCTTTCTTTCTTTCTTTCTATTTACTTTTTGATCATTTCTTTCTCTCACTCTTCTTTCTTTCTTTCTTTCTTTCTTTCATTCTTTCTTTCTTTCAATTTACTTTTTGATCATTTCTTTCTCTCACTCTTCTTTCTTTCTTTCTTTCTTTCATTCTTTCTTTCTTTCAATTTACTTTTTGATCATTTCTTTCTCTCACTCTTCTTTCTTTCTTTCTTTCTTTCATTCTTTCTTTCTTTCAATTTACTTTTTGATCATTTCTTTCTCTCACTCTTCTTTCTCTCTTTCTTTCTTTCATTCTTTCTTTCTTTCTATTTACATTTTCATCATTTCTTTCTCTCGCTCTTCTTTCTTTCTTTCTTTCTTTCTTTCATTCTTTCTTTCAATTTACTTTTTGATCATTTCTTTCTCTCACTCTTCTTTCTCTCTTTCTTTCTTTCATTCTTTCTTTCTTTCTATTTACATTTTCATCATTTCTTTCTCTCGCTCTTCTTTCTTTCTTTCTTTCTTTCATTCTTTCTTTCGTTCTTTCTTTCTTTCTATTTACTTTTTGATCATTTCTTTCTCTCACTCTTCTTTCTTTCATTCTTTTTTTCATTCTTTCTTTCATTCTATTTACATTTTCATCATTTCTTTCTCTCACTCTTCTTTCTTTCTTTCATTCTTTCTTTCTTTCTATTTACATTTTCATCATTTCTTTCTCTCACTCTTCTTTCTTTCTTTCTTTCTATTTATTTTTTGATCATTTCTTTCTTTCACTCTTCTTTCTTTCTTTCTTTCATTCTTTCTTTCTTTCTATTTACTTTTTTGACCATTTCTTTCTCTCACTTTTCTTTCTTTCATTCTTTCTTTCTTTCTATTTACTTTTTCATCATTTCTTTCTCCCACTCTTCTTTCTCTCACTTTTCTTTCTCTCTTTTATTTTTTTCTTTCTTTTCTTCTATTTTTTATTTAGTTTTTACTCACTTCATCTCTCTCATTTATTTCTTTATTTAGCTTTACCTCACTTTTTACTAATTTCTTTCTCTCTCTTTCTTTCTTTCTTTCTTTCTTTCTCGTTACTTTTTGATATTTCTTTCTTTCTTTCTCTTCTTTCTCTCTCTTCTTTCTTTTTTTCTTTCTTTCTTCTCTTTTATTTCTCATTTAGTCTTACTCACTTCATCTTTCTCCCTTCTTTTTTTTTCTCTTGTTTCTATGTTTCTTTCACGTCACTTTTTACGCTTTTCTTTCTCTCTGTCTTTCGTTTTTTCTTGTTCTATCGTCTGCTTTCTTTCGCTTATTTCTTTCTGTTTTTCTTTTCTCTTTTCTTTTTTTTTTTTTTTGCTTTTCTTAAATTTCTCTCTAGTCCATTTTTTTCTTATTTGATTTATTTCCCTTCTTTTCTTTAATCTTATCTCCCCCATACATGATGTTTATTTATTTTTACCATTTCTTTTATTGATCCGCATCCAATCCCCATTCCCAATCTGTTTTTACTTTTACTTACCGTCACTTATTTTCTTTTCGTTTCATCATTGTCTATATTCATTATCCTCTAAATCCTCTTCTTTTTATTTGACCTTCCTTTTCCATGTACTTCTGGGTATGATGATAAACTTCATCGGGCAGCAAGATTGGAGGTTTTGATGAGCGTGGAACTTATTTGCTGTTGTACCTAGTTACACCCTGACCAGAGGTGGTAGCACTTGTGAGGGTCCTAGGTATGGAAAAATAGTGTTTGGATTTTTGTTTGATGGTTCATAAAGTACAAAAATACATTATGGTAAAAATACCAGCAATATATTTATTAAAAAATGAACAGTTTTATAGTAAAATGGCAATTAATACAGAACCAATGTATAAAAGAATAAAAATACATTTTCTATAATAAAATTACCAGCGATAAATTTTATAATCAACAAACTAGATATCTATAAAACATACATTTACCCTGAAAGCATAAAATTATGTACAAAATATTTGTAGCTGAAGCCAAAAAATCATGTACAAAATATTTAGATTTTGACATTAAATAACCCATAGAGGTGTTGATATGCCTCTAAACAAACACAACCAAATTTTTCCACGTCTTTAGATGTCTTTCTTTCTGTATATTATTCTTTTTTTAACTGGAGCACCTTGAGGCGGTGTAGTGGTTAGCATGATTATCTCGCTAGAACAGTTACGACTGAGCAGTGAGTTCGATCCTTATTCGTTCCGCCTACTTTTGGCCTTGTGCCTCATCTAAGCTGCGCTTGGAAAATCACTAAAGATTTTTTGAAACAGCATAGCGTACACGTAAACTCAGTTTCTAGCGGTAATTACCAAACATCTGATATGAATTTGAAAATGCTTGAAATAATAATAATAATAATAATAATAATAATAATAACAACAACAATAATAATGATATAAATATAAATGATACTGTGGAAAGTGTAGTAGATTTGAAGAGACCTGTTATCATTCCATCTCTAGCGATAACCACTAAATATCAAGAAAATGACTGAAATAATAATAATAATAATAATAATAAATGATACTGCGGAAAGTGCAGCAAAGTTGAAGGGGCCTGTTATCATTCCACCTCTAGCGATAACCACTAAATATCATGAATTTGCTTGAATAATAATAACAATAATAATAATAATAATAAATGATACTGCGGAAGGTGCAGCAGATTTGAAGGGACCTGTTATTCCACCTCTAGCGATAACCACTAAATATCATGAAAATGCTTGTAATAATAATAATAATAATAATGTGGCATATGGGAACATCAACAATCCCTTTTGTAGTTGGAGCCCTAGGACTGGTTGGAAAAGATTGCAGTAGACTAATTGCAGGGATTCCTGGAAGCCCATGCCTCAAGGAGATACAAAAAATTGTTCTGACAAGTACAGCCCATCACTTTACGAAGGGCTTTATCTATGTAATTTTTTTTTTTTTTTTTTTTTTTTTTGTCAGTGGAAAGTGTCATGATGCCATTTCTAACCTTAGGTCTCTGGGTGGGACCCGGAAAGAAATGTGTAAACGCCAGAAAGCAAAGAAAATAATAATAATAATAATAATAATAATAATAATAATAATAACAACAACAACAACAACAACAACAACAACAAAAAAAGGATACTGTGGAAGGTGCTTGATATTTGAGGAACGATAATCATTTGATCCGAACATGTGAGCATGGAATAAAAACATAAAGCATAGTGAGAAATGCGCTGGCGATAGGCGAAGACCTGCTCTCTGTTAGACGCCAAATATTATCGCACATGTAAGGTATGGACGTAAAAAATGCTTGAAGTGTAATTATAAAGCATACTGAGTAAGGTGCTGGGGATTTGGGATGACTCCCTGTCAGCTAATCCCAAGTGACAAATTCATGAATTAATAATAAATACAAAAATAATAATACTAATAAACGATACTGAGGAAGGTGCTGGTGATATGAGGACACTTACTAATTGTTAGAATCCAGCAATAACCACACATATCTGGGGTGGACGTACAAATGCATGAAATATAATAATAAATGATACTCGGTAAGGTGCTGGAGATTTGAGAAGACTTGCTGTCACTTAATCCCTAGGGACAACCACCAAACCCAACCTGTGAACATGCAAATGCATGAATAAATAATAACTGCAAAAACAACAGCAACAACAACAACAACAACAACAACAACAACAATAATAATAATAATAATAATAATAATAATAATAATAATAATAATAATAGTGCTGGTGGTATGAGGAAAATTGCTCTCTGCTAAAATCCAGCAATAACCTCATATATCTGGCGTGGGCGTATACACCCATATGTAATATTAAACGATACTGTGTAAGGTGCTGGAGATTTAAGAAAACTTGCTGTCACTTAATCCTCAGCGATAACCAACAAACCCATTCTGTGAACATGCAAATACATGAATTAATCATAACAACGACGACGACGACGACAATAACAACAACAACAACAACAACAACAACAACAACAACAATAATAATAATAATAATAATAATAATAATAATAATAATAATAACAACGGATGTTACAAAATTTGTAAACCAATACACGCGCATACACACGTGCGCCGAACATGCGCACATTGTTGGGTAGAGTTGGTGTAGCGTGGGCATGATAGAGCGCAAAGGAAGAAGAAAGAAATATGGAGTAGACACACCATTCTTACCCTACTGTATCCATCGTGACACAATACATTAGTTGTAATGCGTATTTGTCATTATTATCTCTGTCTAACTTCATTCCAGTTTGACAAAGCCAGTCCGTTCCATGCCACCCGCCACTTCCACCAACGCCCCATCACTTACTCTTCTTTTTTTTCCGGACAGTCCCATGATTCATTTCTAAGTCCTTACTTCTCTTTGTTTCTCTCTTCTTTTGTCTTATCTCATCTCTCTCTCTCTCTCTCTCTCTCTCTCTCTCTCTTTTTGACTTTGCTTTCTTTTTTTTCCTTAGCTAGCTTTTCCAGTAATCTGTTTCCCAGTTTGTCTACTCGCCTTCTCTCTTGTCTCTGAGGTGATTTTTACAAAATTTGTTTTCTCTTTGCTCGTCATATATAGTGTTTGCTTCCATCTTTCTCTCTCTTTCTTTTTTAAAAATGTTATGTTCTTATTTTGTCTTTGCTATTCCTTTTTTTTCTCTATCTTTTCGTTTCCAGTTACTTAGACTTTTTTCTTTTTGATGTCTTAGCCAAACGTTTATTTAATTATGCCCCACCCCATACACAGACTTTGTCTCTCTTAAATGTTCTCTCTTTTCGACATCTCAGCGTCTTTTTTCTCTGTATCCACTTTCATATTTGAGTTTACTTTTACGGAAGATGTTCTACCATCTGAAAATTTAACACATCCTTTCCAATTTTCATTCCTTTGTTTTATCTTTTGCATTTTCCGATGCAGTTTTCTTTCTCTTTTTTTTTCTTTTTTTCTTTCTCTCTTTTTTCGTTCGTTCTTTTCTTCATTTCTTTTTTTAGTTTTACTCATTTCTTTTTGTTTTCATCTGTCTCCCTTCTTTCTTTTCCTTACTTCTCTTATGTTTCTCCCTTCTTTCTTTCTTTCTTTCTTTCTTTCTTTCTTTCTTTATTTCTTTCTTTTATGTTAAGTTTCTGATCATTTCTTTCTGGCGCTTACTTCTTTCTTCATTTTTCTTTCTTATCTCATTTTGTCTTACTCACTTCTTATTCTATCTTTCTTTCCTTTATTTCTCTTATGTTTCTTCCTTTTTCTGTCTTTCCTTCTTTCTTTCTTTCTTTTTTCTTTCTTTCTTTTTTCATGTTAAGTTTTTACTTATTTCTTTCTATCTCTCTTTCTTTCTCATTAGTTTCTAATCATTCCTTTCCGTCTCTCAGCCTTCTTTCTTTCTTTCTTTCTTCATGTTAAGTTTTTACTTATTTTTTTCTCTCTCTCTTTCTTTCTCATTAGTTTCTAATCATTCCTTTCCGTCTCTCAGCCTTTCTTTCTTCCTTTCTTTCTTTCTTTCTTTCTTCATGTTAAGTTTTTACTTATTTCTTTCTATCTCTCTTTCTTTCTCATTAGTTTCTAATCATTCCTTTCCGTCTCTCACCCTTTCTTTCTTTCTTTTTTCATGTTAAGTTTTTACTTATTTCTTTCTCTCTCTCTTTCTTTCGCATCAGTTTCTAATCATTCCTTTCCGTCTCTCACCTATTCTTTCTTTCTTTCTTTCTTTCTTTTCTTTTTTCATGATAAGTTTTTACTTATTTCTTTCTCTCTCTCTTTCTTTCGCATCAGTTTCTAAACATTCCTTTCCGTCTATCACCCATTCTTTCTTTCTTTCTTTCTTTTCTTTTTTCATGTTAAGTTTTTACTTCTTTCTTTCTCTCTCTCTTTCTTTCTCATCAGTTTTATATCATTCCTTTCCGTTTTTCACCCTTTCTTTCTTTCTTTCTTTCTTTTCTTTTTTCATGTTAAGTTTTTACTTATTTCTTTCTCTCTCTCTTTCTTTCTCATTAGTTTCTAATCATTCCTTTCCGTCTCTCACCCTTTCTTTCTTTCTTTTTTCATGTTAAGTTTTACTTATTTCTTTCTCTATCTCTTTCTTTCGCATCAGTTTCTAATCATTCCTTTCCGCCTCTCACCCATTCTTTCTTTCTTTCTTTCTTTCTTTCTTTCTTTCTTTCTTTCTTTTCTTTTTTCATGTTAAGTTTTTACTTATTTCTTTCTCTCTCTCTTTCTTTCTCATCAGTTTCTAATCATTCCTTTCCGTCTCTCACCCTTTTTTTCTTTTTTCATGTTAAGTTTTTACTTATTTCTTTCTCTCTCTCTTTCTTTCGCATCAATTTCTAATCATTCCTTTCCGTCTCTCACCTATTCTTTCTTTCTTTCTTTCTTTCTTTTCTTTTTTCATGTTAAGTTTTTACTTATTTCTTTCTCTCTGTCTTTCTTTCTCATCAGTTTCTAATCATTCCTTTCCCTCAGACTTTCTTTCTCTCTTTCTCTCTATCTTTCTTTCTGTCTTTCTTTCTTTCTTTCTTATTTTGTTTCACTGACTTCTTTTTCTTTTTATTTCTCCCCTTCTTTCTCTGTTTTAATCTCTTATGTTTCTTCTTTCTTTCACGTTAATTTTCTACTCATTTCTCTCTCTCTCTCTCTCTCTCTCTCTCTTTCTAACTCTTTAGTTTTTAACCATCTCTTTTTCTCTCACACTCCTTTCTTTTCTCATTTAGTTTTACACATTTCTTTTTCTTCCTCTCGCGTCGTTCTTTCTTTTATTTCTCTTATGTTTCCTCCTCCTTTCCTTCTTTCTTTCTCGTTACTTTTTATTATTTTTTTCTCTCTCTTTATCTTTCTTTCTTTTTTTCTTTGTTTCTTTCTTCCGCTTCTCTTTAATTTTTACTCACTTCTTTTATTTTTCTCTCTTTCCATTCTTTCTCTTTTTTCTTTCACTTTCTTTCTCTTTTTTCTTTCACTTTATTTCTTTTTTTTTTACTTTTCAATCACTGTGTCCTTTTCTCTTTTCTTACTTTCTTTTCTTTCTCATTCTTCTTTTTTTTTCATTTCTTTATCCTCATTTTTATTTCTTTCTTTCTGCATCGTTTTTTCTTTCCCTCGATTTGCAGCGTTTACTTAATTTTCTTCTCTCTCATTTTCCTTTATAATCCTTTTGTTTCATCTTTCACTCATAAACTATTTTCTATTTCTTATTTAGTATTCATATCAGCCATTTCTTTCTTTCTTTCTTTTTCTTTTTTGTTTTTCTTTCCTTCTTTCTTTTTCGTTTTTTTTCTTTCTTTTTTTCTTTCTATTCTTTTCTTTCTTTCTTTTTCTTTTTCTTTCTTTCTTTTTCTTTTCTTTTTTCTTTCCTTTTTTCTTTTTCTTTACTTCTTTCATTCATTCATTATTCTTTTCTTTCTTTCGTTTCTTCCTTCCTTTTTCTTTCTTTTTCTTTTTTCTTTTTCTTGCCTTCTTTCTTTATTTTTCGTTCTTTTCTTTCTTTTTCTTTCTTTTCTTTTTCTTTCTTTCTTTCTTTCTTTCTTTCTTTTTTTCTTTCTTTTTTCTTTTTCTTTCTTTTTCTTTCTTTCCGTCTTTCTTTTTCTTTCTTTCTTTTTCTTTACTTCTTTCTTCCTTTCTTTTTCGTTCTTTTGTTCTTTCTTTCTTTCTTTTCTTCCTTCCTTTTTCTTTCTTTGTTTTTTCTTTTTCTTTCCTTCTTTCTTTATTTTTCGTTCTTTTCTTTCTTTTTCTCTCTTTTCTTTCTTTCTTTTTTCTTTCTTTTGTCTTTTTCTTTCTTTTTCTTTCTTTCCTTCTTTCTTTCTTTCTTTCTTGTACCCTTTCTCTTAATTTTAATTTCTTTTTCTTTTAGATACTTTTCCTTTCATTTTATCATTTCCATTCATATTTTTCTCTCTGAAACTCTTTTTTAAAGATTTCTTTCTCGTTTTTCTTCTTTCTTTTACTGATGCTTTTCATCTGAATTCCTGTTTGTTTATTTTGTATATGTTATCTTTCTCTTGTTGTCTCGTTCAAATTTTTCTTCTTGAAACTTCATTCGTCCAATTTCTTCCTTCATTTCTATTTAATCGTCTTCCTTCATTTTCGTCATTTTTTTTCTTTCAAAATATCTCATCCACGTTTTATTCTTTTTCCTCCATTAGGATTGATTTAACTCTTTTTTACTCTTTCATCTTAACCAATGAACGGCCATCCTTCTCTTCACTTTCCCGCCCGCTTTACTTTCCAGACTCTTGTCTGTCCCGTCTCCTCAAATCCGTATGGATTCAGTTCAACCTTCTCTTCTATTTCTCCGCTTCTCGTTTGTCTGGTTTAAATACAATTCCATCAACTTCACTCGCTGCGGCTTCCTTTTCCTTCCTTCCTTCCTTCCTTCCTTCCTTCCTTCCTTCCTTCTGCACTTTCTTCCTTCCTTCATGCCTTCCTTCCTTTTACCCTTCTTTCTTTCCTTCGTTCTAACCTTCCTTTTACACTTCCTTCTACCCTTCCTTCCTTCCTTCCTTCCTTCCTTTCTTCCTTCCTGCCTTCCTTCCTTTCTTTTTCCCTTCTTTCTTTCTTTCCTTCTAGCCTTCCTTCTACCCTTCCTTCCTTCCTTCCTTCCTTCTGCCATTCATTCTGCCCTTATTTCTTTCCTTCCTTTACCCTTCCTTCCTTCTTTCCTTCCTTCTTTCTTTCCTTCTTTCTACCCTTCCTTCCTTCCTTCCTTCCTTCCTTCCTTCCTTCTTTCTTTCCTTCCTTCTACCCTTCCTTCCTTCATTCCTTCTTTTTTCCTTCCTTCTACCCTTCCTTCCTTCCTTCTGCCCTTCTTTCTTTCCTTCCTTCTACCCTTCCTTTCTTCTGCCCTTTCTTCCTTCCATCCTTCCTTCCTTCCTTCTTTTTCCTTCCTTTTACCCTTCTTCCTTCCTTCCTTCCTTCCTTCTACCATTCTTTCTTTCTTTCCTTCTAGCCTGCCTTCGTTCCTTCGTTCCTTCGATCCTTCCTTCTTTCTTTGCTTCCTTCTACCCTTCCTTCCATCCTTCTGCCCTTTCTTTTTTCTCTTCTTTTATTTGTTACAGAAATCCTTTTTCGCCTCTCTCTTTATATATCCCCCTTCTTTGATCTTTTTTTCCTATCTCCCATTTTATCCACTCTCTTTCTCCCCTTTATTCTTACCCAATTCCCACTTTACACACCTATTCTGCACCCCCCAGTCTCTGCTTCAGTATCACGCCGTCTAACTCCTCCTATTGCCCCCCTCTCTGTTCATATGTTTTTTAACACTCCCTTAATTTCTCTACACTCTCCCCCTTTTGCTGCATCTTTTTGTCCCTATCATTCTCTCCCAATCATTATTATTCTCCCTTTTCCAAATCATTTCTCAAGATGATTGCTGCCAAGCATCCACTCCCCTCACGCAGTATTTACCCCTTACACCCTGACACTGTGTTTTGCAAGCGAATCGTCATCATGTTTCTGGTCATCTTCGTCGTGTGCCAGTGACGCCTTCAAAATAAAACCTTTACAACAAAAATTAAATAAAGATGAATTAATTTCCCTTTGCAAAGGGTCGCAAAATTTGTACTAGGCTTTCGACTCGATGCTGTTTGTGTCGGCCAAATAATATATTGACGCTAGCGGCATTCCAAATCAAAGATGGCATGACGACTGCAATAAAAGAGAGACCTGGAGCTAATTTTGTTGGACACTATATCCATATTAAAAGGGTTAAAGAAACCAATCTTTAATAATTCAAAGACGTACGGAAAGCCAGGTTTAAACATTCCGTTTTAGTTAAAAGATAATCACGTTTTATTAGTATTTTTCCCGAAAGCTGGTTCACTGTATCGTGCTAGCTGAATTTTTTTACCACATAATCTACCTTACATATCTGTAAGTCTACCGTTCGTTCAATCCAAAAAAGAATCAGCTATATTATTAGTCTTGACCTGGCTTCTCGGTCTCACTCACTTTCTCATCACCGTAAGGTTGACTCCCTTTGCCTTTTCTATAAATACCTTCATGGTAATTGATCGGATGAGCTCTTCGCTGTGGGTTTGTGTGTGTGTTTGTGTGAGTGCTTGGGACGAATGAATATTTTATATCATTATAGTCCCACATTGATTTCGTCCAGTTAACTGATGTCTCTGCCACATTTAAGGCTTGTGTGTGGGGGGGGGGTCATTACTAACATTATTTTATTATTTTGTTTAGTTTCCTGTAAATAGATTGTATTCATATCATAAATAATCATTGGGACTAGTTTTTAAATTGTTGTTTTATTTCCCCCCACAGACAATGAATTGTACATATGGGAACTAGTTAGGACTTTCATAGAGACAATGAGGTATTATGGTGAATGTACTAAGAAAGGTAAGTAAGAATGCGTTGTTTTGGTGTTAGGAATATTGTTGTATGTTTGGGTCAGTGTTTGTGGCTAGCTAAGTTTAAATTTAAGACAGAAGAAGACTGTCCTTTTACCCATTCCCCATTTTTAGTCTTGTACCACATTTTCTGTAAATAAGCGAAAATAAATATCGCTCTTCTCTATGGTGATTAGACTTTATGAATTTAAGCGCAGTACTACGAAAGTTAAGTCAAAAATTGATATGTCCCGGAAAGGGATATATTTGAACGAAGTAGCTAAGTGGTTTTGGCTACTATAACGAAGTAGTAAACGGTAGCAGTAATCGACTGGTACGCGTCGTAGTCGCAGGTAAGAAGTGTAGATCAGTGGCGTAGTCCAATGGGTGTCGTTATAGACTTAGCTCTCAGACTAAGGCTCTTGACTCTCCTACATGTCCATCGGTATTTATGACGGACACCAGCCAATCATATTCCAGTGAGGGGGAACACAAGTGTACGCATATTCCATTATATAAAAAATTAACTGCATTTTCGTCATAATATATTTTTAGGTTTGTCATACAGCCTTCTGCTCATGCGTGCTTATAGTTGATACCATTGTGACCACGCGATTGAAATTTGAGCTTGATCGTGCCTGTTTCCGTGCTGCTGTTACAGTATAAACATGGCCACTCCGCTGGTAGTGTGCACCAAGGTGGAACAAAGAGCAGTGATCCTAATCTGCCGAGAACAAGCTACCGTATCGATGTTAACTCGTCGGTCTTACATTAGCATATCCCGAGCTGGTTGAATCTTCTCGTCAGTGGTGGAGGTTGACGGGCGTTATGTAGCACATTACAGACCGTCATTCTACGGTCGTCATCAAAGGAGGTGCCTACGACAGGACTATTGTTCGTTGCGCTTTTTAAAAACATTTCAGCCCAGGCAATAATGCCACTAAGACGCAATGAGTTACTCGGAGTGAAAGAGAATGAGAAAACTTTAGTGAGTAGAAATGAGGAGAAAATGGTGATTAATTTTTTGAGATGGTAGTTGGCAGGGAAGCAAAAAATCAGAAGGGAGTTTCACAGGTCAGAGGAAAGAAACTATTAGAATAGAACTTGAGGTTGCATTTTAATAATAAGACCTACTAGCTAATCTTTTACTCAAATAACCTTATTTCAATGGATAACAGCATTACCGATTAAGACTTGCAAGTATTCAAATCTAATGTAGCTATTCCACTAACAACCTGATACGCCGCCATACTTGTATACAACCGTATGACAGAATTCATGGCTGTAAGCAAATGGAACAGCCCAATGTGCAAACTGAAATTTATAGATACCGAAATCAAACAAGTTCAAGAATTTAAATATCTGGGAAGTGTTTTAACAGAGGACGGAAAGTGCGACACTGAGATCCAAAGACGTATTGGGATGGCTAAAGATGCATTCCAAAAGCTAAGCAAAGTATTAAGAAACAGAAAAAAATCGTTAGAAACAAATAAAACAGTATTGAACTGCTATGTAACATCAGTCCACGTTTATGACAGTGAATGCTAGACAATCTCTACAGAGATGAAGAATAGACTTGAAGCAGCAGAAATTGGGTTGTACAGAAAGATGCTGAGAATATCCTGGAGTGAATATGTGAGCAACGTCGAATTTCCAGGGACAATGAAAACAAAAGGGACACTTATACTTGACATCAGTAAGAAAAGTTATAATTTCTTAGTCACATAATGAGAAAAGAAGGTTTGGAAAATCTGATACACATATGGAAGATTGAAGGCAAGAGGGTCAGAGGAAAACAACCCATACATATTTAGGAAGCTTGAGCAAATGGATGGCAGAACAGTTTTTAGGAGTGATAACAAAAAGACTTAATAAAAGCTATAAATGACTGAAAATTGTGGAGAGCCATGATCGCCAACGTACAGAAAAGACACAGCACATAGAAGAACTAGCTTCTGTAAATGGATGGCGGGACAAGGCTTAGGAGAGATAAAAAAAAATCAAATTTTATTAAGAGCTATAAAGGAAAGGAAATTATGGAGAGTCATGATCTCACACTTTCTGAAAGGACACATCACATAGAAAAAAGAATGTTTTAGTTGATCGATTATATTAGGTGTGTGCAAAAGTGATCTTTAAAAAATAGAAAAGGAAGTGGATATAGAGTAGAATATTTTTATGGCTTGTATTTTTAAATATAAAATATTGGAAACTTTTTTGTAGACACTTAATATTCCCAAATCCAGATTGATGGCATTCTTGATTTTTCGTATTAAAAATCGTTTTATTTTTTACTCAGAGCAAAAGAACTCGAATTCATTACATTCACTTACGCACAAATGCGCTTAGAACATGTATGAATCCACAATTCCCCTCAGCTGTGGGTTAAATAGCAAAACAGACCAAGTTCTATATTGATTTGAATTCTCAGTCCTGTTGAGCATTCTGCGCAGGCTGATAAGATAAAGCGTTTATTCTTTTTTACATTAAGTAAGTCTATGTAGTGTCTGCTTATAAAGCTGTTACATTAAGACGGATTATATATAAGGGTGTTTCATTAAGACGGATCAAAGTCAGTAGTAAATAAATTAGTGTTATTGGTGACAATTTATTTATTTCTCTATTGGATTATGTTATTTAAGTTATGGCAATTATGTATGAAAAATAATATCGCCCAAATATCCGCCAAATCTGAAAGAAAAAGAAAAAATCATTAGACGCTTAAACTTAATTAATTCAGAGTTTGTCTATATTTCTGAGATGAGGTATTATGTACATTATTATGGACACTAGGTTTATAATAACTAGAAATTCATACCCAAGGACACATGGCACAGTGGATAAAGGCGTTGGTTAGTGACAGGACCCAAGTGAGCGAAATAAAGGGTTCAGTTCGACATTCCAACCACCTGAAGAAGGCCGGGGCGTACAACGGCCGAAACGTTGTGATAAACATGGCGACAATAATACTAATTAATTCACATTTAAAATCGGTCCAAGTTATTGGAACACTCTTTACATTTAATGTTTGTTAATAACGTGGTTATACTGGGTGCCAAGTTAAAAACAATCACAATTTCAGGAATATTTGACCTTGAATAACCTTGAATGACCTTGAATTGAATTCTCGTACCTACTTAACTCTGATTGGTTCTTTGATGATTGATTAATTGCTGCTCGATCTTATGACGCGTCATTTAAAGATTAAAGATTTAAAGATTATTATGCAGTCAACTTTCGTCTTTCGATTTACCCTTCCCGTGTGCCTAAACAACTCACTGATTTTGAGCGTCAATCTATCGTACATTTCAAAAAACAATATCCGACGTTGGGATTGACGAAATGTATAGAAATTCTCCCTGATTTTTTCAGTCACGTTAGTCGTCAACAGTTTTTAACCGTTATCTCAAGTCTTTCTGAATTTACAACTTTTTTTTGCTGGATAGCCTGTATTTTGAGATCCTGTTCATTTTTATATACAGAAGAATTTATATCCTATGTATCACTATTTGTTATTTGATTATAGTCAGCTACTTTGCTTAGTGTATGATTATAATGACTAACACTGAAATGTATTTATAATCAGTAACTTACAGAAATTACAGATTCTCTCTCCTCTTGTTTAGTGTTCTCACCGTATCAACTGATATAATATGTATCTAGAAGACAAAGATAGATTCAAAGTCACATCTTTGAAACACATTAACGCAACATAACACCAGATACTGGCAAGAAGAATTTGAAGGTACTTCTGCATTTTCTTGTAGACGTAGGATGGATATAAAATATCTGTTTGCCACATTTTAGAAAAAGGAAGAGAGAAAATAAACAAAAAACAAAAAACAAAACACGGTTGACAAACCACCGACCCAATGTATCTACATGCACTCTGAAACTTGTGTTAAGTTGACTAAAGTAACAGAATGTATTTCAAGCCCCCCCCCTCCAAAAAAAAAGCAAAAATTGGCTAATGCCATAGTGTAATACGAGGCAGTCGTTTTCGTTTAAACATGTGTTTCGCTCCCAATGCGTTTTCTCGCTTCTATCGACGCTTGAAAAGTCGACTCGTCTCCGTCATCTCGGATTCTTCTGACTCGTTCATTCCAACCATCTCCGTTAGAAATTGCTGTCGGCAAGTCCTCCAAATGGCATTCAGAGTCATCTAGGAGTTGGTCAATGTAGGTGTGATGAGGTCTTCCAACCAATCTTTTGCCGCGCAATGGGTTCCAGAGGAGGATGTCATTAACATGTTCTAACTTACTTCTCCAGGAGTGACCAGCTAGCCGAAGCCTTCCCTCTCTTAACGAAAGTGAGATAGGAGGAAGGTGTCCATACAGGCATTTTTTTATTCTGTGTTTCTTCCAGCTGATGCCCGCTGCAACTCGTAACATCCTTGTCTATGTTCCGTCAAGTGATGCTTCTTGATGTTTCATTTCGTTGATCCATAAAGCAAGACGGATTCTACCGAGGCCTTAAAAAAGTCCGTCTTAAGATTGTCAGAGAGAAAGGACTTCCAGATGGTGCTCAGACCATCAAGGACACCCCAGGCGTTGCTTTTGCGAATTTTGATGTCTCTTTCCGTTGACTGGATATTACTGTCGAAGTAAACAAATTCCTGACTGGACTTGATGTTGCCGTTTTTCAACTTAATTTCTCCTTCTTGGTTGTAGCTGACAAATTCTGTTCTGCCAGCATTAATGTAGAGACCAATCTCGCTGACCGCTTCTTTGAAGAAACTCCATATATACCATATAGAATCTCTGACAGACACCAAATCGGTTGGATTTCGATCCTGGTTTGAGGCATTCGGATGTCTAGTCACACTGAGGAGCCGTGATACAGTGAAAGAGTACTGTCTGCGAATTATATATATATATATATATATATATATATATATATATATATATATATATATATATATATATATATATATGTAATAAAAAGGCTTAAACACTAATATTCCATGGTCATAATTTATTTCATTGGAATCGTAAATACGATCCAATTCATCAGCCCTACAAATTCAAAAAGAAAACGGAAAAGAACAACTCCGGAAATAAAAATAGGATTTAGAGAGAGTGTAAGTATGAGAGTGTGGGACGAATGTTAGTGCTAAAGGGAGGGGTAACATACGAGAGAATTTGGGAGATTAAAACTTAACAGAGAGGGTTTTTTAAAAAACTAGAGGTGAGTGGAAGGGGGAAATATGAATGTTGTCGGATGTCTAATACATTAAGGATACATTTCGTGGTGACATACACACACCATAGACGATCTAATGTTAAAGATCAGAATAAGAAGGAGGGAGAGAAAGGGAAAGAAGTGGTGGGGGAGAAAGATGAGGGGATGAAATTAAAATTGAAGGACATATACTGAAAGGGACGCTTTGTAATTGAGAAAATTTGACAAAAATAATATCCACTACAGGTTACAAATCAAATATAAACATATAAACAATAAATATGACGATTATCCAATCTAGCAAGGACCTATATTTTTATGTTCAAAACACATGCGAATACACACATACACAATAACATATACACGTATATACATACACATAGGCGTGTACCTACATACACACATACATATACCCATGTACACATATACACATATATCCACATATCCACACAAATACACACATACACATACATACATACACACACATATACGCATATACATATATCTGATTCAATATCTTAGCTCTATCTCTGATACTAAGCGCTTTCTAATAAGTACCGCGCATATAATATACAAATAATTACACCTACATATATACATATACACATACATATATACACACATACATAGACGGACATATATATATATATATACACATATACACACACACGTACACACATATATATATGCATATACCCACACACACACACACACATATATATATATATACACACACACATACATACATACATACATATATATATATATATATATATATATATACACACGCACATACATATATCCACCTATACCCATATACACACATTTTTCCACATACATATACATAAATACATACACATGCATATATCTGATTCAATATCTTAGCTCTATCTCTGATACTAAGCGCTTTCTAATAAGTACCGCGCATATAATATACAAATAATTACACCTACATATATACATATACACATACATATATACACACATACATAGACGGACATATATATATCTATATATATATATATATATATATATATATATATATATATATATACAAATATACACACACACATACACACATATATATATGCATATACCCACACACACACACACACACATATATATATATATATATATACACACACACATACATACATATATATATATATATATATATATATACACACACACACACATACATATATCCACCTATACCCATATACACATATTTTTACACATACATATACATAAATACATACACATGCATACATATACACGTATATACATAGACACACACAAATATATATATATATATATATATACAAATATACACACACACATACACGCATATATATATGCATATACCCACACACACACACATATATATATATATATATATATATATATATATATATATATATATATATATATATATACACACACACATACATACATATATATATATACATATATATATATATATATACACACACACATACATATATCCACCTATACCCATATACACACATTTTTACACATACATAGACATAAATACATACACATGCATACATATACACGTATATACATAGACACACACAAATATATATATATATATATATATATATATATATATATATGATAAAATATACTTTTACCATGTGCTATGGGTCATGGACAGAGCATTTGTAAATATAAAAATGGGAAGCTCTGGCTTTTCTTTGGGCTCACTTCGTCTCTTCTACTTGTCTTACAGTATTTTTGAAGGATGTTGTTTTTGCGTGGACTCATCTTCTTCAGCTGGTACTTTAGACGTGAGAAGAAAATTCTTTGAGCATGAAAGCCTTGTTTGAGGTGATTCATGGGTCGCCACTCCATGGCATACGCATGTCAGCTGATACCATCTGCTGCGGCAAACCAGGGCTTGACAGGCAGGTTCATGATGACAGCTTTTCATCGGACTGCCGACTTGTTCTTGTATAAAGTCGCCTTGGCCGTCTACCCGCCAGGCGTCGGATGTTGTTTAGTCTGCTCCCTTCCTTGAATACTTAAGATTGTAGTAATCTGGATCACATCTGCTTGGATGTCGGTTCTACAGAATAGTGGTTTGCGGGAAGAAGCTACTAGAGTGGAACTTACTTTTTTACCAATGTAATACAAAGGAAATAAGGGTGGTTTGCTACAATGTGCGTAGCATGGCAGGAATGTAGTTCGTCTGAAACATAGTAATGTTTTTTCCGTGTTCAGATGGCCTCCACGCACACATTGGATCTCAATCACATTGAGTACTTTTGGGATGTGTTGGAAAAGTAGATCCGAATCCTGGAAGAGCAGCCAACGAATCTAGAAGAATTTCAAGATGGAATTATAGCAACATGGACCTTAATTTCAAAGGATTATTTCCAGAACCTAATCGAAGCAATGCCAAGAAAAACCGAAATATTTCTGAAGGAAAAAATGGTATTTCCTAGCGAGTTACTAATAAAGAGTTTGTTGAATTTATAAATAATTTTTTTTACTAATATTTCACTTAGTATGACATTAGTTTTTACGGTATGTGTAAGAGACCCTCTTACACATACCGTAAAAATATGGGCTACGAATTTATCAGATTCGGATCAGAATCATTCAGATGCAGAAGTTTAGCTATCTGTACTCGGAAAGCGCATTGGAAGAGCAAAAATAACTTCCTGAAGCTAAGCAAATTATTAAGAAACATGAAAAACTTACTAGATACGAAAGCTCTGAAATGCTACTTAATATCAATACTCCTATATAGCAGTGAATACCGGGAAAATATCACGAATGTAGAGGAGACTTCAGACAACGTAGATATCCTAATACAGAGATATTCTGAGAATGTCATGGACGGAACATGTAAGCCGCGTGGAGGTTTTCCATGAGGAAAATGGGACCGAAATAGACACCTAAGATTAGGATCAGGAAGATAAATTTGAAATTCATGAGAAAAGTGAACTCGGGGAATTCGACACCCACAGGATATATTGACGGCAAGAGAGACAGAATAAAACATTCAGTAAACTATCTGATGCAGGACATGAATTGGGGCCACAGAAAATGATCAAACATTACTTAGCGGAATACAAAATAGGAAATTGGGGAGGTCCATAATCACCCACCTCCACACGGCACAAAGAATAAGAACAGTCAGAAGCATATCAAAGAATCCGAGGCAAATAAAGACGCAGTTATGGAAATAACCTTTGTAACATGAACATGTATTGTCCATTCAAGATATTTGATGATTTCTGCCAGTAAAATCTTTGATGTTGACAGTGGGGTCTTTCGATGGCAACAAATAAGGCCAATGGCGATGATACTTTTAGCTACCCAATATTTGCATTACTGTGACAATCGAGCTTAATGCATGAAGTAAAGGCTTTTTATTAATTCTGTCAGACTTAAATTTCAGCACACGACCTGTGATCCCTAATTTAAAACTTTTTGCATTTTTATTTTCTCTGCATTTTTCCTTCGTTGATTTCCTGAGTGTCCATCTTTTATTTTAGTATTATTTTGTCAGGTGCTTTTGGAAGTTTATTCCTTTTTTTTTTTTTTTTTTTTCCTTGTCTTCTTCCCTTCTGTCGTTATTAGTGTCATCATCTATAAAGAAAAAAAAAAGAAAAAAAAAACGACATTATGTCACATTCTGCCTTAGTGGGGAGGCCAGGTATATAAAATCATTTATTCAGATTCCTTCCCGCATTCATAATTTGTATCTTTTAATCTTTCTTTTTCTTTTTATATTTCTAACACTTTTTCCTGGCATTTCAATATTCATTTGTTTCTTTTTTTCCTATTCTTCACTTACCTTTTTTTTTCTCTACTTTCTCTCTTATCTACAAACGTGTTAAGGCGTATTCAAAGTTTTCTTTCTCAGAAATTCAAATTCTGTTTCTCGTTTAGCATTTTTCTTTCTTTCTTTTTCTTTGCTTTCTTTCTTTTTCATTTTTTCTTTTTTTCTTTCTTACGAATTTTGGAACGCGTATTTATTATTCCTTCCTTCCTTCCTTCCTTCCTTCCTTCTTTCCTTCCTTACTTCTTTCCTTCCTTTCATATTTGGTAACGTTTCTGAACTTTTCTTAGCTACAACTACTACTACTACTAATAATATTAATTTCTTTATTTCTGTCTTTCTTTTTCGTTGATCATTTCCTTTTTATTTATTTCTTCCTTTCTTTCTTTTTTACATATTTTGGAACGTGTATTTATTATTCCTCTCTTCCTTCCTTCTTTCCTTCCTTCCTTCTTTCCTTCCTTTCATATTTGGTAACGTTTCGGAACTTTTCTTAGTTACAACTACTACTACTAATTTCTTTATTTCTGTCTTTCTTTTTCGTTGATCATTTCCTTTTTCTTTCTTTCTTTCTTTCTTTCTTTCTTTCTTTCTTTCTTTCTTTCTTTCTTTCTTTCTTTCTTTCTTGTCCTTGTTTCCTCATAAACTCCTCTATTTCTTTTTCCTTCTTTCTTTCTTTCTTTCTTTCTTTCTTACGTATTTTGGAACGTGTATTTATTATTCCTTTCTTCCTTTCTAATTTGGTAACGTTTCTGAACTTTTCCTTTCTTACCTAATACTACTACTACTACTACTACTACTACTACTACTACTGCTATTACTACTACTACTGCTATTACTACTACTTTCTTTGTTTCTGTCTTTCTTTTTCTTTGCTCTTTTTTCCCTTTTTTCTTTCTTTCTTTTTTTTCTTTCTTTCTTTCTTTCTTTCTGTTATTTTGCTTTCTTTTCTTCTTCTTTCTCACGTGATAACATATAACTTTCTTTCTCTTGCTGTAATATGTAGTCTTTCTTTCTTTTTCGTTACCTTCTTTACTCATTTCTTTATCTCTTTCTTTCTCTTTTTTCGCGTTTTTTATTTTTTTGCTCATTGTTTGCTTTTTTTGTCTATTTTACTGTTTTGCATGTTATAGTCCTTTCTTTCTTTTCTTCTTCTTTCTCACGAGATAACATTCTTTTTTTCTCTTCGTCCAATATGCATTCTATCTTTCTTCTTTCTCCTTACTTTTTACTCATCTCTCTCTCTCTGTCTCTCTCTTTCTTTCTCTCTCCTTCTGTCTTTCTTTCGTTTATTGTTACTTTTTACTAATTTCATTTATATTCTCATATATTCTTTATTTCTTACTTGGTAATTTGTATCCATTCTTTCTTTCTTTCTTTCTTTGACATTCATTAATGTATATTCTTTCTTTCTTTCTTTCTTTCTTTCTTTCTTTCTTTCTTTCTTATTTACTTACGCATTTTGTAACGTGTATTTATTATTTCTTCTTCTCCTTCCTTCTTTCCTTCCTTCCTCACGTGGTAAGGTGTATTTAGAATTTCTTTCTTTCTTCCTTCCTTTCTTTCTTCCTTCCTTCCGTTTTCCCCTTCTTTTTCTTTCTTTCTTTCTTTCTTTCTTATTTGGTAACATGTTTTTATTCTTTCTTTCTTTTTTTCTTTACTTCACATTCATTAATGTATATTCTTTCTATCTTTCTTTCGTATTTTCTAATGTGTATTTATTATTTCTTTTTCCTTCCTTCCTTCCTTCCTTCCTTCCTTCCTTCCTACTTCTTTCTTTCTTTCTTTCTTTCTTTCTTTCTTTCTTCCTTCCTTCCTTTCTTTCTTCCTTCCTTCCGTTTTCCCCTTCTTTTTCTTTCTTTCTTTCTTATTTGGTAACATGTTTTTATTCTTTCTTTCTTTATTTCACATTCATTAACGTATATTCTTTCTTTCTTTCTTTCTTTCTTTCTTTCTTTCTTTCTTTCGTATTTTCTAATGTTTATTTTTTTTCTTCCTTCCTTCTTAACACCCTCCTTCCTTTTCTTTCTTTCTTTCTTTTTGCTCTTACCTAGTTCATTCAATTTCTTTCGATATCCTTTCTCATGCATTCATTCTCTTCTCACGCTTTTCTTTCTGCTTCAACTTAACTTCATCTTCCCAAACTTTACACACCTTCACGTCTTTTCATTTGTTCTCTTTTATTTCTCTTTTTTTTTTTTTTTGTGGCTTTCCAACTTTTTTATTTTCATGGCTACTACTACTACTACTACTAATAATAATAATAATAATAATAATAATAATAATAATAATCATAATCATAATCATAATCATAATAAATAAATCAATAAACTATCTCAATTCTTTTATATGCAAGAGAGTGTGCGCGTGTGTTGAATCTGACTCCAGTCCCCGTTGTCTTATTTTGTCATGTTGCGCTTATTCACCTTCTTCCTCATCATTTGCATCAGATTCTCATTGCACAAGGGTTAGCTCGTTTGCATATAACGTGATGTGTGTGTGTGTGTGTGTGTGTGTGTGTGTGTAGGCCTGCATACGTGGTTATTTTTTATTTCTTTTAAAATGCAGTTCCTCCAAGTCCCTCGATCGTAATATCATTAAAAGTTTTTATTTATTTATTTTTTTTATTTTTAGTTTTATCAGTCAAGTGTGGGATGGGGTGAGAATTTGTAAACCTCAAGTCCCCGTGTACCATTGTTGTTCGCTATGCATGTCCGGCATTCCCTAGGTAGATCGTTCATAATGTATTACAGTGGTGTATTTGCGACACTGGGCCGGGGGTAGGGTAAACGATAGGGCGGGATAGATAAACAGAAGCAAATTCATGAGCAAAGGATAGAAACAAGACCGAGATATTTAGGGAAAGAAAGAGAAGAAATGATAGACATGCCAGTGAGACAGAAAAGAAAAAAAGAAAAGAAAAGATGTGCCGGGGTGCTGAAAAGTACTCGGCCAGAGCCACTTGCCCAAAACCAATATTTCAGTGACAGAACACATAATTTATTTTGGGTTCACCATTTCATAGCGTTTGGGATGCATATACATATACATTACTGTAAACTATTTTTTTTAGTGGATACACATGTTTTAGTAGACGCCCTGTTATATTTTAAACAATATGAATTACGTCTACCAACATTCGTGAGATTTAATATAGTTAATGTATTCTCCGTCAGGTTTCGACTGTGAGTCGCCCTTGGTAGGGGAAACCACCGTTTGATCCGGTGTACTTTCCCAACAAAGCGAGTCGCCGGTTCGGACTCTGCCGTAGAGTACATTCTCTGTATTAATTTTATCGAATGCGCGAGCAGTTAGACGATATTCATTCTGTTTAAAAAAGAAAACATCCACTAAATTCACAGAAAGGTATTCTTAACTGTTACGTAATATCAGTCCGCCTATATGACAGTGAAGGAAAAAACTTGAAGCAAGAGAAATATGGTTCTACAGAAGGATGCTGTGTTTTATCGTGTGAGCTTTAAAGAACATGGAAACAAAAGAAATATATTTAACATCAGAAAGAGAGAGTTGAAATGTCTAGACCAGATAATGAGGTAAGAGGGCTGGGAAAATCTAATACTCATAGGACAGATTGAAGGCAAGCGGAACGCAACGCATAACCTACTTAGTGAGGTTCAGTAAATGAATGGCGGAACACGGTTTAGGAGAAGTAACAAAAAAGGCAAAATTTAATTAGGAGCTACAAAGGATAGGAAGTTGTGGAGAGTAATAACCGCCTACGTCCTGAAGGGACAGGGAACATAAAGAAGACGAAGAACATGTTCATACTTTACATAAAAGGAAGATGTCGGTTTCAGCGTTGTCCAAATTTTTTCCTTATTGGCCAAATTAGAAATTTAGGTATATATATATATATATATATATATATATATATATATATATATACAGTGTAACCCGGATATAAGAGTGTTGTCGGGAACGAAGACGAAGTCTCTTATATCAGGGTTTCTCTTATATCCGGGTTTGGTCTATTTTATATATATTAACAGAGGCTCTAATTTGGAACCAGAGAAAATCACTCTTATATCCGGGTTTCTCTTATATCAGGGTTCTAATTTCTTTGTTTCTAACGAAATTTTTCCTCTTCCTTTGCTTAGCTTCTCGAAAGCCTCTTTCGCTATCCCAGTAAAGTCTACTGATTTGGGTGCCACTATTTCTGTCCTCTATTCAAAACTCTCCCCAGTTATTTAAATAGTTTAAGTTATTTGCATTTTTAATAGAAGTAAATAAATTAAAAAAAAAAAAGTGACTTAGAATCTAGACCGAGATGAAGTTGCATCAAATATAATTTGCTTCGTCATTTAGGAAACTTCTTGCCTTAATTCTGGGCGTTTCGTATTTTTGGCCGGACAACTGTTTTCTTCTTCGTATCCGTATCTACGCCTTCGTTCTTTCTATAATAAGCAAGAAAAGAAATGAAAATTGAACTTATTTCTTCAAAAATTAAAAAAAAAAACAAAAACAAACATCGTTCATATACCAAGTTCATCTGTCCAATTCAATTTGTAATATTAATGACGTTTCTAAAAGTTACCGGAGACATAGATTTTGTGAACTTCTTTATATTATATACGGCAAAAATTACAGCATTTTACTACAAGATTCGCTTTGTAAGCTTTGTATATATTAGGTTGGTGCAAAAACAATGACGTAATAATGTCGTTTTTTGACGTATTTTTTAACGTCAAAAACGACATTATTACGTCATTATTTTTGCACCAACCTAATATATATATATATATATATATATATATATATATATATATATATATATATATATATATATATATATACAACAGAATAATTGTTAAAAGATGAATATAAAATATTTAATATCTTCTTCCTCTAATAGTGTGAATTTATTTGTTCGTTTATTTATTTAGCGGAATATCAACTTCTTATGGGTCATTTATTGCCGACATTTAATTGTTCTTGGACCATTAATAATTTCTTTTACCGAAATGTATCAGGTCATCCCATAAGTTCTGTCCGAATTTTGGATAAAGAAAACAATTGACCAAATGTTACATTTAATTACAGATTCAATCAACAATGTATTTTCCCTGATTATCTATGACTGCCTTCCATCTATTAACAAGCTTACTAATTCCATTACTGTAAAATTCTTTTGGCTTTGATTCGAAGAACTCACAATTGTAAGTTTTAACCTATTCCTGTGTTACAAAAGCTGTTTCTTCCAAATGGTAGTCTGAAGGAGCAAGATCGGGAGTATAAGGTGGATGAGAAATTTTCTCCCAACCAAGTTGTTCGATCTTTTGTGATGTGATTTTTGCTATGTGGGGTCACGCGTTGTCCTGATGAAACATCACCTCTTTTCGATTCACTAGAGCAGGTCTTTTTTTCCACAAAGCTTGGTTCAAACGCTGACAGTATATTTGAGCAATAATTGTTGCATTAGGTGGTAAGAATTCAAAGTGTATTATTCCTTGGCGATTCCACTAGATTGAAAGAAGAACCTTTTTGCCCATGATGTTCCCTTCTCAGCTGTGGCTGGGGTCCTTCCCCTTTAGCAAGCCACTGTCTACGACGCTTAACATTTCGATAAAAGATCCATTTTTCGTCGCCAGTCACAAGTCTATCCAAAAAAGGTGAAACAAGTTGGCGAGAATGGGGAGAAGAGCAGATGTCAACTCGGGATTTGAGGTTGTTTTCAGACAATTCATGAGGCACCCATTTTCCAAGTTTAGGAACTTTTCCAAGTTGTTGAAGATGACGATGAACAGTTGTATGGTTTGAACTGAGAACCACTTCCAATTCCTCAACTGATAATGCAGGATTTTCTTCAAAGGCTGCTTCAAGAAGCTTTTCATCAGACTCAACTGGACGTCCGGTTCGACCTTCTTCTTCAAGGGTGAAATCTCCACCTCTGAATTTTGCAAACCATCTTCTGCAAGTTCTTTCATTCACACATTCCTCTCCATAAACTGAGTGAATGTTTCTAGCCCCTTCAGCTGATGAGTTTCCTTTCTTGAACTCATAAAGCATTATGTGCCTCAAAAGATTCTTGGGTACTTCCATGTTAGCAGGGTTTCAATCAAACAAAATTTAATAATGTCGTTTTTTGACCTTAAAAATACGTCAAAAAACGACATTATTACGTCATTATTTTTGAACCAACCTAATACTTACCATTTTTTGATGCTTTTCTTAACATCTTTCAAGGAGCCTATTTGCTTATAATTTAAGGGCAAAGCGACCCCCAGGGAAATAATCGCACTGAATTTTGAACTTTGTTCGTCGATACTATTTGTCATGTCGTTAATCGTTAAGACACGTTTACCCCGGATATTGATTCAGTAAAAAAAAAAAGAGAAAAATAAAAATAAAAGTAGATATTATGTTGTCATAAATAATTTCCATTTTGAATAAGCAGTTGCAACAACGAATGAATTATAGGCTGCGATTGATAAATTGTCGTCTAAATTACGCAAAAATTAGTTTTTTGAGATACGAACCGATTTTTTTTTTTTTTTGTCTTACGAGGTGAATTATGGGATACGTGCGAGTTTCAGTTAACCACCCGCTGTACGTGTGTTCACCTTTGACATGGAAGGATCTCTGTTTTGTAGTGCTTTGCTTGTGTCATTTTTGCCGTTAATTTGCGAAATTATTTTAGTGATATCATGCGTCCGGAAAAAAATAAGTGTAAAGGGGAGTTGCGAAATTTTAGGGGCCTATAACAGATCGGAAAAATTCTCATTAATTTCAATGGAAAAAAAAAAAACTTGAAACACGAACCTTTTGAGTTACGTCCTCGGTCTTGGAACGAATTAAACTCGTTTCTCAAGGCATTACTATATATATATATATATATATATATATATATATATATATATATATATATATATATATATATATATATATATGTGTGTGTGTGTGTGTGTGTCATTTCTACGTAGAAGTTTTTTGAGTTACGGGGTCGGTTTTGAAAGAAATTAAACTCGTCTCTCAAGGCATTACTCTCTCTCTCTCTCTCTCTCCCTCCCTCCCTCCCTCTCTCTCTCTCTCTCTCTCTCTCTCTCTCTCTCTCTCTAAATATATATATATATATATATATATAAGTCATTTCTACGAAACTCGTATCTCAAGGCATTACTCGCGCTCTCGCTCTTTCTCTCTCTCTATATATATATATATATATATATATAGAGAGAGAGAGAGAGAGATAGAGAGAGAGAGAGAGAGATATAAATTATCGTCTAAATGATGCAAAAATTAAAATAACACTGGCATTTCATTTTAACAGATTTATTTACGAAAATGACACCTTGAAATACTAATGAGTAAATTTATTCAATAAAATCGCCATTGGCTTCAACCACGGCCTCCAGACGACTTCGGAATCTCTTTCAAATCTTCTGGATGGTCTCATTATTTAATTTAGTGAATGTTTCCTTAATACTTGCCTTCAGTTCATCCTTGGCATTACAAGGTGTTTTATTGGTCTCTCCCTAAACTGCGCCCCACACATAATAATAATAAAGGGTGTTGCAGCCTGGGGAATTAGGTGGCCAGATGTAAGGGGTGATGTGATCGCAGAAATTTTCTGATAGCCATGACTGGGTTCTCCTGCTTGTGTGGCATGGTGCAGAGTCCTATTGCCAGACATAGACAGCACTACCTCCTCAAGGCACATGATGTCGTCCTCCGTGTTGAGTCTGAGGCCCCCATCAACAAATTCGGGAGTTCTTTTTTTTTATCAGAACGATCAGATTGAGTTTTCCAAGCTTCAGTATCTTCGTGATCACCATTAGAATCGACCAACTCTTTTCGAATCTTCTACACTGTCCTCAGATTGAAACTCAATCACTCTGATGTTTATATTGGAGCTTCCGGCGCGAATACCAAGAAGTATAGCATGCTGTTTCCAAATTTTTTGCGGAGTGAATTGCGTCATGGTGCTATTTTTCTCACAAATGGTCCCCAGTTGTCCCTACAATACTGTGCAGTCAAGAAAATCTAATATAAACATACGCGAAATTAAAAATATAAAATAGCGAAAATTTAACCATCGCAGCCTGTATTCCTAAATACTAATCATAAGTGGCATTTAAGATTAAATTTGCGGTACACTAACATAGGACAACAATCCATGCTAAATTTAGAGGACTGACTGGCGTCGAAGAAGAAAAACCAATTGTTACCTCGGTGAATTCGTGCTATTTACCAAAAATGAAAACTAGAGTCAAGACCGGGACGACTTTAGTATGTCTCGAAATATGGTAATTTTTATGTGCTTCCCAACAAGTCTAGACCAACCACAATACTTCTTACTTTCAATAAAATAACGTTTCTTTGGATAAAAACTTCGTAGGGTTGGGTAGAAGCGATTTGCGAATACATATTTTTTTTTATTTCAATTGCCAAAGGCTTAAGTTGTTAAATCTAAAAGAAAAAAAAATCATTAAACACTTAAACTTAATTCACATTTAAAATCGATCCAAGTTACTGGAACACCCTTTATATGCAACATCAGCGACCTTTACATAAAAGTTTAGCCAGTTTCTCAATAAGAAATTTACTCGATGATAATACAAGGACACATTTGGTAAGACTAACAAAGGAAAAGTATTTCTCTCTTCAGTTGGTCGGTTCTACCCAAGTCACCATATTCATCTAATCTTGCACCAACCGGTTACCTTCTTTGATTGATTTTAAACGCTTTGATGGGGTTAACTTTCTCCATTGAAAAACAGATTCAAGAATCCGTCAAAAATGTTTCCCCATCAAAACCTGTTGATTTTTTACTCAAAAAACATCGGAGTGATACCTCATAATTTGTCTAATAACACTGCTGATGACGAATGTACCATTGAATGAAATATAAATGTACTTTTTCTTTAAAGGATAATCCTGATAAACAAAAGGGGAAATCGTCTACTAACTTAAAATATCGTTAAATTTATCGAGAAAAGCGAAAACAAAAGAAAGAAGTGTTTATCTCGCGGTTACGCATGTCATGGTTGCCAATGAGGGTAACAGCTATTTCCATTATTTACATTGTTCAGACTGTTGTCCTCACCATTATTGACATATTAACGACGTTTCGGCCTTCTTCATTGAATGGAATTTCGAACTGAACCATTTATTTCGTCCACCGGGGTAGATTCTTCTAGTTCCACATGTCAAGCCCCTTTCGGATGTCTCGGTTATCTCCCTTTAACTCAATTCACCATTTTTTTGTTTACCACTGTCGTATCCAGATAATGTACTCACAACTCTTTGGGTCAAGTCACTGGATCCAACCAACGCTTTTACCCACTGGACAATATGGCTACGACAGTGGTGAACAACAAAAAAAAAAAAAAACTTATAATTGAGACATCATGAAGAGGCATGGCACGTGGAACTTGAACAATCTACCCCGGTGGACGAAATAAAGGGTTCAGCTCAAAATTCCAAGCACCTGAAGAAACCCGGAGCGTACAACGGCCGAAACGTCATGAATATGGCAATAAACATGAGGACAAGAGTCCGTACAATGTAAATAATTACAATACCTCATCTCAGAAATATAGACAGATATTGAAGGGTAACAGCATATTGCCTGCCACTATTAGTTATTTCTGGAGGAGTAACTTAACCAAGTCGCTATCAACCACCGTCGCTATCAATCTCCAGGGCATGTCAATGAGGAGATATAGTTCTAGATAGCTGGTGATGATACAAGCCGTAGGGAGAAGACTATTCCCACGAGTATTACTGTGAAACAAATGCAGATGAACTCGAATTAGAACATTTTTTGCCAATTCTGTTTCCCGTTCTGATAACAGCCCACCTCTTTACAGCGCGCACAATCGCGAACCCTCTTATGCATCCATTTAGCAAACCGTCTCATGAAAGACTTTTTGGCAAATTTGCAGCGACAGTTATATGGCGAAAGCTAAGTGCCCATTTTGTTTTTCGCAAGTAATCGAATTATTAAAATTTCTGCTTAATTTGGAAAGACATATTTCATATTTGGAGAAACTCAAATCCGTGTTGCAACTTATGTATTTAAAAAAATATCAACTTTACAACTGTTGCGAAAAATGCTCCCTTTTCTGGTTTAAATATTACATTAGACCAGGTGCTGATCATAATCCCGAATCGTAAAAATCCCGAATGTCGAATCCTGAAATTTGAAATTCCAAATTTATAAAAACCCCAAGAATCCCGAAATTTAAATTCTTGAAAGATCAGAATCCCGAAAAATAGACGTTGAGAGAAATTTTTAAAAAAAAGTGGAAATACCTTTATTTCTAAACATTTACAAAATAGCGTTTAAATAGTGTTTATACTTTTGAAACATTCAAATTTCATCAAAAATTATAAAACTAGAATATGACATAGGCGATGGGAAAATTTAGTCTGAAAGGCTCATGTCAGTGTTTATCGCATTATTGGAGAATTTCAAAAAGAGCAGTAGCATGTAGAAATCGAAGTGAACGCAATCTCTTTGAAGAGTATTGCCCCAAAACAAAACAAAAAAGAAAAAATAAATAAGTGTGTTTTATCGTGATGGAAGGTTTTAAAAAATATAGTTAACGATCGTGAAAACCAATCAGATCTTATGAATTATTTGAGGTCTCTTGCTCATAATCTTTCATTATAAATTATTCTGGTTCTATATTTTTTTTAAATGTATTCTGAATATCAAGTTAACATTTTTTTAGTTTTATTAAAGCTTCGTCAGAGACAGAGAGAGAACAGACAAAAAAATCCCCCCAAACCCCAGAAAATACAGGTATTTTCAACTATGTTTCGGTCAGTTCTCATTGCTTACATACGTGTGCCGGAGACATCACGTGATCTAAAGCCTGCATCTAAGAACACGAGAGATTTGCGTTTGGAAAATCGATCTAACTCGTTTTGCATCGAAAGGATGCTGAACATAAATTTGATTTGACTAATGACAACCTAATTAAAAAAGAACACAATTCTTTAAGGAGAAAATACATTGAAAATTTAATAATAACATAATTATCAACTATAAACACACGCCTAAAACATTACATCGCCATCTTTCTTTGAATAAATTCTTGAAGAATTTAACGGATATCTATCTAATACAAAGAATACATTCTTAAGGAGGCGAGCCATAAATTAGAACCCTGCGACTCCCCGCTGCCAGAGTAGACCGCACAAAGGTGACGATAAAAAAAAAGAACTAACTAGACAGACACACGTACACAATTACAAATACACACTATCATCCGTTGCCCACTTAGACATACAAGAATCTTCACAAATCTACATACACATACAATTACCCATAGTTTTAATACACGTGACACTTGTCTGGCCAACGAGAACTGATCAAACGTAATTAAAAATACCCGTATTTTCGGTCTTTTTGTCTGTTTTCTCTCAATCTCTGACGAAGCTTTAATAAAACTGAAATATGTTAGATTGATACACGTTTCCTATTTGTTCTTCTATTTCGTCATCCTAATGGATTCCGGTCCATATTTGATCTGCATTTGACCTTTAACACACACACACACACACATACACACACACATATGTATATGCGCACACATAAAGACACACACGAGGAGTACTATAAAATTAATATCGTCTTTTATATATTTTTTGGTGTATGATCTCGAAAGTAGATGTCAATGGTATGAATTCTGTGTTTCAACAATTCCACCTGTATCTTTTCTCTTTACTTACAAAAAACAACTAAATGGCAGTCTGGCAAAATAACCCCTGACATGAAAGTGTCTATGAATTAGAGGTGTGTCAATGTAATCCTCTGAAGGAAAATATGGCATCCCTTAACATTTATTGGAGCTTTGTTTTGCGTAGAGTGGTAGAAATAGTTTTCCAATGTTTCAAGAAAACGAAGGTATCTACTCAAACATTTGGTATTTCGACGTGGTCCAATTGTTAGCATGAATGCTTCACTAGATCAATTACGAATGAATAGTTAGTTACTGGGTCCATCTTACGCCTTGTGCCACATCTATTATTATCGCTTCTCGGCCTTTACGGTAGTCGGAGAAGCACAAAAACTTTCGAGCCAAAGCCCCAATGGGCCTTAAAGGGCAGTATCTCTCCTTCGGGAGGAGACTGGATTGATTGCTAGGGGCCTGAGGCTCCCCCTAAAAGGGAAATTGTCGAGGGGGTTTGGGGCATTTTTCTACGTTATTGCCGGTAAATCCACTCTAAACTTCGACCTTGTGTCTCATTCCGTAGCGATGTGGGAGCGCTGAAAAATACATATCTACCCAAACACTTGTATCTGCTAAATATAACGTTTACAATTATAATACATACATACATATATATATATATATATATATATATATATATATATATATATATATATATATATATATATATATATATTATATAAATACATTATATATATATATATATATATATATATAATATAAATTATATAAATACATTATATATATATATATATAAATTATATAAATACATTATATATATATATATATATTTATACGCAATATAGTAAATTCAGCTAGGACTTTTAGTTCTCTTCGGATTTCCTCACGGTAAAGCTTGAGTAAGTCTGGCGAGAAGACACATCCTTGCCTTACGCACCTTTCCATTTTTATGTGTTTATTGAGTTTTATTCCCTGTCCGTATGCAGGCTGTTTGCTCCCAGTATAAGTTAACCTATAAAAACGATTTTTTCTCTTTCCATTCAAAACCTCAGAAACAGACTTAAAAGTAAAAAAAAAAAAAAAAATACAAGAGGAAAAAATAAATGAAATCCTGATACTAAAGCTGTGCAAATGTCAAGTGCAAATTCAGCTTAGATTAGATTTGAGGTTTGGGATTTAAATTTGACGGATGAAAACAAGGGCAATTACCCCAGGGCCCAGATGGAAATAAAATTATAGACGTTATGGGTAAAGACGAAATCCCCAAAAATATTTCGAGGTAATTTAAGAAAATTAAGGACAGACCGAAACCAATATATATATATATATATATATATATATATATATATATATATATGTGTATGTGTGTGTGTGTGTGTACGTGTGTGTGTGTGTGTCAGTATATATATATATATATATATATATATATATATATATATTTGAAAGTGTATCTTTGTAAGTGTGTGTTAGAGAGAGTGTTCTTTTTTTTTTCATAAGTAAGAAAATTTTCAAAAATTAAAGAAAAATGTAGTATTTGATTGAAAAATAATCACATTAAAAAGCGTCGCCTGTGTGAATTCACATCGCCGAAGGAAAGCTGTCAGATTTAATCATATATATTTTCGTACATCATAAAACATTCCGAAAAATAATGAGATGAGGAGGAGAATAAAAAGAACTTGAGACTGGAAACATTCGTAGGATGTTGAAATATACCAACGTGTCTGTCAGTCATGTACCACTTTTTATTTACAAAAATCAATTAATTCGAGATTAAATGGTTGGAGATACATTTTTTTTTTACGTGTAAGTTCCCATATATATATATATATATATATATATATTGAACAATAAAAAAATTAAAAAATTAAAATCTTCAGACACACTGGGTTGTAGATTAATATTCTTTCGTTTTTTTTTATTATTCCATTTAGATTCCTTAACTAGTTTCGACCGAAATGGCCATCATCGGGAGGAGAAATATTTCTGCTTGCTGCTAGCACTAAACTACAGAAATGAATGTCTTGATGGAGAAAATGAACTTTTGTCTGTAGTTTTCATTTGTTTTTTTATTTTTTTTATCTTTTTAACATGAATCTTTTAACATTCCTTGTGTTGGTGAAACAGTCTCTTTTAAGTTGTTATTTGAGATAAGAGCTGGATAGACACATGCTGCTATGAATTCTCTGGTCAGTTTGACAGTTTTATTGGACTTGGTGAGGGGATGTGTCTCTGTTTAGTGTTTGTGTGTGTGTCATTTGGTTCTTAGGGAGTGAGTGAGTATGATATGTGTAAGCGTGTGTATTGCTGTGGGTGTGTGTTATCATTTGGCTCATTAGGGAGTGAGTGCGTATGATGTGTGTAAGTGTGTATATTCGTGTGGGTGAGTGTATAAGTGTGAGGCCTCCACACCTCCGTAAGCCTGTCTGTCTTGTATGGGTGAGAAATGGGTAGGTTTTGATTTGTTGAGTTATATATTCATACTACTATCTATATAGTGTTAAATTTGTGATTTAGCCCGGCTGGATATATATATATATATATGACAAAGTGGGAAAAGGACTTCATCCGGCTAAATTCGTTATATTGGCACGAGTACACATGGGGGTGAACGAAGGGTGCTGGGGATTTTCGAATTATTAACAAGAAATATGCAGTTGACACAGAGTTTTTAACAGACCCAGAAAAGAAACAGAAGTAAATATAAAAAAAAAAGATAGTAAAGGAAAGTGAGAAGAAAGGACTATTCATCGAGATTAAATAGTTGAAGACATATTTTTTCCGTGAAAGTTCCTAATTTCAAATATTAATTAAAACTATTCATATATATCTCTCTATATATATGTGTGTGTGCGTATGTGTGTGTTTATATGTGTGTATATATATATATATGTGTATGTGTGTGTATGTAAATATATATATGTGTATATATATATGTGTGCGTGTATATATATAAATATATAAATATATATCTATATTAGGTTGGTGCAATAATAATGATGTAATAATGACGTAATAATGTCGTTTTTTGACGTATTTTTAACGTCAAAAAACGACATGATTACGTCATTATTTTTGCACCAACCTAACATATATATACATACATATATATATATATATATATATATATATATATATATATATATATATATATATATAAAAGAAAGAGGTTGTAGTGGTTCTAACGAGAGAAAAGTATTCATATTAAAAAGAAGAGAGGTGCCGCAAACGTTTTTGGTTGTAATGTGGATTTTTTTTAGAAAAAAATATTATTTATGCTTTGTTTTCCATAATTTTACTGCACGTGTTTCTGGTCTCGCGACCATCTTCAGGTAAAAGCGGAGATTTCCGCATATTATTAAAAATAATTAATTTTTTCCTTATGTTTTTCAATGTTAAATATTCTCGATATGAGACATTTTCTGTTTTTGTGTTAGTAATCCGAATGTCTTTCTTGAATTGGCAATGAAGAGTTCTGCGCGAAGGGTCATAAAACAATTAAGGTTGGTCCAAGCGAAATGATGAATTACTTATCGGAATTTTATCTTTTAATGTTTTACTGACCCCTATGTGTTCTTGGATCTGTTTCCATTTTCGTGTGTTTCTGTCAGCATGCGTGTATATATGCGTGCGTATATTCCCCCTCCATACATACACTGTTTTATTATGAGGAATTAGTAAACTCATTTGTACATCGCCCACTCGCTATCGTTTCGCAATGTAAGATATATTCACTACATGAAATCTTTGAAACAAAAATTTTAAATGAAAATTTTTTGTTATAAATTGGCTTGTTATCGTTAAGGAAAGTTTTACAAATAAATGCCAACTTGTTGACGTCCAAGTAAAATGTAAATCTTAAGTACGTTTCTGCACTAGATAAGTCACTATTCCTAAACAGAACTATTTTTGATATGAAGATCAAAACAATCATTAAATAAAAGAACACTACTGATGGACAGTTAATTAATGCAATATACTTTTTTTTAAATCAATATGCAAATTAGTTTACCCTGAAATGTGTTATCACCAAGAAATAGATAATATATAATACAGATACAGCATTCTGTTCGCTCAAAGATTTATCATCTCAGTTGCATCTCTGTCCTTGGACAGAGTGCACTCAGGGGCGGCTCCCTCAAGGGATAGAGTCGCAACTGAGGAAAATTATACTGAAGATGTGCCCAGCCCTGGTGAACAGCTGCCCGAGGCCGCGCCCTCCCATTGCACAAGAGGGAGAGATCGGTCCTCGCACCGAGGCTAGCACAACCGAGGGTTTCGGGGGCTGTGGGGAATTTTTGACCCTGCCCGGGTGCACGCGCTCGGGTCTCCACATTAATCCGATCTTGTGTAACATCTCATTCTCGTGGGGGAATAAGTAATCACTGTATGCTCAAAGCTCAATATCTGTATCTGCCAATTTAGGAATGAAATATATATTCAAATGTTGAATGTATAACTAATTCTATTTTCCCATCTTTACACTATATTAATTTGAGCTTATCAATGTTCTCTGTTCTGTCACCCATGAAATAAAAATAATTGTTTGTCCAGAAAATAAGGATCTACGTACATCAAATCATCTTTAAATTAAGTGACGGCGGAAGAATTATCATTGAACTTTTAAAAGGCAAGCTTAAACATTAATTCAATATCTAAATGCAGCGATCAATTTTGAGTTCTTCTGTAGTTTATTAGTGCCTATCGCATTTACTCCTCTCTAGCTATTGTGATGATGGCCAAACCAAGAGTCCTCCACAGGAGCTAGCTTAAGTGCCCCGCCCTGGGGATAGAAAGGCAATATAGAAAGAGGATGACGATCCCAATGCGAGCGGATTTCCGGCCCTTTCGCGCAAATAAGGCATGGATTCATTTCTTGTCAACTTGGGGTGCGCGGATGGTGTAACAGATAGCGGCTCGGAATGAGATCAGAGAGCCCAAGTTCGAATTTCAGCACTTACGCGCAAATACTCTTGCGAAAGACGTGACTTCATCCCCTCCCTCCAGCAATGGGTTAAATATTAGTATTTGCATCTGAAAAAAATCTTTGTTACTCCCAATGTTTATGAATATGTTTCTGCATTAAATATATATATATATATATATATATATATATATATATATATATATATATAGAGAGAGAGAGAGAGATAGATAGATAGATAGATAGATAGATATCAGATGCAATGAGAACGAAAGCCATATATAAATTCTAACGTTCACAGCATTAATTCAAAAAAGGGCTCGATACCGATAGTAGAGCGATAATTATTTATTATAATTTTATCATATAGACAAAAACAATTTACACACTATAAAGATGCAACTTCGTTTCGGTGTATTTCAACTGCACCTCGACGGGGCAAAAGAGGTGACGGAGTGAAACAGTAGTGCTTTTTGGTAGCAGTTTGGCGAAGGAAGGTTCCTTGATGTATATTTTTTATTTGACATACGTTTCACATACGGCTTGCCCACAAGGAGAATTTTTCATAACCATTTTTGATTCTCACCCGTCGAGGTGCGATTGAAATATATATTTTGGAAGGGCAATCTTTAAAAGGGCTCTGGTGAAATAAATTATTATAATGGAACCTTAAAGTGGTCTGTTTTTCTTTAAAATATTAGTTCTGGATTTATTTACATTCTCTCAGGATTTCATTCTCCTTGGGACTACCCATACGGATTACCAAGTTTTTCATAACTTAATTATATATATATATATATATATATATATATATATATATATATATATATATATATATATTAGGTTGGTGCAAAAATAATGTCGTTTTTGACTTTCCTTGTTGGATTCTGGGTTATGTAATTTTATAGCATATTTGGACAGTATTTCTTCTTTTATGCAAGTTTCGTCAAAAACGACTTACACTTTCCATAAAACAAGTTTTTTTTTTTTTTTTTTCTGAATGTTGTTGTGGCATTCCTTGTTGGTTTCCGGGTCATCTAATTTAATAATTGTGTATTTGGGTAACAAACCCCTTTTTTTTTTATATACAAGTTTCGTTAAAAACGACAGCCATTTGTCATAAAACAGTTTTTTTTTTTCTGAATTTTGGTTTGTCACTTTTCCTTGTTACACACACACACACACGCATATATATAATTTTTATCAGTATATGTGCATAGATATTGCGTATATGAATATGCATATATGTGCGTTTGTTTTGTCACATGCATAATTAGACATCGATATATCATTATTTCCGTAATTCTATTTTAATATGTAATGAAACTGCAAGGTTTATGGCGTTTCTGCTGATAAAGTTATAAAAATGTTTCGGCTTTAGTGCAAGATAACCACTCAAAATGCACCAGATAAAAATAAATTGAAGGAAAAAGAGGACACGCCAGGAACTCTTCTTCCTCGGCCTTTCCCATACAAATCAGCAGAAGGAAAAAACAACAACAAAAACGAGAAAGCAAAATAAAACAAACAAAAAAGAAACGTTATCTGGTAGTTGAAGGCTTTCATGAAGCCGACCTAGAGGCAATCAGAAGAATTCTTGTGCATGTCACTTAACTGATTTTTTTTTGCGAAATTTGTGTGATTGGAGGTCGTTTTCGAGTAACATTTATCCTTCTTCGCCTTTCTTACCGCATATATATATATATATATATATATATATATATATATATATATATATATATATATATATATATGTATATATATATATATATATATATGTATATATATATATATATATATATATATATATATATATATATATATAGAGAGAGAGAGAGAGAGAGATAGAGATATGTATATATATATGTATATATATATGTATATATATATAAATATATATGTATATATATGTATGTATGTGTGTGGGGCGTGAGTGTGCTATATTCAACATATGCGAGTCATAAGTGTATGACGTAATTTTACACGACATGCGAACGACCTCTCATTTGTTTATCCAATGCCCTGGGATATGGTCCGTTTCTCCCGCTATATATTTAACGATTCTTGATAGCATCCAAAGGCGTATGTGCAATGTTATTGATCCTGACTTGGCATCTCGGCTTTATTTATGATGTAGCTATGGAGATTATTCTTCTATAAATATTTTCATGGCAATTTTTCTGATGGCCTCTCGGATAGGTACCTGAATTTAGGTGCATCACAAGACTGGCGTCAAAATATCATCAATTTACAGTTGATTTGGTTGGATGAAATCATAAGCTCTATGCTAACAGTTTCTCCTCTTGAACTTCTCACTTGTGGAACTCTCTTCCGTTGTAATACTTTATGGCCAACTTTGATTTTCAAAAGTTTTTGACCATCATTTCTTTCATCCTCATTTCTCTGGCTTTTTATTGCAACTCCCATCCATAAGAAGTAGAAGTAGAGAATATAGCTATATGGCTAAATTTGAATGACTCCTGCTGGTTAGCCTTCTTAGATGAAGCATTGTCAATTATTATTCATTTTTCACTAGTATTTCTTTCATCTTCATTTCTCTTGCTTTTTATTGCAACTCCCATCCATAAGAAGTAGAAGTAGAGAATATAGCTATATGGCTAAATTTGAATGATTCCTGCTGGTTAGCCTTCTTAGATGAAGCATTGTCAATTATTATTCATTTTTCACTAGTATTTCTTTCATCTTCATTTCTCTTGCTTTTTATTGCGACTGCCATCCATAATAAGTAGAAGTAGAGAATATAGCTATATGGCTAAATTTGAATGACTCCTGCTGGTTAGCCTTCTTAGATGAAGCATTGTCAATTACTATTCATTTTTTACTAGTATTTCTTTCATCTTCATTGCTCTTGCTTTTTATTGCAACTCCTATCCATAGAAGTAGAGAATATAGCTATATGGCTAAATTTGAATGACTCCTTCTGGTTAGCCTTCTTAGATGAATCATTGTCAATTATTATTCATTTTTTACTAGTATTTCTTTCATCTTCATTTCTCTTGCTTTTTATTGCAACTCCCATCCATAGAAGTAGAAGTAGAGAATATAGCTATATGGCTAAATTTGAATGTCTTTTTATATGCCTTTCTTGATATCTGAACTGGCCATCTTCTGTAAAAAATAACCGTAATGCTATTTAAACATCACTACCTGATTATATGATAATTTTTGTATTCGATTACAATTTACCGTTCGCATCATCACGTTTCTTTGTCTCCTTATGGTGCCAGAATTTCTTGGTTAAGAATGAAACAAAACAAAGAATTTCATCATTAATTTCAACATCGGTTGGCATCTAATTAGAGGAGTCACGGTGGATAGCGGCTAGGATTGAGGAAACGAAGGGCCAAGTTCGAATTCCATACTTACGTTCTAATACCCTTGGGAAAAGTATGAATACATCTCTTCTGGCCTGAAGAGGCACGGTGGAGTAACGATTTGTGTCTCGTCTTGAGGAATAGGAGAGCCGAGTTCGAATTCAAGTCGAATCCATTACATTCACTTACGTGTTAATACCTTTGGGAAAGGTATAAATCCACTTCGCCTCCCAGCTATGGGTAAATAGCAGGGCAGACCGAGTTCTATAGGCTTGGATGGCAACTGACCTACCGCAGAAAGAAATGATAACCAACTGCGGGAAAAAAAAATCTGCCTCGTCAGTCATGTATCGAAAGATAAATGATCGCCCAAGCGTGTATCACGCATGGTACATAACTGACTGACTGATTCAAACCAAACCTTGAGCTCAATCCCTAGGAGAACGACCCTTCATATCTTCCTAAGTCTTTTCGATTCCAGTAATGCTTGCTGAATTTAATATCCATTTATTTCACAGTGTTTTTCTTTTCGTTTCTCTTCTTATCCCCCAGCTATGGGTAAATAGCAGGACAGACGGGGTTCTATAGCCTTTGATGGCAACTGGTCTACCACAGAAAGAAATGGCAACCTACTGCGTAAAAAATCTGCCTCATCAGTCATATATGGAATGATACATGATCGTCTAAGCGTGTATCACTCACGGCACATAACTTAGTGACTAATTAGATCTTGAGATATCTGTGTTTTTTTTACAGATTGAAAAAGAGTTCTAAACTGCTTTGTGATATGTGTCCTCCTGTATGGCAGTGAGTGCTAAACGATCTCCCTAAAAATGAAGTGGAGACTTGAGGCAACTGAAATTTAGTTCTACAGAAGGATGCTGAGAATACCGTGTACCGAACATGTGAGCAACGATGACGTCTTGGAGAAAATGTAAACATAAATGAAGGGACAGATGAGGTTTATGGAGCATATAATGAGGAAAGACGGCGTGGAAAATCTGATACTCACAGGATGGCAAGGGGGACAGAGGAAAACAATGCATAACATACTTAGTGAGCTTGATCAAATGAATGGCGGAACAGGGCTTAGGAGAAAGAACAGAAAGGAACATTTTAAAAGGAGCTACAATGGGCAGGAAGTTGTGGAGAGCCTACGTTCTTTGGGAACACGATACATAGAGAACAAATTAAAGCAGATTAGATTTCCGCGTCGTGTTTAATTTTACAACGAAAAAATTTTAAAAAAAGGGAAAAGATAGACATTTCTTTTAATTTAATACTGTTTTGTCAAGGCCTTCAACAAAATGAGAAAGTCCAGTTTAGGTGCAACTTAGAAACACTTACAAGTTGAGTCCCTAAATAGGATTAACTTGCGTGGATTGTGACTTGTTGACTTTAGAAGAGTGACATGTCTGTATGAACTGATGTTATATTTCACGACTGGGAAATCATTGTTATTCTTTGTTGAGGCCTTCTATGAAGAAACTTGAATTAGAAACGCGCGTGTTTACCTTTGCTTTGAGCTCCTTCGTGAATAGATCGTCTGATTCAATCCAGCGACAACATCAAAAGAAATATCTGTCATTTCTCTTTATTGGATGATTGATTGAAGAATGCTTATTTTCAATTATAAAAATGTTTTAAATATTTTTTATGAATTACGTGAATGCTTTATTGGATAACGCAAAACGATTTTTCGTTTATCGTTTAACTTTTTTTTTATATATATAGTATTACATTTTATTCTTTCAGATGGCTTCTTTTCAAAAAAGGTTACATATGATTGTATTTAGACAACATTCATATCAATTCATATTATTATCACACATCTCCATATGTTATATATATATATATATATAATTTGATATATATATATATATAATTTGATATATATATATATAATTTGATATATATATATAATTCAATATGTATATATAATTTATATATATATATATATATATATATATATATATATATATATATATATATATATGTGTGTGTGTGTGTGTGTGTGTGTATGTGTGTGTGTGTGTGTGTAATTTAATTCCAAAGCGAAAGGGAACGCGGCGAACTTTGTTTTAAAAATCATTTCACTTCAAGCAAGGCAATAAAGCCACTAAGACATTAACGGGATCAAGGTAGCACGACACCGGGTGGGTCGGCGTTATTTTGCACACTGCCCCTCAGTTGGCGTATGGTATATATATATATATATATATATATATATATATATATATATATATGACTTCAGACATTACAAAATAGGCAAAGCCCGACAATTATTTTAAGACATTTTTATGTATTAAAATAATTAAAACAATAATAAATATTAAAATAATAATAAAAGACATTTTTATGTCTTAAAATAATTAAATAATATTTAATTTATCAGACATTCAGGCCGGTAAATGTTGTTTATTACTGTTTATTATAAACAGAGCATTTACTTAAATATTTGTATATATAAAAAGAATTTATAACATAAAAATCTTCTATTATATATATATATATATATATATATATATATATATATATATATATATATATATATCACCACGGTTGATTTGTCAGGATGTTGCCATCTGGAGGGGGACGATCCCAGCGTGTGGTCCCTTTGGAAAGGGCCTGCTGCCACTTACAACTCACGGGTTGACCCAAGCCTTGTGAGTGAAATTAGGTAGACGGAACACTTGTGGGATCGTCGATTGCTGTGCTAGTACGAAGTCACAAATCATCGTGACCGAAGGTTTCTGTGTATTGGCCTTGTTCAGATTGATAAATAACACGCTATCGCCAGAAACTGTAACTAAGGTCTGCTCAACATAATTTCAATGTAAACCACAGGTGGGCGCTGTAGGTGTTGAACAAGCACAAATGTGCCTGAGCAAGCATCTGCAATAGGGATTGGCTAACCGCCCTAGTAGACGGGTATCCTCAAATACGAGTGGCCAGCTATTATATATATATATATATATATATATATATATATATATATACTAGAAGCATGGCCCGGCGTTGCCCGTGCTTGATTCAAAAATCGTACGACTCATACAGCAATCGCTATCACTTGATTTAAAATATTTTTGCCCTTCCTTGCCTTTAAAAGAGTGCCCTTGCCGTGCTGATATTGCTTCATGCCTTACTTCTTGCCTATCTCACACTGCGAATTTTTTCTAAGCTCTATATTAAATATTAAATCTGTTACGAAAAAGAACTAAACGAAATGAACACAAAACGATCAGCTTTAAAAAAGGATTCGTAACTGGGAAAACCGAATGAAAAAAGAATGTTAACAACAATTACTTTTTCACACCCAACCCAGTTCTGCGGAATCAGAATCAACGTTGAGTTTAAGCAAGCGAATGAGCCAATTGGAGTAAAGTGCCATGCAGATTTAAATTTTTTCCACTTGTGACGAATGCAGGTATCGATTCTTTTTGCATGCTATCATGCTAGTTAACATTCGTGTCAGTCAGCTGTTGGCTCTGATGCTGGCCAGTAGAATCCTCCTGCCTATTCGTAACAGCCAGCTATTTGCTCTCACTCTAGCCAGTAGAAAATGGCCGCAAACTACATGAAAACTGCCGTAGAAGCATGAAAAAGTCGATTATTCCCACTATCGATGGGAGTTGGGAAATGCAAAGCCGGTCTTGGCCTTCCCGCTAACTTGGAGCATGTGCATGTAAATTTTGGTACAAATCCGTCGAAAATTGCGACCGTGCATTCGTCACACACACATCCTGCCTTTTATATATATATATATATATATATATATATATGTATATATATATATATATATATATATATATATATATATATATATATTAGAGAACGCTAGGATGGTTCAGTTTGTTTATTTTTTATGACCGATTTGCTGTTATGAAAATTTACATGTCAAATTAACTTTGTAAAATTATTAGTACTATTATCTAATGATTCTATCACTGAAGACAGAAAACATAGCGGAATTGAAAATTCACCAATGCCTTTTCAGCCATCTCTAGACTTAGAGAAAAATCCGCTAAAGAGTTTCCTCCACAAAAGTGCAACTGAAAAAAAAAAAACGCTGAGCAGAACTTTCTTTTTGCACTTGGAACATGGAGAGAACCACAGTCGTAGTGCCTTGTCATGCTTTATTAGCAAAGGACTTATCTGGTGGCATTATAAAATGGAGTTCATCTGAACATTTGCCATGCTAACAGCAGTAACGTACGGTCAGCCTTGCACCTTTATGTCTCTGTGATATTGGTTTGAAAATAGGTCTTTACCCGCAAAACCGCTTAAAAGATTTCGAAAGTTATGAATTGACTGAATCTTTCTCTACGGCTTATCAAGTCTGTTCAGGTTATTTAAAGCTAGAAAATTATTTTTAGATTGTAAAAATGTTTTTTAGTGGAAATATAATGGTTTAGTTATACATGTTTACTAATTAACCCATAGCTGGCGGACAAGAGGTGGATTCATATCTTTCCCAATGTCATGTGTGCGTAACGAACCCAACGGAAAATGGGACTCGGCCATTTGATTAAAATTGCGAGCCATTATCCATAACACTAACCGTATCTCCAAGTTTACAACCCCTGGTATTCCCAACCTGTCAGACATCTTAGTTACCGACCAGACTCGACGCTGTTTAATTTCTGTGGTCGTAGGGGAACAGGTATTTCAACGTGATATGGCCGTTAGCCTATGGATTTTTTCAGATCATTGCAAACTATTGTTCTAGACACTTGTTTTTGGTTTCTGGTAAATTTTTCATCGTTGAGTTGCCTTCAAGATGGACAATGAAAAATTGCACCTCAACATATTAAATCTTGGAAAGACGTAAGCGTCGGAACTGGTAGAAAAAAAAAACATTCAGATGGTTTATTTGAATCGTCCCAGGCGAACTTCCGACGTGGATGAAGAAGCTTTACTTGACATTGTGAAGAATCAACCAAGCATTTCGTCGCAATACTTTCCGAAGAGTTTGAAAATAGATATTGCAGTATCATGGTGGAAAATGACACCTTTCGATTTTCCAAAATAGTCCGTTTTACTTGAACCCAATTCTCTTCACATCTCTACAAATGGTTGAAACGTTGTTGACACATCGGCAACACCGCGTTGAAAGCGTGTTGAGATGCCGCAAGATCGCGTGTTACAAGACAGATCTTGCAGGATCTTAAAGAATCAGCCGAAAACTATCCACAGCCCTTTTCCAACAATAAAACAGTGTTTCTACGAAAATGGCATCAACAATTTTGTATACCTATGGGAAATAGATGTTAAAAAAAAAAATGGTGACTATGTACTTGACAAATAATTTTTTTGTGAGTATGTAATATTTTGTTTTTAATTTTCTAATCGAGCACAAACCTTTGCAATAATTTAATATTATCTATTTTCTGTCAATGCAACTTTACAAGGCAACGTATTTGTAACCTTATAAGCTAACTTTGCGGGAACGTTTTAGAGAGTCTATAAAAAAACAGGTTTTGGCAGCCAACATATACGGCTGTAGAAACATTGTAGCAACGCCATTTTCTTATCTCAGATTAATCATTTATTGAACTGTGTTATCTTAAATTGATTTCAGTTGTTGAATTTTAATTATAAGCACGTCTGTTTCATTGCCAAAATATTTTAAAACGAGCTCATGAAATTTTGAATATATTTTTTTTTTTTGTAAAATAATGAAATTCAGAGATATTACATTTAAGCTTCCATTAAACTGGTTATGTATTTTGATGATGTTAACAGTGACGTAGAGGGTAGCGGCACGGAAAGTTATATTTGTGAACCGAGATCAAATTGGATTTCGGCTGAGGAAGTTTGAATTCATTTCGTACTAATGCGCTTGAGGAAAGCACGAATTCGGCAGCTATGTATAGATAGCAGGACATTCGAAGTTCACTATGCCTGTAACGCTGATAACTAATATTACGTTGGTGCAAAAATAATGACGTAATAATGTCGTTTTTTGACGTATTTTTTAACGTCAAAAAAACGACATTATTGCGTCATTATTTTTGCACCAACCTAATAAAAGAAAATCAAATAATCTTACAGCTTCTCAATCGGCATAGCTGGTCTCAAGCTCCGGCTAAGAAATGGAGAGGTTTTGAAGTAGGCTTACACCGTACGCATCCGTAAAACCGACAATTACTATTGAAACAATAGACACGTCAGGTTAGGTTAAGTGGGTTAATTTAAACAGATCTGAACCCTTGTTGGTTTAATGGTGAATAACAGTCTCAAAAGGGAAAAAAAAATCACATTTAATTAGTGGAGAGGAAGACAGGTTTGGTTTACATTCGCGTCAAATAGTTATAGATGGCAAGAGTAAAAAAAAAAAAAAAAGCAGACATTGGTTTGGTTTACACTATCTCGGAAAAAGGTAGACGTAGATAAGTTTGAAAGAGGGGTCAAAAAAATAAAACGCGGTTTACTTTCGTGTCCAAATGTAAATATCGTTCCAATTTACCCCCTCCTTCCTCAGTATTAAGTATGATAGAAAGAAATATAAAAATAAACCCTCTCTAAACTCGACCATGACTCTCACACCACTCCTCGCTACCTTCTCTGTTAAATCACATAAACTTAATACTACCCGTCGAAAGTGTAAATTTTCATTTCATTTTTCGTTTCACCTTTGAAAGTGATGACTGAAGATCCAGGTTAGTTTAAAAGGTCTCTGGTGAAATAAACTATTGCAATGGAGCCTTAAAGTGGTCTGTTTTTCTTTATATATATATATATTTATATATATATATATATATATATATATATATATATATATATATATATATATATGTGTGTGTGTGTGTGTGTGTGTGTGTATGGATATACACACAAACACACACACATATATATATATATATATATATATATATATATATATATATTAATCGAATTTGTCCCAAACAATGCAGTAAAGCCACTAACCAAGGGGTTAGTGAGTGTGAAAGAATTCGAAAAGAGAACACATCATGAAGGAGCAAGAACAATAGAAAAGTGATCAGAAAGACAATAGATAACAACTGATGATGTATCTAAATTTTGGAAAATCAAAGTTAACCGGAAATCATGGAACCGGGAAGACTTCTGCAAGTGAGAAGTGCGAGAGAAGAAACTATTAGCATAGAACTTACGGTTACATCTAATCAATTCAACCTTAAAAATGATGAGACCTTGTTGCCAATCTAGTTATTTACTTAAATTCATAATGTTTAAGTGCCGTAGCGAAGAGGAGCTCATACGAAGAATTACCATGAAAGTATTTATAGAAAAGGCAAATGGAATCAACCTTTCTGGCACTGGGAATGTGACTGAAGCTGAGACGCCATGTCAGGTCCAACAATATTGCTGATTCTTCTTTGTATTTTATCAAGACGGTTTGCAATTAAGTAAAAAAGGTAATTGGCATTGGTAACTTTTACAGTAATGTACCAAAGATAAAAATAGGCCCGGCCTACGCTCGACTCAAAAAGGCTACACATTAGTCTGATTTACAGGAGAGCCCAAATATGTAACCTTAGTCCTGGTTGACACTATGTGATTTATACATGAGATACTAAATGTAGGCGTATTTCCAATTTTCCATAGAGTAGAGAAAACAGACATTGGTACATTTTACACAGGAATAAAAAGCAAACAAACGAAAAAGATAGGTACTGCTTAGACCGGAGTAGAAACAGTAGACCCAGTTTGGGTTAACACTAAACTCCCAAAGGTTGATATAGGCTCAGTTTACACTAACGTAAAAAGGTAGACGTCTAATTGACAATAGAGCCTCCAAAATGGAAACCTGGGCTCGGTTTAGGCTAGAATGAAAAGGTTAGATATCAATGTGGTTTACATAAGAAACAAAAAATGTCCACATTGGTCCTGTTTACCTCGATGTCCAATAATAGACATGTTTACAATTTACACTGAAGTCAAAAATCTAGTCGCAAGTTCGGTAAAAACAAAGTGTTCCAAAGATTTACACATGCCCAGTTTGCTCTGATATAGAACAGGTAGACATGAGTCCGGTTTACACTAGATCCCCTTCCCCCGCAAATGCTAACCCTAAGCCAACACGTATTCCCAAACGTAGTTATAAATGCAGTTTACACAAAAGTAAAAAGAGTCTATACAGGTCCGCTTTAGAGTCGTATTGGTAGACAAGTGTATAGTTTACATTCGAATAACAAGCAAAGGTTCGTTTGATACTAGATTCAACAATGTATCTACGTATCTAAAATCAGTCTTTTTCTGGGACTTTTGGACGTATTGTATGCCGTGGCGGCATTGCAATCCATTCAAGAAATTGTCTTTTTCTACGGAGAGTGTCTCTTCAGGACGCGGGCGATCATGGATCGCCACAACAATATCCTATGTAGTCGTTAGCAAAGTTCATCTTTTCGATTCATTTTCTGCCATCCATTTGTACAAGCTCGCTAGGTAGCTTATACACTGCTTTCCTATGTCCCAATTATTTTTAATATGTCCTGTGAGTGTCATTTTTTCCAAGCCTTCTTTCTTTATTATATACCCTAGCAATTTCAAAGTTATGTATCCTTTTTGTTTCTGTTTTCTATATAACGTGTTCAACCTGTGACATTCTCAGTATCCTTTTGCAGAATCACATTTATTTTGCCGCAAATCTTTTCTCTCTATATGATGAGATGTTCCCGCATTTATTGCCATATATTAAATAGCATCTCAGTACTCTTTTCTTTGTTTCCAATGAAATCTTTCTCTGTCTAGTGAAGAATTCACATTTTGTTAAAAATGGAAACCAAGCATTAATGCTGGTTTTGTATGTTTAACGGCACATCAACTTCATTATGGGTCATTTACTGCCGAAATTTTATTTACTAGCGAGCTTTGGCATTTTTTTTTTTTTTTTTTTTTGCTATTAAAATCTACTGCTGGTACTTTTAGTAAAAAATATATTTTGTATACTTTCATAGCATTTTCTTTTTGTTTGGGGTTTCACTATTTGCCCATAGCTAGGACCCTAACAAATGCTGCCATTCCGGGTCAGGTGGGTGAAGAGCAGCAATTAAGACGTGGTTCTATGCTCCTCGCCACTCCAAATCAGAGGCTTTACTGCCATATTTAGTTTATCGTCATACCCAGGACGGACCAAACATTGTCTATGCTTGTATTTTTAATATTTATAATTATTTTTCCAATGCTTTTTGTTAATGTCGATTTTAAGAGGTTACATAAAATACAGGCGTTTTCATGTAAATTTAATTAATAACATTTTAGAAAAATCCTATTCAAAATAAGTCCGTTATAAGATATAAATCGAGACGTCTGTTGACGTCACTTTAAGAGAAAGCAAAAGGGTGTTAGTAACATGCGACCTTTATTCAGAGGTTTTGTGTTTAGGCAATATCTGGAGAAGAATTGCAGCATAAGCGGATTTTCTTTCCCCGCAAATGGATAGTACGCTCTGAAAAGAGCGTGTCTGATATTCTTGATGGCTCCCAAAGGTATTCACCATCGGGCGTGCAACCTTCTCCGATATTTCTGACTTCTTCGTCACGAGATTGATACACTATAGACATTTGCCTTTTTTTTTTAAGGGGAAGTTTGATAGCTTATTATGGATGAAGAAACGGGTGGCGTTTGTCGCATACGGAATCGCACACAGGCCAGAAAAACAAATCATGATAGCACGTTTATTTGGTGCTACTTGTTAAATATATCAGTTTTATTGGTTGGAATTTTTGAAGATTTCTATTGGCAATTACAATTTTAATAACTCGGAGCTTTCATAAGACAGACTTTTTGTTTGAATACGCGAAAGATTCTATGGGAAATTTAATCCTGGGTATGACGATAAACTACATCCGTCAGCAAGGTCTCTGTTCGGTAGACTGGACGTTTTGAGGAGATTGGAAGCCCCACTTAATTGACCCAGTGTTATAGCACCTATTACGGGCCCAAGCTATGGACAAATAGTGAACTCCCAAACAAAACACTATGGAAATATAAACATATATATTTATAGTAAAAATAACAGCAATACAGATTTATATAAAAACTAATAATACATTATCATAATAGAATGACCAACAACACATTTTATTGCAAAATAACCAGCAATACATTTTATTTGTATCTGAAGGCATACAATTGGATTCAAAATATATTTAGTTGAAGCCATAAAATTGTGTAAAATTATTCAGATTTCGACATAAAATAAACCATAGAGATTAATTTGACGCAAAAGAAAATCAACCAACCAAGCAACTATAAAATATTATATTAGGTTGGTGCAAAAATAATGACGTAATAATGTCGTTTTTGATGTTAAAAAATACGTCAAAAAACGACATTATTACGTCATTATTTTTGCACGAACCTAATATTTTTGATATCATGTAGATATGATATTGTTGGCAAAAACATGCTTTTATAGGATATACTTTCGCGAATGTTTCCATTTTAAATTATAATATTGCTAACAGGTTGACATGATATTGCTGGCATAAACTTGAGGCATTTATGATGCACTCTTCACGTTAGGTTTCATGAAAGGCTTCTCTAGGAAATCACAAGATTGATACGTTATTCATTTCATATTGCAGGCAAAATATCGGTGTTATTATAAGGCACTCTTTAAGGTGGATTTTGTGTAGGCTTCTATGATAGGTTAGATTTCGTGAAAGTCTTATAATAACAGGTAATATTATTGTCTTTCGATGTCACATTCTGCTCATGGCTACCTCGATATCCTTGCAGTTACTATTAGGTTGGCGCAAAAATAATGACGTAATAATGTCGTTTTTTGACGTATTTTTAAGGTCAAAAAACGACATTACTACGTCATTATTTTTGCACCAACCTAATACTACTACCATTACTAATTATTATTATTATTATTATTATTATTATTTTTATTATTATTATTATTATTAGTAGTAGTAGTAGTAGTAGTTGTTGTTGTTGTTGTTGTTTTTGTCGTTGTTTTAACTCATGAAAATTTCACGGGTTTCCTAGTTGAAATACCTGATGATTCCTAATTCTTCGGTTAACGACTGAATAAACTCATGGTGAGTTCCACGACTAAGAATACTCGTAGAAATTCCTCTGTCGCATCGTTAAATATTTGAACTTAGCAATGCAATAAACCTTATAAATATAAAAGCTGGTCGTTATTTTAAAAAGTAAGGAGGTACACATGAAAAGAGTTGAAATTAAAAACATTTCACTGAAACAGACGTTAAACACTTCTCTCTTCCCTTCTTTGTTTCAGTTTCTGACTGAAACAAAGTAACGTCTTTGATATTTCTTTTGTCTTCTCACGTGATCAAAACGAAATCGTTTATTTTTTATTAGGTATTAGCAAGAGACATTAAACGTCTGCCTTCCTTTCTCTCTTTTCTTTACTGAAACCAAGTAGCGTCAATGATATTTTTTCCATGCGATCAAAACGGAATAGTCCATTATTAGGCGTTGGCAGGGCGTAAAGGTAGTATGAACACAGAACTAACGAAGGGGGAGTTAAGCACCATTATTATTATAATTATTATTATTAAAGTTATTATTATTATTATTATTATTATTATTATTATTATTATCATTATTATTATTTTCTTTGATTTCTGGCGTTTACACATTTCTTTCCGGGTCCCGCCCAGGGACCTAAGGTTGGAAATGGCATCATGCCACTTTCCACTGCAAAAAAAAAAAATTACATAGATAAAGCCCTTTCGTAAAGTGTGGGCTGTACTTGTCAGAACAATTTTTTGTATCTCCTTGAGGCATGGGCTTCCAGGAATCCCTGCAATTAGTCTACTGCAATCTTTTCCAACCAGTCCTAGGGCTCAAACTACAACAGGGATTGTTGATGTTCCCATATGCCACATTTTCGAGATTTCTATTTCAAGGTCCTCGTATTTTGACAGCTTTTTGAATATCTTCAAAGATACATTGCAGTCAGCAGGGACTGCCATATCAATAAGGAGGCACCGTTTTTGTTTGTGGTCTTTAATAACAATATCTGGGCGGTTGGCTTTGATTATTCTGTCAGTGTGTAATGTGTAGTCCCATAGAATTGTAACAGGTCCTATCTCCGTAACTGGGTCTGGGTGGTGTTCATACCATTTTCTTTGATTTCTGGTGTGCACATTTCTTTCCAGGACCCGCCCTGAGATCTAAGGACAGAAATGGCATCATGATATTTTTTTTTGACCAATTAAAAAATAAATAAATAAAATAACACGTATATTTTACACAGATAAAGCCCTTCGTAAGGTGTGGGCTGTACTCGTGAGAACAATTTTTTGTATTACTTTCAGGCATCGGCTACTTTTCCAAACCAATCCGAGGGCTCCAAATACAACAGGCATTGTTGATTTTCCCATGTGTCACATTTTGAGATTTCGATTTCTAGGTCCTTGTATTTTGATAGCTTTTTGAAGATGTTAAAAGATACATTGCAGTCTGCAGGGACTGCCATATCAATAAGGGGACACATTTTGTTTGTTTGCGGTCTCTAATAACAATGTCTGGGCGGTTAGCTTTGATTGTTCTGTCTGCATGTATTGTGTAGTTCCATACAATTCTTACAGGTCCTATCTCCGTAACCGGGTCTGGTTGGTGTTCATACAAATTTCTTTCACTTTTCCGGAGTTGGAGATTTTCCAGTGCAGATATTGGCCCACTCTGTCATGCCGGGTTTTATATTCAGTGGGTGTCAATACCATGCAACCTGATACAAAATAATTAATTGTTTCTCGTTATTTATCATAGAATCTGCATTGTGGATATTTTGAAGCTAACAAGTATTGGTCCTTTGGAGCAAGGATAAAACCAATGGTTTATTATTATTATTATTATTATTATTATTTTTATTATTATTTTGTTTCGGTGGTCTTCAATAATGCGAGAGTCAGTTCGAAAGTAATACCTCCTAATTTATTATCCGGACTCACAACGAGAAAGTGCGTGTTGGTGCTATAGCAGTAGCATTTGAACCTTCCCTTAGTAACCCATATTTTTTCTTTTGCTTTGTTACAGATAGCAGTCTGGCAAAATGGCGTCTGAAGTGAAAGTGTGCACGAAGCAGACGTGTGTCATTGAAATCCTCTGTGCGGAAGAAATGCACCTTTTAACATTCATCGGCGTTTGCTGAAAGTTTACAGAGACCAAACATTGCATGTGAGCACTGTTAGGCCGTGGGTAATGCGTTTCAGTAGCGACGACAGAGATTTATGCAACAAGCCATGTTCTTGCCGGACCTTGCACATCTGTTTGCCCATGACCCTTTCGAAAATGCATCGCAAATGGAAAAAATAGTTTTTTTTTTTTTTGTAGCTTAAAATGTTTGGTTCTTATATTTTTTGTAGCTTTCGTAGAAATAAATAAGATGTTGTCCGTACTTCTAATATCATTATCAGCATCCTTTTTCACTTTCTTCATCTTTACGTGCCGTGTCCCTTTAGGACGTAGGCGATTATGGATCTCCACAATCTCCTGTCTTTCGTAGTTCTAAATGAATTGTCTTTTTGTTACTCCTCCTAAATATTCTTCCACCATTCATTTACTCTAGTAATTAGATAGATTATGACCCTCTTGGCTTAATCTTCCCTGTGAGTATCAGATTTTCTAAGCCCTCTTTCCTCATCATGTGACAAAGAATTTTCAACTGTCTCTTCCTGATGTTATATATAACATTCCTTTTTATTTCCATTTTCTCTAAAATCTCGTCGTTGCTCACATGTTCAGTCCATGGAATCGTCAGCATCCTTCTGTAGAAATTTCAACTGTCTCTTCCTGATGTTAAATATAAGTTTCCTTTTTGTTTCCATTTTCTCTAAAATCTCTTCTTCGTTCACATATTCGATCCATGGTATCCTCAGCATCCTTCTGTAGAAATTTAAATCGTCTCCACCTGATGTTAAGTAGAAGTTACCTTTTTGTTTGCATTTTCTCTGACACTTCGCCGTTGCTCACATGTTCTTTCTATGGTATCGTCAGCACCATTCTCATAGAACCATATTTCTGTTGCTTAGCGTCTCTTCTTCATCTCTGATGAGATTGTCCATCATTCACTGCCATATAGATAGAATAGTATAACGTAACAGTTCAGTACACTTTTCTTTGTTTCAAACGAGGTTTTTCTGTCTTTACCATGGATCGAATATCTGAGCAACGACGAGGTTTTAGAGAAAATGGAAACAAAAGGAAACTTATACTCAACATCAGGAAGATACAGCTGAAATTTCTACAGAAGGATGCTGAGGATGCCATGGACCGAACATGTGAGCAACGACGAGGTTTTAGAGAAAATGGAAACAAAAGGAAACTTATACTCAACATCAGGAAGATACAGCTGAAATTTCTACAGAAGGATGCTGAGGATGCCATGGACCGAACATGTGAGCAACGACGAGGTTTTAGAGAAAATGGAAACAAAAGGAAACTTACACTCAACATCAGGAAGATACAGCTGAAATTTCTACAGAAGGATGCTGAGGATGCCATGGACCGAACATGTGAGCAACGACGAGGTTTTAGAGAAAATGGAAACAAAAGGAAACTTATACTCAACATCAGGAAGATACAGCTGAAATTTCTACAGAAGGATGCTGAGGATGCCATGGACCGAACATGTGAGCAACGACGAGGTTTTAGAGAAAATGGAAACAAAAGGAAACTTATACTCAACATCAGGAAGATACAGCTGAAATTTCTACAGAAGGATGCTGAGGATGCCATGGACCGAACATGTGAGCAACGACGAGGTTTTAGAGAAAATGGAAACAAAAGGAAACTTATACTCAACATCAGGAAGATACAGCTGAAATTTCTACAGAAGGATGCTGAGGATGCCATGGACCGAACATGTGAGCAACGACGAGGTTTTAGAGAAAATGGAAACAAAAGGAAACTTATACTCAACATCAGGAAGATACAGCTGAAATTTCTACAGAAGGATGCTGAGGATGCCATGGACCGAACATGTGAGCAACGACGAGGTTTTAGAGAAAATGGAAACAAAAGGAAACTTATACTCAACATCAGGAAGATACAGCTGAAATTTCTACAGAAGGATGCTGAGGATGCCATGGACCGAACATGTGAGCAACGACGAGGTTTTAGAGAAAATGGAAACAAAAGGAAACTTATACTCAACATCAGGAAGATACAGCTGAAATTTCTACAGAAGGATGCTGAGGATGCCATGGACCGAACATGTGAGCAACGACGAGCTTTTAGAGAAAATGGAAACAAAAGGAAACTTATACTCAACATCAGGAAGATACAGCTGAAATTTCTACAGAAGGATGCTGAGGATGCCATGGACCGAACATGTGAGCAACGACGAGGTTTTAGAGAAAATGGAAACAAAAGGAAACTTATACTCAACATCAGGAAGATACAGCTGAAATTTCTACAGAAGGATGCTGAGGATGCCATGGACCGAACATGTGAGCAACGACGAGGTTTTAGAGAAAATGGAAACAAAAGGAAACTTATACTCAACATCAGGAAGATACAGCTGAAATTTCTACAGAAGGATGCTGAGGATGCCATGGACCGAACATGTGAGCAACGACGAGGTTTTAGAGAAAATGGAAACAAAAGGAAACTTATACTCAACATCAGGAAGATACAGCTGAAATTTCTACAGAAGGATGCTGAGGATACCATGGACCGAACATGTGAGCAACGACAAGGTTTTAGAGAAAATGGAAACAAAAGGAAACTTATACTCAACATCAGGAAGATACAGCTGAAATTTCTACAGAAGGATGCTGAGGATGCCATGGACCGAACACGTGAGCAACGACGAGGTTTTAGAGAAAATGGAAACAAAAGGAAACTTATACTTAACATCAGGAAGATGCAGCTGAAATTTCTACAGAAGGATGCTGAGGATGCCATGGACCGAACATGTGAGCAACGACGATGTTTTAGAGAAAATGGAAACAAAAAGGTTACTTATACTTAACATCAGGAAGAGACAGTTGAAATTTCTACAGAAGGATGCTGAGGATACCATGGACCGAACATGTAAGCAACGACGAGCTTTTAGAGAAAATGGAAACAAAAGGAAACTTATACTCAACGTCAGGAAGATACAGCTGAAATTTCTACAGAAGGATGCTGAGGATGCCATGGACCGAACATGTGAGCAACGACGAGGTTTTAGAGAAAATGGAAACAAAAAGGTTACTTATACTTAACATCAGGAAGAGACAGTTGAAATTTCTAGAGAAGGATGCTGAGGATACCATGGACCGAATATGTGAGCAATGACGAGGTTTTAGAGAAAATGAAAACAAAAAGGTTACTTATACTTAACATCACGAAGAGACAGTCTAAATGTCTACAGAAGGATGCTGAGGATACTATGGACTGAACATGTGAGCAACGACGAGTTCTTAGAGAAAATGGAATCAAAAAGGAAACATATATTTAATATCAAGAAGAGACAGTTGAAATTTCTACAGAAGGATGCTGAGGATACCATGGACCGAACATGTGAGCAACGAAGAGCTTTTAGAGAAAATGGAAACAAGAAATGAAACTTATATTTAATATCAAGTTAAGGCAGTTGAAATATTTGGAGCAGGTAATTAAGATCGAGACATTGGAAAATCTGACGATCATGGGACGGTTAGCGGGAAAGTGGCAAACATATTTGATGGGACTGAGATGGTGGAACAGGGTTTGGTAGAATGAACAAAAAAAGACACAACTTATTAAGAGTTACAAGTGAGAAGATGGTGTGGAGGGCCATGGTCGCCTACGTTCTGAAGGGAAACAGTACATAAAAGAAAGAAGATTACACTGCTTAGCCTTTGGAATGCATTTTTCGCTATCATAATGCACCTCCGGATTTCAGTGTCGCACATTCTGTCTTCTGTTAAAACATTTCGCAAATATTTAAATTTTTTTGTACTCATTTTATTTTGGTATCACCGATTTGAAAGTTGCATTTGCGTTCATCATTTTGCTAAACATCCAAATGAATGATCTCCTCTGCATCATAAGCACTGCCGGTATGTTCCGCAGGATCGGCGTAATTCTACTCTTTTAAAGAAAGTGTGTGCACGTGCGTGTACTTGTGTGTACGTGTGTGGGTAACTGAAATATTAGGTTGGTGCAAAAATAATGACGTAATAATGTCGTTTTTTGACGTTTTTTTGACGTCGAAAAACGGCATTATTACGTCATTATTTTTGCACCAACCTAATAACTCACCACCTGAATGAAGTGCACGCGAGCATGCGCACGTGTGCTCGCATGCGCGTGCATACGTTTCTCTCTTTCTCTAGACACACACACACACCTACACACCCATATACACAGACACATATATATATATATATATATATAGTTGCTAAATATATTAGGTCTTTCTCTGATATTGAGCTCTTTCCAGTAAGTACCGCGCATATATAATGTAATAATAATATTTATAAATATTGCATATATATAAATATTGCATATATATATATATATATATATATATGTATATATATTCATGAATCGTTCATACAAAAAACAAATAGAGAGGTTAATGATTTAAATGGCGAGAATACATCGTCGCAAACTATATAAATAAGATACACTATCCCCGAAGCTGTATATGAATGATCTGATCCCTGCTTATAAATTCCAGTTTCATAAGGTCATTTTAAGTTTTTTACAAGCTTTCATCTGTTCCTACAGACATCATCAGGTATGGAAATATATTTTGTTCTTGTTTTTACTTCTCAGTAATAAGAGGACAACGAAAATAGAGATGTAATCCGAAAAAATGCTATGAGAAATGTGTTATTTTTTTGGAACGTGCGGTCGAAACGCTGAGTTTAATTTTAAGGTTGTGCGTTTTTGCACAACCTTAAAATTTAAAACCTTATGCAACTGGAATTTATAAACGGGGATTATATCATTCATATACTGGTTCGGGGTTGGTGTATCTTATTTATATTGTTTGCAAAGATGTATTCTCGCCATTTAAATCATTAACCTCTATATTTGTTTTTTGTATGAATGATTCATGAATATATAAATTATATTTGCACCTTTTAATTGAAATATATATATTTCATCCCTAGCAAGGCGGGAAGCCACTAGCACGAAAGGGGTTAGATGGAGCGAGATCAGATAGAAATGATAGAGGAAAGGATGAAGAGAAGGATAGTGGATAGATCAAGGCATCTGGAGATGTCGATTGACATTATATTTGAATAGTTGGAGATTAAAGCTATCAGGGAAACAGGAGTAGGGAAGGGAGTTCCACAGGCGAGAGGTGCGAGACATGAAGATACTGGAGTAGAAGAGACGGCTACATTTAACAGTTTCAACAGTGAAGCGTATGACGCTTGAATTCGCGAAGTCTTGGAAGCAGCTCATCGGGGCAATTACCATGAAAGTATTTGTAAAAAAGACAGAGATAGGCGATGGCACGTCTGTGAGAGAGCGAATGCAGACGAGATGACAGATCAGGGCCACTTATATTGCATATCCGCCTCTAGATCTTATCAAGAACCCCGAGGTAAACAGAAGGGGCTCCAGACCATATATGGCAGCAATACTCCATGCAAGGGCGAATGGTTGATTTGGAGATTTGAAGGATCGATTCCGGGGAGAAAAATTTCCTTGCGCAGAACAGGGAGCCAACTTATTTATATATATATATATATATATATATATATATATATATATATATATATATATATGTGTGTGTGTGTGTGTGTGTCATCAGTGATAGTCGTTTTGTAAAGTATTACCAATTTTCTCACTGAAAATGTGAAAAAGAATTAGTATTATTTTAAAATTTTAATATCGAGCACTATATATATATATATATATATATATATATATATATATATATCTGCACTTCCTTAAAGTTTTTAATCTAATATATATATATATATATTAGGTTGGTGCAATAATAATGACGTAATAGTGTCGTTTTTTGACGTTAAAAAAACGTAAAAAAAACGACATTATTACGTCATTATTTTTGCACCAGCCTAATTTATATATATATATATATATATATATACATATATATATATATATATATATATATATATATATATATATATATATATATATATATATATATATATACGGGCTTATGTTTACGTCCGCGTCTGCTTGCGTGAGATTGTGTGCATTTATGTGATCGTTTGTACATATGTATGCACATATGCGTGAATGTGCCTGTGTTTGTGTATGTGCGTGTTTGTGTTTATATCCGTGTTTGTGTGTCCATGTGTGTTTGTATGTGGGAGATTGTATGCATGCTTTTAAGTGCTTGTGCATGTGTGTGCACTCCTGCGTGTTTATGTTTATGTCCAGTGTGTGTTTGTATGTGAGATATTTCGTGCTTGCCTGTGAGTGTTTTTGCACGTGTGAGCACTTGGGTGTATGGGTACGTGCGTGAGTGTATAAGTGTGCATGTGTTTTTTGTCTGAACGTGTTTATATTTATCTACATGCGTGTGTCCGTGTGTTTCTCTGCGTGAGAGACTGTGTGTGAGAAATTGTGTGCATCCGTATGAATGTCTGGGCATGTGAGCGTACACGCATGTATATGTTTGTTTGTGATTGTGCGTGTATTGGCATGCGTGTCTGTTTCCGTCAATGTGTGCGTATGCATGTATATAATGTCACCCGATTTGAACAATATTGCTGTTACACACACACACACACACACACACACATATATATATATATATATATATATATATATATATATATATATTTATGAATAATTTTTTTTTGTTTTTATTAGTTACCTTGTTCAATTAAATTCATTTCGTATTTTGCTTTGATAATGTCCACATTGGACGAAACGCGTCAGCAATTACTAGTTTTCCTATTGTCATTTTGATTCATAAATAATGTCTTCTCTACTAGTTAAATCGGAGAAATTTCAATATATATACATATATATATATATATATATATATATATATATATACGAGTGTGTGTTTGTTAGAATTAATTACAGATATTATGTCTGCGATCTTTTAATTTTTAACAAAATCCGTCCATACTCACGAATATGAACGGATTTCGTTAAAAATTAGCAACCGTAATGTTTGTAATTTTTTCAGTCAGACTCGCCTAAAAGAGGATTTGCTGCCTACACACACACACACACACACACACACACACACACATATATATATATATATATATAAATATATGTAAGCAAATATATGGATATAGATCCGACATTATGAAGAAAAATATACAGAAAAAACAAACAAATGTTAATTATGTTTTATGAAAATGTCCTGATGATGGTCTATTAGACCGAAACGTCCGAGGTTGACATTATATTAACATTAAAACAGCATAATTGCATATTAAGATTTTTGTTTGTTTTTTCTGTATATTTTTCTTCATATATATGTATACACACACACACACACACACACACATATATATATATATATATATATATATATTGAATCAATTGCTAGGTCTTCGACTAAGAAGGTTGGTTAACTTACATACATTGCTTATTCCTGTCATATCTGGTCTGCTAGTCCGTCTATATATCTCAAGATTCTTCGCATAACACAAAGAAGGGTTTATCGTGTGATGGATCTTGACCTGTCAGTTCGACTTCACACATTTTCCCACGATCCTGACGTGGTTTCCATCTGTCTTTTCTATAAATATTTTCATGTCAATTTTCCTAATGAGCTCTTGGTACCTCACCTGCGTAAATATAAACGCAATACTTGATTGGCTAGTAGGTCTCATCATTTTAATGCTGCTATGGTTATATGTAACTGATCAGTGGGTATTGAGGAAAGGGGGAACCATTTCTTAATTCCTGGTGTTCCCATGTCCAACCTTACTAGGGGTGGTAGCACCTGTAAAGTTCTCAGCTATGGGCAAATAGTTGACTCACAAACATAGGTCTAAACAGAATGAAAATATAAAAGAAATATAGATTTTAATACCAGCAATACATTTTTGTAAATGGTTATTACTATTAGGCTGGTGCAAAAGTAATGACGGTTTTTGACGTATTTTTTAACGTCAAAAACCGTCATTCTTTTTGCACCAACCTAATAGCAATGAATTTTTGAAGGAAATATTATTACCAGCAATAAATTTTTGGAAAAAAAATATTACCAGCAATAAAAAATCTTGTCGGCATTAAATAACCCATAGAGGAATTGATATGCCGAAAAACAAATCAAACCAAACCAAACCACACTTCTAAAATATACAATCTTAAAAGATGAAATGCAATGTCAATCGACATCTGTTTTTTCTGTAACCTGTTCTTTTATTCTCCTTTCTCCTCACTAAAGTCTTCTCATCTCCTTCAACTCCCATAGCCCTTTGCATCATAGTGGCATCAGCGCCATCTTGTGTCTTTCTGAAACCGTTCTTGTATTACCCTTTCTCCGCACAAAATCTTCTCATTATTTTCCACACCCAGTAGCCCCTTTCATCTTAGTGGCATTAGCGCCATCTTGTGTCTTCCTGAAACCTGTTCTTTTATTGTCCTTTCTTCTCACTAAAGTCTTTTCATTCTATTCAACTCCCAGTAATCCCTTGCGTTTTAGTGGCATTATCGTCTTGCTTGAACTGAAATAGTTAAAAAAGAAAAAAAAAAATTTTGTTCGTCCATACCCCCTATAAAAAAGAAATATAATTTTAAAGAAAGAAATATTTTAGTTTGAATGTTTCCTTTGGATATTCTGTTACAGAAGATAATATGTCCAAAACAGATGACTAATAAAGTTTATGTGATTTTCACCACGAAGAATATCATATAAATTTCATCTGTCGTCTCGGGTGAACAATTTGTCGCCTATATCGTAATATTAAAAGATAAGCACGTATATAAACTAAAAAGTTATTTTTAAATATTCCATACAATGTATATTCATATTTTTTAAGTAGATACGATATAATTTTGGTACTCGACACAGAATTAGGTCAATGAAAATTGAAAAAAGTAATGGCATACGAAATAATAAACTATTTTATTGTAATGATAAAAATTGTAATGATAAAAATTTGTAATGATAAAAATCGTAATGATAAAAATTGTAATGATAAAAATTAAAAAAAAAAAAATGCTCGGACCCTTATACCGCCCCAGAATTTAACCGATATTCAACTGATATTCTCTATATTTCCAAAATTCAGACCCCCCTATATTATTGTTGCCATATCTTTGTAAAATCTACCATTTTCTACCGTTTGTGTTCATTGCAAACCGAATCTCTATGTAACGTTTAGATACGCGCTCAAACCTTATCATTTTTGAATGTATAAATTAAATTTGCCTACGTTTTTTTTTTATTAAAGGTGGAATATAGCGATTAGTCTTCGCCAACAGTTTATATAAAGAAAAAAGTCGAGCGAGATACGTGTCTGCGAGGATTTTTCCACGGGCTTAAATGTTGTCCTCAAAAATTATGATTAGCCCCTTCTGTGGCCGGAAGAGGTTTTTGCGCAGCTTAGTGGGGGGGGGTCTCCCCGCGTGATTTCGAATCGCATCCTAGGGAAGGTTACTGAATAGAATAATCACGCGAAGGTTGGTAATAAACGATAATACTTAAGATAAGAACAACACATAGAAGAAGTAGTCAACTGCTAGAAGTGAGTCAAATGAATTCCACAATGAATCTCCAACCACAGACCAACATACAGTATTTACATGGAGGGGGTCATACCTATTATCGTCCCAAAGAATGCTACAACATCTACTTTTTGAACTTTTGTGTAAATTGGAACGATACATACATTATGCCGTGATGTCAAACACTTCAAAAAAAAAAAAAAAAATTAAAAAAAATATCAAAAGGTGTACAAGTATGGACCTTCAAATCTCATTCTTCGAGGTAATGGTAGCGGTATCGTTATTTTTTCTACCTGTTACCACTTTCCAGAAAAAAAAAGGTCTTTCAAGAGAAGGACATTTTAAGAATTATTTGGCGGTAGTTGTAGCAATATAGATGCTGGCTTCATATGATTCCGCTTTTCAAGGGAAATATAAGTAAAAGAAGAGAATATAGCTCTATGGCTAAATTTGAATGATTCCTGCTGGTTAGCCTTCTTAGATGAAGCATTGTCAATTATTATTCATTTTTCACTAGTATTTCTTTCATCTTCATTTCTCTTGATTTTTATTGCAATTCCCATTCATAAGAAGTAGAAGTAGAGAATATAGATATATGGCTAAATTTGAATGACTCCTGCTGGTTAGCCTTCTTAGATGAAGCATTGTCAATTATTATTCATTTTTCACTAGAATTTCGTTCATCTTCATTTCTCTTGCTTTTTATTGCAACTCCCATCCATAAGAAGTAGAAGTAGAGAATATAGCTATATGGTTAAATTTCAATGACTCCTGCTGGTTAGCCTTCTTAGATGAAGCATTGTCAATTATTATTCATTTTTCACTAGTATTTCGTTCATCTTCATTTCTCTTGCTTTTTATTGCAATTCCCATTCATAAGAAGTAGAAGTAGAGAATATAGATATATGGCTAAATTTGAATGACTCCTGCTGGTTAGCCTTCTTAGATGAAGCATTGTCAATTATTATTCATTTTTCACTAGAATTTCGTTCATCTTCATTTCTCTTGCTTTTTATTGCAATTCCCATCCATAAGAAGTAGAAGTAGAGAATATAGATATATGGCTAAATTTGAATGACTCCTGCTGGTTAGCCTTCTTAGATGAAGCATTGTCAATTATTATTCATTTTTCACTAGAATTTCGTTCATCTTCATTTCTCTTGCTTTTTATTGCAACAACTAACCATAAGAAGTAGAAGTAGATAATATGGCTAGATTTGAATGGCTCTTGCTGGTTAGACTTCGTAGATGAATATTTGCCGGGGATGTCCAAATGATTTTCTAAGCAAAGGTTAGATATGGCATAAGGTCAAAATTGTGGAGCGCCAATGTTTATTGAACTTATTACTCAGTTGTAATTTACCTCGCGAAACAAGCTTGCTAACCATTAAAGTGATTTTCCAAGCGTAGCTTAGATGTGGCACAAGGCCGAAAGTAAGGGGCACCCAGTGAGGATCGAACTCATCACTCAGTCATAAGTGTTCTAACGAGACAAACTTGCTAAGCATTACACCACCCCTAGGCGCCGGTGCTAACCATTAAACCACGTCGAAGTACCCAACGATCTACTAAGCTTAGTTTAGTTGTGGCCCATGGTCGAAAATAGGGATCACCCAGGGTTGATCGAACTCACTACCCAGTCGTAATTGACCCAGCAAGCTTGCTGTCGAAAATACTTATATTGGGATTTTCCAAGTGTAGCTTAGAGTGTGGCACAAGATCAAAAATATTGAATGTATTTTGCCCCCGGTGATGATCGAACTGACTGTTGGTAATAGATGTACCGAGTTTGCTAACAATCTCAACACGTCGAAATTCCCAAGCGAAATCTTGACAATGCCTTCTGTGGTAGGTATTTTTTTTTTTAAATGTCCTTGTAATTTTTAATTGCCTTGTTAATGGATGATTTTATGACACACTTTCTTTTCCCTGTGCGTTCTAGTCACGGTGAATTCGTGACTCCCTATTTTTAAGTGAAAGTATGTAGAGAAGGTTATTCTGTTTTTCTACTCGACAATTTCTGCGACCGATAACAAGGGAAATGAATATAAAACTCACAACGTTTATTGACGTTGTCGAACAGTGAATAAAATACTTATAAAATCTGAGAACACCAGTGGCAGAATTAGAGCGACAAAGACAAATATGGATATTGAAAAGGTAATGGAGAAAAGAATATTGTGGAGGGCCATGATCGCCTATATCTTCAGATCAATAAGATACTGCTGCATTCTATTACAGGTCTTTCTTTTTGTGTGCTATGTCCTTTCAGGACGTAGGCGATCATGGCTCTCCACCTCCTTCTATTCCTTGCAGCACTCAGCAAGTCCCTGCCCTCTTCTTTCTCTCCCAGACCACGTTCTGCCATCCACTTGCTTAAGCCCGCCAGGCATGTCACTCGTTGTTTTCCCTTGTCTCTCTTTCCCTCTATTCGATCCGTGAATATCAGATTCTCCAAGCCCTCTTTCCTCATTATGTGTACCAGAAACTTCAGCTGCCTCTTCCTGATGTTAAGTGTGAGGTTCCTCCTTTGCAACCTCTTTAAGACCTCATCGTTTCTCACTCACTCGGTCCATGATATCCACACCTCCGTCGTCTCCAGTCTCTTCTTCATCTTAGAGGAAATCATCAAACATTCGCTGCCGTACAGATCAGTATTCTTTTCTTTCTTACCAAAGATATCCTCCTGTCTCGCTGTACTCTGCCCAGCTTTTGGATTGTGTCTTTGGCCATCCCAATACGTTTACGGATCTCAGTGTCGCACTAACCGTCCTCTGTCAAGACGCTTCCCAGATACTTAATCTTCCGCGTCTGCTTGATTCTAGTGTTCCCAACCTTCAGATCGCATTTCGGGCTCATCCTCTTACTGACGACCATTCACTCCATCTTCTTGTAGTTTATGCTTAGTCCCTTCTTCTCACTCTCCGTCGCTACCTTCTGTAGGAGATTTTGTAATTTCGTTTCTGTGTCTGATATCAGTACCGTGTCGTCTGCGTATCTTATGTTGTTAAGATTGTGGCCGCCATTGCTAAATCCTGGTAGGGTTTCCAATTTCTCAGGATTGCCTCGTTGTATTTATTGTATAGGTCAGGTGAGAAGACACATACTTGCCTTACACCCCTTTCAATTTTTTAAGAGTCTGAAATCTGTTCTTTTTTCCTGTGGTGTTGATATCTACGCCTAGTTTTTTTTTCTGATTGGAGGGAGGATTTTAGTGTATAATCATCGTGTCCTTGGAATCATCCTATGCGAAATGACGTCTATTATTTCAAGAAAAAATCTGTGTGATTTTAACGAAAATTTGGTGGTAGAAAAAATATATTTCCACTCGAATCTGTTCCCACTGAGAGCTCACATGGAAACCGGAACAACGTTTCGCTCGGGACTCTTTTTCCTGCACACCGTAAACAACAGTACTATCGCTCTTTCTCTGGAATACGGGTATGAACTTCACCAATCTCAAAGAACAAAACTGCGCTGAAACAAAAAGTCAGCTCTTTTTATTCTTTAGATCTCTCGGTTGTGTTGGCCTGGTTCTGGCCGATAACGCATGCACCATGTCACTTCAGTATTGATTTCCCGGAGTTCGCCTCGCAGGTCTATACAGGCACAGGTACAGACAATTCACCTTCTCTTGCTTCGGCGAGGTATATCTCCATCACGGAATCATAACGCTATTCATATCTAATTCTTCTTCAGTTTAAGCTAAATGGACATAACTGAACGTTCTAGAAGACCGGCCTTATATATTCTTCTTCCTCGATGCATTTTTTTTCTTTACAGCTGCACTGCTAGTATCAGCACAGTCGTTAGAACATAGGTCAGGACCTTCCATCTCGTATACTGAATCAATTGTGTTAATAGCAACGAAGTTATCTGCAAGAAGTGAATCTTATGTCAAGCAGGAGAGAAAAAAAAAGAATTCCCCGTGGTGGTCAGTCAAGTACTTGCAAAATAATTGATAATAACATGGTTTTGCTATTTTCTACTCTGCTTACGTTTCTCCATTGCAAGGCAAACCCCAGTGTAACCTGAACGAAACTATAACTCGTTTGCTTAAATCTGAATATTATGCGCATGCGTACTTCACTCACTCTGACCACTAATCGAGCAGAACTCCTCCCCACCCACCTATTTTGTTACTGTCACTTCTGAAAGCCATCTCTTCTTACTGAGAATATGTCCCTTCGTCCTCCATTCTTCCCACAATTATCAGCCCAATCCCGGCCATTTTTGCAATTTTTATTCAATCGTGCCGGTAAGGGAGTAAAAAGGTCTACTCTGAATTCAAGTAGGGCACTACTACATTTAGAAACGTTGGCGGGCAAATGATGTTCCTGGCGCCAAAAGCCTCGCGTCTCGTTGTCATTCGCAGAAGATATGAGTCGCCATGTTTTACAATGCCTGACCCTGTTCTTCCCTTCACCAACACCTTATGTTTCACACTCACGTAATACGTGCTTCATTAGCCAAGAAATCTATTCACGGAGACAATAGATTTCCTTGTTTTATGCATTGCGCCCGTTGTGCTGGCGGGACGGGGGGGGCACTCGGTATGTAACGAGGTTTCAGCGTCGTGTTAACATAAAGTTTTAGAAATATATGCATAGAAAAAGGTGTATGTTATATATTAGGAAGTGTGTACTTAATTATATGAGTATACACTAATTTTTCCTTTATACAAGTGGGCAAATATATATGTGTGTAATTATATATATATATATATATATATATATATATATATATATATATATATTTATTAAAGACATTTTTATGTTTAACGTTCTTTTTATAGATACAAGTATTTAAGTAAATGCTCTGTTTATAATAAACAGTATTAAATAACATTTACCGGCCTGAATGTCCGAGAAATTTTCATAGAAAATATTCGTCCTTGGACAGGATTCGAACCTGCATCCTATACGGAACCGTCATTTACGCTGATATTTATCCTTGGTGGCCGAATCGGTTAGGCACGTCAGGGTGAATGTCCGAGAAATTTTCACAGAAAATATTCGTCCTACGACAGGATTCGAACCTGTATCCTCTACGGAACCGTCATTTAGCTTGACGTGCCTTTACCGATTTGGCCACGCTAAATGAGGGTTCCTTATAGGATGCAGGTTCGAATCCTGTCGTAGGACGAATATTTTCGTGAATATTTCTCAGACATTCAGGCCGGCAAATTTTGTCTAATACTGTTTATTATAAACAGAGCATTTACTTAAATATTTGTATGTATAAAAAGAATGTATAAACATAAAATGTCTTAAAATGATTGTCGGATATATATATATATATATATATATATATATATATATATATATATATATATATATATATATATATATATATATATATATATAGTGAGCCAGACAAACCTGGCTTTCCGTGATGATCCGCTTAGGTGAAACCTGGGTAGGTTTATCTAGGTCTGCTCTACGGTTGTATTGAGCTCTTTTTAATTAGTTGTTTACTCGTGTTGGGGTGTTTTCTTTGGGCTTTAAACCTGTATCTGTGCGATTTTTTTCGACAGACTTCCATGTTTCTAGCTCTTTCTTTTTTTAAATCCTTCGAGATTGATTTGATTACTGGCAAATCAAAAATTCGAAGGTTTTTCGAAACGAGTATAGGGACATATATATATATATATATATATATATATATATATATATATATATATATATATATATATATGTATATAAAATATCGCACATTGACTGCTGCTGTTATTTTTTCTGTTACCTACAAAATTCCTAATTTTAATTTTTTTAAACATTTTTCTTCACTTATATTTAAATACATCTATATATATATATATATATATATATATATATATATATATATATATATATATAATATATATATATATATTCATTTATATATATATTTTATAAATGTGTATATATATATATATGTGTGTGTGTGTTTGTGTGTGTATTCATTTATATATATATATATATATATATATATATATATATATATATATATATATATATATATATATATATATGTCAACTTCTTTTTCCATTTCCCTTAAAACTTACTCTTTACTCATAAGCACTTTCGAAGATATTCTTAAGCAACATTACGCTGAACTCAAGTTCAAGTTCGTTTCCATTTGTGAGGAAATTGTTCGACATTCATCGATATTACCTAGTATTTCAGCTATATTTTCCTTGTTTCTAACGACATTTCTGATTGGTTGTTTAGCTTTTGGAAAATCCTCATCGCTATTCCAATTCGCTTTCGGATTTCGGTGTGAGCATTTCCGTTAAGTTAAAACATCATCCAGATATTTAAATTTTTGGTGCGCGATTCATTCTGATATCACCAATTCGTAACTGACATCTTTGGCTGTTCCTCTTGTTGGTACCCATGTCTTCCAAACAGTGTTTCAGTTATGGGCATTAAATCCAAAAGTTGATATTAGATCGGTGCAAAAAATAATGACGTAATAATGTCGTTTTTTGACGTATTTTTTAACGTCAAAAAACGACATTATTACGTCATTATTTTTTGCACCGACCTAATACAGTTTGCAAGGGATTAAGTCAATCTTCTATGTACCGTGTCGTTTAAGAACGTGGGCGATAATGGCTTTCCACAACTTCCTTTACTTCGTAACCCTTAACAATATTTGTCTCTTTCACGCCATATCCTCTTCTTTCCAGCCATTCATTTACAAAGCTCGGTGCACTTAGACGTGGTGCAATATTTAGCAAGGTTGTCTCACTAGAACATTTACGACCGAGTAGTGAGCACGATGCTCACTGTGTGCCCCCTATTTTCGGCCTTGTTCCACATTTAAGCTAAGCTTTGAAAATCAATAGGGCACTTCGAGGCGGTGTAGTGGTTAACAAGCTTGTCTCACTAGAACAATTACTACTGAGTAGTGACTTCGATCCTCACTGTGTGCCCCATGCTTTCGGCCTTGTGCTACATCTAAGGTACGCTTAGGAAATCAATAGGACACTTCGAGGCGGGGTAATAGTTAACAAGCTTGTCTCACTAGAATAATTACTATTGAGTAGTGACTTCGATCCTCACTGTGTGCCCCATGCTTTCGGCCTTGTGCTACATCTAAGGTACGCTTAGGAAATCAATAGGGCACTTCGACGCGGGCTAATGGTTAACAAGCTTGTCTCACTAGAACAACTACGACTGTGTAGTGAGGTCTATCCTCATTGGGTACCCGATACTTTCGGCTTTCTGGAACATCTACTTTACGCTTAAAAAATCACCGTTTACAAAACTCTTCAGATAGGCTACTCTCCCCTTTCTTCTGTCCTTTTTGCCTGTAAGTGTCAAATTTTCCAAACCTTCTTTTCTCATTATGTATCACGCAATGAGATGAAATCTTTGCGTGGGTGTACGGTCGGTTACCGTCCTTACGCGTTTGTTTGTTGGCTATGTGCGCAGAGACTTTAATGGGTTCTGAAAGATAACCCCTATTTGATCCATTTGAATCTAGCACGTGCCGAATCAACCGTGAGTTTATGGTAATTTGCATGTAGCTCACGGCTGGGTTGGGGATCAGTGTTATCTTGGGAAAAAACCCTCAAATCCTGGAAAAATACATGTCCCAGTTTTTATTGTGAATACTAGAAGAACACTATCAACCCCATTAAAGAAACCATCGCAGCTTGCATAATCCCATGATAACAGGCTAGAATCATAAAAGGACCCCGACCTTCCGCTAGAAAGAAATAATAAAGCAATTCGTTTGACCAGTAGACCTGGCGACAATTTTCCACATTTCCGTAGCGATGTTTTTTAGTCTAGACCAGTGCTTCTCAAAGGTACTGATACGCGAGCCATCGTCTGCTGTTTTGCAAAGTGATAAACAGAGAAACAGTGAACTAAAATACGTATGACAACACCGCCCTGATGATGTGCTTTGTGACTGTGTAGGAACCAGACCTGGAACGTGCAAACCTCTCTCTCGAGTGGTATACACTTTCTGATAGTTACCGGTCACAGGGATTCGACCCTGCGCTGGTAGTATCACGGGTGTAACTAGCTTGAACCGTGTCTGATAAGTTTGGAACAGCTAAGACCAGCTATGACTCGCTTAGACTAGCTCTGACCAGCTTGAACATGCTATGACCAGCTGCCCGAGTGAAGACAGACGGGTCCCCACGTTAAAAACCGAACTTGTGTCACAACATGACGCAGTGATGTTGGCTGGCGGGTGTTGTCAAGTAAATATAGATTAGGAACCAGATCTAGGAATACCTAAAGGTCATTTTCATAGACATATATTTCTTACTTGGCTTTTCAAAAATTCGGCTGACTGTAGAAAAAAAAAAGAGGGAATAGCCACATGGATTTGGGCCATTTTTTTTTTAAATTAGCATTTAATTCTATGGATTCATAATCTAGCTGCCTAGTAGGATTTTAATGTTTATTGTAACTCTGTAACAATTCAGCTGCAGGCGTGGTTGGTGTGTAGGGTGAGAAGTAGCTTCCTCGTGTCTTTTCAATAGATACTGATGAACTTTCCTCTATGATACATTGAGACTCCTAGGTATTATGGTGACTGCAGTAAAATTTGGTAAGTAAAAATGTGTTCTGGTGTAAGGAATAATGTGGTATGTTTGCGTCAGTGATTGTGGCTAGTTAAGTTTAATTATAAGAAAGATGAAGACCAGCTTTCCCCCACCCTATTTTTGGCCTTGTGTCACATTTTTGCCTAAAACAGAATAACTATCAATTTCCTCAATGTTACCTAGACTTTACGAATTTAAGCGCGGCGCTAGATTGACGGCTAGATCTCATCATTTTATAGTTCAAATGGTTAAATGGCTGATCGTAGGTTCTATGCTAATAGTTTCCTCTGGCGCACTTCTCGCTTGTGGAACTCTCTTTCGGTTTTTTGCTTTCCAGTACAGTTTGATCTTCAAATTTTCCTTTTCTTGTATTGTTCTCGCTCTTTAATACTTCTTTTTCGTTTTCTCATATTCTTTCACGCCCAGTAACCCCACGCGCCATAATGGCTTTATGCCTTGCTTGGGGTGAAATGATTAAAAGAAAGGACATAAACGTTTGTACTTAAAAAAAAACAACACACACACACACACACACACACACAGAGTAAGAAACATATGTGTGAACACATACGTGCATGTTATTTTTCTGAAAAATTGTTTTAATAGAAAGCAAAAAAACAAAACAAAGAGGGTCAGCGCAAATTGAAAAGGATAAGGATGAGAAAGAGAAGATACAGGCAAATAATTTAAGAAACCTAGAGGCATGAGATAATGTATAAACTTAATTTTCAACACCCGTGGAATGTACACTAAACCCTCTTTTATATATTACACCTAGAAATATACATTATAATCTCAGTCAGTCAATTATGTGCCATGTTTGATAGACGCTTAGACGATCATGTATCTTTCGGTGCATGACTGACTAGGCAGATTTTTTTCCCGCAGTAGGTTGCCATTTCTTTCTGCGGCCTGTCCTGCAATTTACCCATAACTGGAAGAGAAGACGAGGATCCATACGTTTCCCAAACACGTAAGTGAATCTAATGGATTCAACTGGAATTCGAACTTGGATCTCCCATTCGCTATCCATTACGGCACCGTGTCTCCTCTATAATCTCAGTGAAGCAAAAATAGAATGTGAATTCACCATTCGCTTTTATCTTGCTCAATTCCATTCACCCAACGCTTGAATCACAATATTCGAAAAAGTTTGAATTTAGCAAAAGAATCCTATACATCTGTCTTAGGAAAATATATGACATAGGGTAAAAATATTTTGGTATGACGTGTTTCGTCTCTTAGGACTTTATCGAACTAAAATGATATTAATATTAATTTTGCTACATATGATCATGAAAATAGAAGGAACTCTAATATTTTAAATTTCAATTAATTTTTTAAAATTATTTTTTTTTTTAAATTCAGCGTCTTCTATCCTTTATACGTACGTGTTCTTTATATATAAAAAAAATGTCTATATTGTTTTCCTATATGCACCTGTGCAAATATTAAAAGATAGAAATGTAACCTTTATGCTTCTGGCGTCATTCGAAAATGACACCTTCTTTTTTCTCCACATATTGCCAACCATTTTGTTGAAAGTTCGCATTATCTTGATTTTAGATGAAAACTTGAAAAATGTCGAACATTTTTCAATGACATTTTCATTGTCTAAAATTATTGTACAGCTTGGGTTTACGGAAAAAGAATTCGTCATTTTAAATTGACGCTAGCCATATATTTGATTCATAATAATTTTTTCCATAAATTTGGCGAATTTGTCTCTGAACTTAATCGTAATCTTTTTGTTTTTTGTTTTTTTTACAATAAGGTTCACCCTTACATGGCTCGGGGGCCAGTCAAGGTAGAGAGTTACTTTAGGGTGCCAATTTGTGCAGATAGAAGTGGAAGATAACAGTTAGCCCTAGCCTTGAACAGGTTAAAATTGTCGGGAAAAGATTCTCTTGGAAGTCGGTTCCAAAGAGAAACGGTTCGCGGGAAGAAGCTACTAGAGTGGGATTTGTTATTCACTGATGAAATACCGAGGGAGTGTATGGGTGGTGTGCTACTATGTAAGCGGCATGATGGCGTATCCCTGCCGTGAGGGTTTTAATTGGTGGGACAGGGAAGGTAGTTCGTCTGAGGACTTTCCATGAAATTAGCTAGGTAATGACTGACCCATCTTTTTTATATCACACCTAGAAATATACATTATAATCTCAGTCAGTCAATGATGTGCCATGTTTGATAGACGCTTAGGCGATCAAGCATCTTTCGTTACATGACTGACGAGGCAGATTTTTTCCTGCAATTGGTTGTCATTTCTTAAGTTTCAGCACCCGTGGAGTGTACACTGACCCATCTTTTATATATCACACCTAGAAATATACATTATAATCTCAGTCATTCAAATGATATTAACACATCCCGCCTGTGGGCGAGAGGTTGGAGGGTAGAGAATAATTAATGATAATATGAGCCGTTCCCTCTTAAGGAAATATTCTGTCTAAGTACTTTTGTTGGTTAACATTTATAAACGTTTTCTATGAAAATATTTTCAATAAAAATAGATTTATATTGTCCATGAGTTGTCATCGCTCTTTCCAGTATTGATGGGGGATTCCTTCCATTTGATGTAATGCGTGTGAGCTAACCCTGTGATGCTATTTGTTGTCGCGGCAAAACGGAAGAAATTTTTGTTAAAACATAAGAAAGTGTTACGTGCTGAGAGACATTGAAATGAGAAGGGTTACTACCAAAAACCCGCGGGAAGAATTGAGAATTTAATTCCCAAATAAACGACTTGTCAAGCAGTTTGAACAATGGAAATGTGACCCAGACTTAAGGAGCAATGTTGATTGACACACAGTTGCAAATGCAAGCTGTAAAGTGAATTTGGAGTTGATTCTCCTGGTTGATAGTTGATTCAAGATAAAAGGGAGGTGGATAAGCTATCCACGCTCACTCAGTAGGTTTAGTGAGACGTAATGGTATGAGAGATTAGCAGAAGGGAATTCCTCAAAATTATGTCAGTAAATACGAATGCGCGAAGCGAATTCGCCAGAAGAGAGACGAGACGGAGTAGAAGAGACAGAGACAGAGGCAAAAGAGAGAAGATAGGCCCGCGTGGTTATCTGCCGACGGAAACCTCCGACTTCTGCCTTGTGCCAAACTTTACCAACAACAAACCAGATTTTTGCCAGATCGACGATAGCATCCTTTCCAATTTAGATGCGAGTTGGGCTGATAATTAATTGCATGCGAAATCTGATATAAACCAATTATTGTACGGAGGACTGATATAAAACAGTATTTACTTTATGCTCAATTTATTTGAGTGTTCTTTTTTCCTGTCTGTCATCGCCCTGCTTGGATCCGCCCAACATGAAAATGCCTGCGACGATTCGGTCTTAGCCTCCTTATGATCAAAAATCACAACGTAGGATAAGGCAGGTCTGAGATCGAAGCAATCTTCATCAATCAGTCGCGGCGCTGGAAGTCTTGGGCGACCGCGGAGGGTGTTGCACCTTTACAAACCAAAGATTGACCATTTGCTTCTCAAGAAATTACGAACTGAAATTCAAACATGTTTTAATTAACGCTAAATTGTAAACATTAAGGTATTATGCTTGTATAGTAATTTCCATGTGATTTTTCCTTTTAATTCACCCCAAACAAAACGCTAATAGCTCTAAGATAAAAAGGGTTTACTGGGAGTGAAAGAAAAGTAAAAGACCTTAGGTGAGGAAACACAGTTCTAAACATAAAACAAGAGATAAATCTCTACTCCTGTTCAAAAGACAGGGAAGGAGTGTTAACCGGAGATTGGCGAACCTGACAGTGATTTACCCATATTATGGGACAAATTACATTTATTATATCACTGTGAGTTGAATTTTGGGGACTTGCGTCGAATCCTGTCTTCTCTATTGTCTTCTTCGTTTTCATGATAAGAGGCATTATTGCATGAACGCCATTTTGGAAAAAAAACAAACTACAGTTCAGAAATGAATGCAATAAAAGTAATAAATGAAAGCCAAATAAAGAAAGTATATGATAAACACAATGAAAACAATACAGACTTAATCTAGAAAATAATCAATACATAATACAAATTAGTATTTTTCCATTTTTTTCGATTTTTAAAAAATTTTTTTTTAGTCGTTTCGTTTAGAAAATTGGTAATTTTGTTTTAATTTCAATTATAATATGTATGTTACTTGCCATTTGAATGTGCTCTTTCGAAATGGGACGTTTCTATTTTCCTTGCTTTTAATGTATTTTTTTTTTCGATTTGCCTTTGCTATTGTGTATTCCCCACCCAGTATCTGAACCTGCTTTCTTTCTCCAACCATTGTTCAGTGTTTGAGAGTTTTGGCTTATTCACTCAAAGTCTCATTCTGATTCTTTTCTATCTATCCGACCCACATTTAAATATCATTAACACTTCATTATCTTCTTCTGGCTTTTATTTGACGCTAGCTTTCTATCCGACTTTTTCATGGTCTTCACCGATACTATTCTTCTTCTTCTTCTTCTTTTTCTTCTTCTTCGTTTTTTTTGTTGTTCTTGTTCTTGTTCTTGTTCTTCTTTTTCTTGTTGTTGTTGTTCTTCTTCTTCTTTTTTCTTCTTGTTCTTCTCCCTCTTTTTTTCTTCTTGTTCTTCTTCTCCATCTTCTTGTTCTTCTTTTTCTTCTTTTTCTTCTTCTTCTTCTCCTCCTCCTCCTTCTTCTTGTTCTCCTCCTCCTCATCATCCTTCTTCTTCTTCTTCTAGTTCGTTTTTCTTTCTTTTTCATCAACATCATTTCCCACTCTCCCTCTTTCACTAATGTTATCCACTTTTATGATTGCTATTATTATAATACTTTTTCAAGATATTCGACTTTCATTCGGCGGTTTAATTTCTTTCTTTCTTTCTTTCTTTCTTTTCAATCAATATCGTTTCATTTTACGTTTCCCCATTTTTCTCCTATTACGCTTACTATTATTATCACCCCATCTATCAGTATTTCTCTTTCTTTCTTTCTTTCTTTTTTCTTTCTTTTTTCCTTTCTTTCTTCTTTCTTTCTTTCTTTCTTTCTTTAATTCTTTCTTTCTTTCTTTTTTCCTTCCTTTCTTTCTTTCTTCTCTATCAGTTGGTATTCTCCTTACTTATTTTCACCATCCTTCCTCTCTTAAGACTACTCTTTTTATCACCTTTTTTTCTTTTTCTAAATATCATATTTCTTCATATTTTATTTTTCTCATACTCTCCTTCCTTTCTTCTTTCTTTCTTTTTCATCAACATCCCTTATTCCTCTCTCTCTCTCTCTCTTTTACTCGTTTTCTCCTCTTTTATGATTACTGTTATTCTTTTACTTTTCTTTTTCTTATCTTTTTTTTTCTTTTTCTAGTTCTTATTCTTTCTTTTTAAGCAACATCTTTCCTCACTCTCTCACTCTCTCTCTTTACTCATGTTATCCTCTTTTATGACTACTCTTATTATAATACTTTTTCACAATATGCGAAACAATATAGTTTAATTTCTTTCTTTTTATCTTCTCTTTCTGTGTACGTTTTTTCTTTCTTTTTATTTCCGTTTTCGCCTCTCTTATGAATATCTCCCTATTTTGTCAGTATTATTACGTTCTTTTTTTTTCTTTCTTTCCTCCGTTTTCTCATCTCTTTATCAGTATTGTGCTTTCTTTTGTTCTTTTTTCTTTCTTCTTTATCAGAGTCTGTTTTCTCTCTCTTTCTCTCCGCCGTTTTGCCTCTCTTATGGTTAAAATTACCACCCTTTTTCCTTTTCTCTGTATCCTGCTTCATTCTATTTTCTTCCTTTTTCTTCTCCTTTTCAGATTATTTTGATATCCCTTTGTCTTCGTAAAAATCTTTCTTTAAACGTGTTTTACTTTTCCATTCTTCATAAATTTCTTACTTTCTTACATCTCAAACACTCTCACTTTCTAATCTCTCCCTCCCTCCCTTCTTTTGCTCTACTCTTTCTCGTTCTCCCTCTCCCTCTTTCTCAATTTCTTTCTCTCTCTCTCCCTCTCGCTCCCTCTCTCCTCTCTCTCTCTCTCTCTCTCTCTCTCTCTCTCTCTCTCTATATATATATATATATATATATATATATATATATATATAAATAATTGCAGAAAATTTTAAACTCGAATTACCAACTTCACTAAAAGTGACCAAATGTTCAAACAACAGTCTTTTATGGATTTCTTTCATGGTCTGATCTGATCGACATATTTTCATCCCCCATATATATATATATATATATATATATATATATATATATATATATCTGTATATATATATATATATATATATATATATATATATATATATATATATATATATCTGTATATATATATATATATATATATATATACAGGGAGACCCCACATTGTACTGGCTCTTTAAATGACAATACAAGCAGTGTTTATTGACTTGCAAGCACGATTAATGGTTAAAGTAAAGAAATATTAATGCTTATATTGCCTTACACAGACGATGGTGATATATATATATATATATACATATATATATATATATATATATATATATATATGAATGTATATATGTGTGTGTGTGAATAAAAAGACAAGAGGAAAAAATATTCTAGCCGATGCGTTTCTTCCGCAGAGGAATCTTATCAAAGCAAAACAAATGCGTCGGCTATAAATAGCTTTTTTTTTTTTTTATATTTATTTTTTTCCTTCGCTATGATCAGGAACGTGTAGTGTGAGTTAAACATCTTGTACCATGGCCTATATAATTATTTATATAGGACAAATATTATTTACGAATTTAAATGACCATTAAGGAATTGTATTGCTGATCAATCAAAATTCATAAGTAATTACATAGGCCATACTACAACACGTTTCACACGAAGACTCGCACTACACCTTTCTGACAATAGCTCAATTAGATCTCATTTAAATACTCATGGAGACCTACTGGAGCCTATTAGTAACATACTTGTTGACAACACAAATATAATAGCATCATGTAAATGAAAAAAAGGCTAAAAATAATCGAAGCCTTATTAATAAAAAATAAAAAAAACAATACTCAATAATATCAACTACATACATGGACACAATATCTTGACCGTGTTTTGAAAATGAAAACATTATATAAATACATTCATACAACAAAGTATTTCTTGTTAACAGTTAATATATTTCAACTTTCAAAATGATTAAATTTATAGCCGAAAGCGCTTGGGTAAAAAGAACGACTGTACAGTTTTTATATAATTTATCATCCGAAAAAAAAAAAAGAAAAATTATTAGATCACGTGAGAAATTGTATAAAATCTAAATCGAAGCACCTTGTCTGTCGTATTCAATGAAATGTACATGAAAGAAGGATTGTTGCATAAATACACTAATTATTTATCTATCTATCTATCTATCTATCTATCTATCTATCTATCAATCTATCTATCTATCTATCTATCTATCTATCTATCTATATATAAATATATATATATATATTAGGTTGGTGCAAAATAATGACGTAATAATGTCGTTTTTTGACGTATTTTTTAACGTCAAAAAACGACATTATTACGTCATTATTTTTGCACCAACCTAATATATATATATATATATATATATATATATATATATATATATATATATATATATATATACATACATATCCATAAATTTGCAAAAAGAGTATTAATTTATAGATTTGTGAAAAACATTTATTTTACACAACACATATTTATTTTACACGACACATTTATTTTCAAACACATTTCTTCCTTGTCAATGCACTTAATTAGTGAGCACCATCAATCACAGGGATCGAATAATGTACAGTGCCAATGTGAGAGGAAAATGAAGCTAATGCCTCAGTTGCAGGCTACGGATTATTGATCTATGAATCCCACATTTAGCGCAACGTGTCTTTTCTCTTGAATCTTTTTATTCTCGCGAGATTTCTTGTTTATCCCGTGTTTGGAGGATGGAATCATTTGCATCAAATTATATTGAAGTAATTTAAGTTTTATCGCAGAAATCTTGACCACAGCTCATTGCAAAGTCAAAATTTTAAACAAGTTTAGTTCATTACATGACTACAGCTGATCATATCTCGTTTGGATTAACGAATTTCTGTCGTTTTTTAGTTTTGTTTCGTTGTACATTTTTAATGTATTTATTATTTTCTTTCTTTACCTTTGAGATATTTTTTTTTCTTTTTTTTCCATGCCCCCGTTTTTTCTTGTTTTTTTTTTTCATTTGCTTTATTCTTCGTCGTTTTCTTTTTCTTCCTTCATCTCTTTTCTCCATTTTCTTTTTCTTAACTGCATTTATGTTTTTCCTCCTTTTTTTCTTTTTTAACAATTCCGTATTGTATAGAGATTTTATCCCCCCCCAACCCTTTTTATTTATTTAAAAATCCTATTGATTCCTTTTAAATATTCTTATTAATCATTTCTTTTCATTCTCTTGTTTTCATTCCCGCTTTCTTTTGGTTTGATTTTCATCGTATTTTAATCTGTTATTATTCATTATATTTTTCATTCACTCTTGAATTTTTAGTCCTCTTTTTATCTGATCATTTCTTTCAGCATTTTATACATTTTTTTACATTCTCTCCTTTTCATTCTTTCATTTTAAACTTTATTTCAATTTTTATTTTATTTCATTCTTTCTTTTTAAATTTTCGGAATAGTCATTCTTTTTTTCATTCTCTCCTTTTCATTCCTTTATTTTAATCTTCATTTAAATTTTTATTTTAGTCTTTCCTGTTAAATTTTCGGAATAATCACTCGTTTTTCATTCTCTCGATTTTTATTCACATTTCCTTCTAACTTGGCATTTTCTCAGTTTTTTTTTTTTTTTTGTCTTTCATCTTTTCATTCAATTTTTTTTTCTCATTTTAAAGGTTCTTATCATTAATTCTTACAGTTTTCATGTTCGTTTTGTTCTCCCTTGAATTTCCTTTATTTTCATTCTCTTATTTTTGATTCAGCTCGGATATTTTCGCTCTTTGTTCTCTGAATTCATCCAGCTATTTATACTATTTCATACTCTCCTTTTTCATTCTTTTAATTTTTTTTTATTTTGTTTTATATTCTTCATTAATTTCTACTTTTAAATTTCTTCATAATTCATAGTTTTTCATTCTTAACTTTTTCATAATCATTCTATCTTCTTTTCTCTTTTTTTTTTTTTTTTCATTCGCCCATGCGTCATTTTCATTTTTATTTTCATTCCTTGGGTGTATTTCCTTTCTATTTAATTTTCTTTTTCATTCCCTCATTTTTACTTCTGCTATTTTACTTTCACTTTTGCATTCATTCATGCGTCATTTTCTTTTTCATTCTTTCGTTTTGATTCCTTTCTACTAAATTTCTTTTTTTCATTTCTCGTTTTCATTCGTTCTTGCTTTTCTTTTCCATTCTTTCGTTTTCATTCCTATCTAAGTTCTTTTTCATTCCGTTATCTTTTTATTCTGCTATCTTCCTTTTTCGCTTACTTTTAATCATTCATCTTTTTCTTTTTCATTCATTCGTTTTCATTTTTTCTACTTAATTTTTTTCATTCTGCTAGCTTTCTTTATCTTTTTCATTCGTTCTTGCTTCATTTTATCTCCCATTCTTTCCTTTTCATTCCTTTCTAATTAATTTCATTTTCATTCCCTTACTTTTCATTCTGCTATCTTCCATTCTCTTTTTCATTCGTTCTTGTTTCAATTTTATTCTTTCGTTTTCCTTCCTTTCTAATTAATTTCTTTTTCATTCGCTTATTTTTCATTCTGCTATCTTTCATTCTCTTTTTCATTCGTTCTTGCTTCATTTTTATTCTTTCGTTTTCATTCCTTTCTAATTAATTTCTTTTTCATTCGCTTTTCATTCTGCTATCTTTCATTCTCTTTTTCATTCGTTCTTGCTTCATTTTTTATTCTTTTGTTTTCATTCCTTTCTAATTAATTTCTTTTTCATTCGCTTATTTTTCATTCTCCTATCTTTCATTTGTTCTTGTTTCATTGTTTATTCTTTTGTTTTCATTCCTTTCTAATTAATTTCTTTTTCATTTCCTTATTTTTTATTCTGCTATCTTCGTTCCTCTTTTTCATTCGTTCTTGCTTCATTTTTTATTCTTTTGTTTTCCTTCGTTTCTAATTAATTTCTTTTTCATTCGCTTATTTTTCATTCTCCTGTCTTTCATTTGTTCTTGTTTCATTCTTTATTCTTTCGTTTTCATTCCTTTCTAATTAATTTCTTTTTTATTCCCTTATTTTTCATTCTGCTATCTTCGTTCCTCTTTTTCATTCGTTCTTGCTTCATTTTTCATTCTTTCGTTTTCCTTCGTTTCTAATTAATTTCTTTTTCATTCCCTTATTTTTCATTCTGCTATATTCCTTTCTCTTTTTCATTTGTTCTTTTCTTCATTTTGTTTTCTATTCTTCTGTTTTCATTCCTTTCTATTTAATATCTATTTAATTCCCTTATTTTTCATTATGCTATATTCCTTTCCCTTTTTCATTCATTCTTGCTTCATTTTCTTTTTCTTTCGTTTTCGTTCGTCGCTATTTAATTTCTTTTTTCATTCCCTTATTTTTCTCAGTTTCATAGTTGTTCTTTTTCAATTTTCTTCGTGACTTCTTCAGTTCCTTTTGCCTTATGACCTGAAGGATATTCGCGTTTTCTTTTAACATTCTAAAAGTCATCTCAAAACTCTTCCAGTTCTGTTGAAATCTCTCATTCTTTATTTTTTTTTCAATGCCATTAATATTCTGCCATCTTCTTTCTTTCTTTCTTTTTTTCTTTCTTTCTTTCTTTCTTTCTTTCTTTCTTTCTTTCTTTCTTCCTTCCTTCCTTCCTTTATCTTTTATGTCTGTTCTTTTATTTTGCCAGCCTCTCTCTCTCTCCCCGCTTCTTTCTTCTTCAACGTCTAATATCTTTTCATCTGTCCCCCAAATCTTTCCCTCTGCCATTTATTTTTATTCATGTTATTTTTCTGCATTTATATGTATTTCTTTTTTTTTTTCCATGTCTTTGGTTTGTTCACCACTTGCTGGTTAAAAAGCGGTCAAATTCTATTATTCGAATATTGAACATGTCTCATTTGCATTTTTGTCATTAAAAATGAATGTGTCTTTGCCGGCGCATGCGTGTGGTGTACCTTTTTTTTTTTTTTTTTTTGAGAATCAATTTGATTCACAAATTGATTTATGATTTCCCGTTTTCAAGCAAATAAAAAAAGTCAATTTACGAATTTCTCTTTACCTAAAAAGGAGATTAATATTGTATTTGCCTACTCTTTCTAGAATAGAGTATCCAAATATAGACACGAGTACCCAAATATTGTAAACATATATATATATATATATATATATATATATATATATATATATATATATATATTGAATACAAAGAAAAGAGAACTGCAGCGTTATAACAACTAAACTTAGCTTAAAGATGAAATAATGACAAAATCAAGGACCAACAAGTGAGTATCGAACTCACTATTCAGTCGTAATTGATATAGCGAGACAAGCTTGTTAAACATTACACCAGGGTGAAGTCCATAGAAGTGTAGCGTTATATTCGTAATGTCTAATCAGAATACAAGACTAAATATTTCTTATGCACCATTACAATTCACTCTTTCCTTGGTACCGTTAATTTAATTGAGTGAAGGTGTGTGTTTTTTCCGACAGCGAAAATTCAAATATTCTCACGGCGATGTGGGACAATCTATATTTCCTCTAGAGCGTCGAGCGTCCACATAACTTCCTATCATCCGGAAGTCTTATGTGTCTTGCATATTTGAAATGTGAACTGCTCTTCGTTCGCTAGACTATGATGTTTTATCCTGGTTGGAACGATTTCTGATTGGTTGGCTGAAATATGGCTTCATGGATTGGCGATTCTGAATATACAGCTACTTTTTTTTTTTAAGATGCTCCTTTATCATTTGCTTATTTGAATTTATTTTTTCTATCACCACATATCTGTTTGAAGAAAATATTGACACTATACAAGTTAGCATCAGAATTTGTGCAAAGAAAGTTTATATGTTTACTATCTTGCCTTTAGCCCAGGTTTCAGGTGATGACACTTTAAGGAGTTGTACTAAAAATAAGGTAAATAATAATAATAATAATAATAATAATAATAATAATAATAATAATAATAATAATACAGAAACCAAGATACATACCAATCACTGTGAAGATGATTCTGAAATTTTAGAAAGTAGGAAAGGCGGGATCTTAGTCGCTCACAAGCAGTCCAAAACACACTGAACCCAATTAATTTACGGAAAACAAGAATAGTATACCAAGGAAGAAACCATGAGATATATAAATCAGTAACAAAATATTGAAATGGAGGAACGAATACAACTTCCAAAATTAAAACCGATAGCCTATGCCTTAAAGAAAATACAAAAAAATTGTATTCACAAGTACAGATTACATACGAAAGGCTTTATCTAGGTAAAGTGTGTGTAATCTTAGTTTTTATTTTTTTAAAATACTTAGTGGAAAATGTCATGAAGCCATTTCTGACCTTAGGTCTCTGGCTAGGATACGGAAAGCAATGGCTATATAACAGAAATCAATAATAATAATAATAATCTCTGGTAGCAGAAGCCTTAAAGAAGTAGAGCTCGAACCTTACGAAGAGCTTTGTCTATGTAAAATGTGTGTGATCTTTTAAAAATGCTCAGTAGAAAATGAGATGGCGCGATTTCTGAACTTAGTTTAGATCTCTGGTTGGGGCTCGGAAAGAAACATCATATAAAGTTTTGTTGGTGTCATAAAAATCCAAACAAAATTAATAAGGTGGTAGCATCCTTGGAAACATCACTTGTATCTTTGTGAGTCATGGGCAGAAAAGACTCCCAGTTTGACCTATTCAAATGTTCTTGATTTTAGATGAATACCAAGGTAGAATTGCAGTTTCAAGCCAGATCCTTTCTCTTATGTCTGTGCGGTAACGAATGCTATACAAGGTGATCTGTTACGTTGATTTTTTTATCAAATGTCTTCATGATGCATTAAAATCTGCCATAAAAATGCCAGATATAAACACTATTTTTTCTCTGTCTCAGGTTTTCGTTTACGACAAGCAATAACTCTATGAATTTATTTTTTTTCTTTGTCTTTTGAACAAATCAAATTTTGAAAAAGTGTTTGGGGTAGCATATTCAAATAGCAAATCGCGTTTGACCGAGCCATGATTACTTTAGATCTTTATTGTCCATTTATAGCTGCCGGAGATTTACTTTTGACACGAAACACGGATATTTTATCAATCTCCAAAAATAAGGATTAATAATTAGTAAGGCATGTCTGGATGTCACTTACCACTGAGTAGTGAGTTCGATACGTACAGGGAGCATTATACATAATTCGACATTAAATGCACCTAAAAAAGGACCTGCACTCAGAAATCATTCACTAATTTTAACCTAGTTTGGAATAACGTTGCAATAATGGAGTACCGGTCTTACACGTCGAGTATGGTGCCTACTGATTTTATGGCGCAGGTTTGAAAATGTAAATTTTATTCTAATATTTTTCTCTCTAAATAAATAAACGATTTTTTTTGTTTATATTATTTAGACAGTTATCCTCATCTTCATTACCATATTCACAACGTTTCATCTGCTGTACGCTCCAGTCTTCTTCAGGGGATTGGAATTTCAAACCAAACACTTTATTTCGTCCAATGAGGCCAAGTAGATAAAATATTTTGGTTAGATCTAGTAAATAGACCCAAAGAGATGTGAGTTCAATACCAGGCTACAGCAGTGGTGAACCAAAAAATTAGAGAGTTGAGTTAAAAGGAAATAAATCCGGAAGAGGCATGACACGTGGAATTAGAAAAATCTACCTCGTTGGACGAAATAAAGGGTTTGGTTCGAAATTAGAGCCCCCTGAAGAAGTCCAGATCGTACAACAGCCGAAACGTTGGGAATATGGCAATGAATATGTCGATAGTAGTCCGAATAATGTAAATAATGTAACTAATCATAATACTTCATCTCAGAGATATAGACGGATATTTTTTATTAAGCGTCTCTGTGAGAAGCAACTGTACTGAAATTTGAACAAATCTGAAGCAAGTCAAGTACCGATGTCAGTTTGGTTTAAGCGTTTATAAAATAAAGAAAACAAACACAAAATACAAAACAAGTTACTTATTATAAAATGCAGATTGTGTGTGTGTGTGTGTGTGTGTGTGTGTGTATGTGTGTCTGTACGTTTAAATATTGGATCGGATTTCCTACATTTTTCAACCGATTTCAACAAAACTTCACAGGACTGCGTAAAATTACCTTGCGGTGGTTCTGAGAGCGCCAAAAATTGGAAAAACACAATTGTTTTTGCACAAAATCAATTTGAAAACACGATAAAACATGATTCTGTCGCGAGAATGAAAGGGGGGCAACTCATATCGAGTTATACTTATTATAAAGCCCAGGTTGTTTGTGTGTGTGTGTATCTGTGTTCGTTTATATATGGAATCGGATTTCCTATATTTTTCAACCGATTTCAACAAAACTTCATTTTTTTGGCAGGTAGTGTTTCTTATTGTCTTGCACACTTTTTTCTTTATTTTTACATTCAGAATGCTTTAAAAATTCCATTTACAAGACAATTGTTTATAATAAAATTCTATTCAATCAGTACACTCATAACGATTGAAAACAATGTTTTTGTTTGAGTTTGGGTTTGACCAATTCATAAAAAAAAAACTAATTAAGACATGCTTGTCCGTCAACCTCAAACAATAATCTTTGTCAATTTTATTTATCAGTCTTTATGATGGTCGATACTTGATCTATCTTTTACTGTTACATCCCCGGGCAACGCCGGGCTCTCCTGCTAGTAGTTACTAAATGGGTTCATTTATGTTGTATTCAAGAGATTTACCAATTCTACTAGTTTAGGTACAATAAAATCGGCAAGGCAGAGCTTAACACCGCCAAGTAAACATCGCTCACTGAACATCGTAAAGAAATTTATTTTTAGTAAAGTAAATTGACATATAAAAAATAATTCAATAAAACACACTAGTTTTTATTTAGCATTTTATAAATTAAAACGAAAAATTCAAAACAAAATGAGGCAGTTCTTTTTTTTTAATAAAGCAAATCGTAAAGAAATTTATTTTAATAAAGAAAAAAAAATATATAAAATATAATTCCATTAAAGACACTAGTTTTTAGTTAGTTTTTTATAAAGTGAATCAAAAAATTCAAAACAAAATGAAGCAGTTATTTTTTAATTTTGCAAAATATGAAACATTTTTTATTGTTTTTAATTATTTTTAATAAAGAAATTTATTTTTTTAATAAAGTAAATTGACATATAAAAATAATTCAATAAAACACTCATTTTTAATTATTTTTTTTTATTAAAGTAAATCGAAAAATGCAAAACGAAATCAAGTAAATTTTTGTCTTTAATTATTTTAAAAAAGAGAATTGTAATGCAATTTATTTTTTAGTAAGGTAAATCGACATTCTAAAATATTTTTATAAAAAAATAATTTAACAATTTACGATTTACTTTATAAAAAATAATTAAAAACAAAAATTTGGTTAATATTTTACGTAATGCCTTTCCAAATGCTTTATTTGAAGAAAAATATTCCCTGAGCCATTTCACCGAGCTGACTTTCACAAGGCCTCGGGTAGTTGACACAATCCTAAGTAACTTTTAAATATTCGTGTAACCTAACAAAGATATCCAAACTCAGAACAATCTTATTCATGGCCAATTGGAGGTTGGTAAGATTATTTATCACATTATATTGAATTCAGAATTGTACTTTTTCTAGATCAGTGGCCACCCAAGGCTTAAGAACCTAGTCTGTCTTGCTATTTTCCCATAGCAGAAGAAATGGATTCATATATTCCCTCAGGGTATTTGCACGTAAGTGGGTGTAACGAACCCGACTGGGATCTCGTACTCGGCTTTTTGTTTCTCTAATCCGAGCCGTTTACATCATCCACCATGATTCCAATAATGACATATAATCAATTTAATCAAATCCTGGACCTCCCACCCAGATATCTATTTTATTGCTTTGCGTTCAAACATGTGAGTTCCTTTGATTTTTTCGTCACTTTTCTTTTTGTCTTTTATTTTTAAGGTATTTTCCTGATTTTTTTGTTTATTTTCATGTTTTCCGTGCATTTATCTCCTCTGAAATCCTTAGACTCAATAATAATAAAAAAATAAAAAAAGCGAAAATCAAAATTACTTTGCTCATGCTTACAAGATAATCTAGAAAATTCATAAAAAATTTACAAAGAGTGCGAGGTCAACTTTTCAGAGCGTTTTTTTTTTTTTGCGTTACACAAACAAGAGCACTCCCAACAATATAAATAACCCATTTGCAAAACATAATAGACATGTGCACATTCGAAATGACATTGTGCGATAGAAAAGAGACGAAGTAAAGAATATTTATTTACCCAGTGAGGGCGTCCCCAAAATGTTTGTAAATCTAATATCAAATAAGCCGATTGCATAATAATCTTCTTGGTAATTCTCAGGGCAATGGAGTTTCTTACCACAGTCAATATGTAACAGGCTGAATTGAGTTACGTGGTACTAGCAGAAGGGAGTAATCTAACATCCATCGTGATTAAGAGGGCAGATTTATAAATTTCCTAAGGGTAGCAGAGCGTAACACACACACACACACACACACACACACATATATATATATATATATATATATATATATATATATATATATATATATATATATAAAGAGAGAGAGAGAGAGAGACGACATCAGCTGAAAAATTAACCCGGTTGAACCGATATTTCTTTTTTTTTTTTTTTTGTAAATATTTAGTCAACCTTGCAATTATGAAATATAGAACTGCTTTTAAAAAAATTGATTTATTATTAATTTTTGACTGATATTTTTTCATCATATTTATCTTGCTTTTTATTGCAACTCCCATCCATAAGAAGTAGAAGTAGAGAATATAGCTATATGGCTAAATTTGAATGACTCCTGCTGGTTAGCCTTCTTAGATGAAGTATTGTGAATTATTATTCATTTTTCACTAGTATTTCTTTCATCTTCATTTCTCTTGCTTTTTATTGCTACTCCCATCCATAAGAAGTAGAAGTAGAGAATATAGCTATATGGCTAAATTTGAATGACTCCTGCTGGTGAACCTTCTTAGATGAAGCATTGTCAATTATTATTCATTTTTCACTAGTATTTCTTTCATCTTCATATTTCTTGCTTTTTATTGCAACTGCCATCCATAAGAAGTAGAAGTAGAGAATATAGCTATAGGGCTAAATTTGAATGACTCCTGCTGGTTAGCCTTCTTAGATGAAGCATTGTCAATTATTATTCATTTTTCACTAGTACTTCTTTCATCTTCATTTCTCTTACTTTTTATTGCAACTCCCATCCATAAGAAGTAGAAGTAGAGAATATAGCTATATGGCTAAATTTGAATGAATCCTGCTGGTTAGCCTTCTTAGATGAAGCATTGTCAATTAGTATTCATTTTTCACTAGTATTTCTTTCATCTTCATATTTCTTGCTTTTTATTGCAACTGCCATCCATAAGAAGTAGAAGTAGAGAATATAGCTATATGGCTAAATTTGAATGACTCCTGCTGGTTAGCCTTCTTAGATGAAGCATTGTCAATTATTATTCATTTTTCACTAGTATTTCTTTCATCTTCATTTCTCTTACTTTTTATTGCAACTCCCATCCATAAGAAGTAGAAGTAGAGAATATAGCTATATGGCTAAATTTGAATGAATCCTGCTGGTTAGCCTTCTTAGATGAAGCATTGTCAATTATTATTCATTTTTCACTAGTATTTCTTTCATCTTCATTTCTCTTGCCTCTTATTGCAACTCTCATCCATAAGAAGTAGAAGTAGAGAATATAGCTATATGGCTAAATTTGAATGACTCCTGCTGGTTAGCCTTCTTAGATGAAGCATTGTCAATTATTATTCATTTTTCACTAGTATTTCTTTCATCTTCCTTTCTCTTGCCTCTTATTGCAACTCTCATCCATAAGAAGTAGAAGTAGAGAATATAGCTATATGGCTAAATTTGAATGACTCCTGCTGGTTAGCCTTCTTAGATGAAGCATTCTCAATTATTATTCATTTTTTCATGTTATTTGTTTTGCTTTCTAATCCGACTTTGCCTTTGTCCGTACTTCTATTCTTTTCTATTCTATTTTTTATCCATTGATGTTGCATTTATTAAACAGTATATTTATTTATGTTCCTCTAACAGCCTGTATATTCGAGAAATCTTATTAAAAGAAAAATATGTGCTCTCCGGCAGGACTCGAAATAACGTCTTGCGAAGTGTTTATACCGACTTATACCAGAGTGTGGGTCACCGATTAAAAGTGCCTTTTAAACCCCAACCCTTCTCAGATTCTCCAAACATTCATATTTGCTACTGCCTATTTTTCTTTAATAAGATCCCTCGAATATTCAGGCCATTAGAATTAAATATAAATAAATAAACATAGCTTCTACTCAAATATGGGTGTCCACAATATAATACTGATGTAATAAAATATATATGGAAAGTGTGTGCGTGAAAGGAATCGATAGAAATAAATTGTTGTGTTTAATTTTGAAGAAACTGATAAATTCAAGTATATTCTATCTGAAGGATGGTCTGTGTCTCATAGAATTTGAAATACAGTGTGAAAAATACAAATGTAGTTCTAGTTTTCATCGAATGTTTTTTTCGAGGAAGAAAATTTATTTTCATTGATCCCAAGCACCCTAATGTGAAAACCGATCAAAATACCAAGAAATCAAGATATTATCTTTCTTTCCTTGATTCAAACGTCTGATGTTTTTTTTTTCTTCTTTTTTTTACTAAATGTTATGTTTTCAAGTGTCATGGTTACAATCAACTTATCGATGATTTTAATTGAACCATAGAAATAGATTATTTTTTTCAACTCGGAATCTTTTGATATGATTTTCTGTAAAGAAGAAACGATTTCACATTACTAAATCGATGTGCTTTTAATGTAAATCACGAACTAAATCTTTTTTTTCTAAATTTATATTTGGAATTGTTTACTGTGTGTAATTTTTTTTAAATTTAATTTCATAGTATAGAGAATGATTTTATGTGTAATTACGCGGATTAGATATTTTATAAAAATAATGTTCACCCTGTAACAAGCCTAAGAGCCACTCGATGTAGAAGGGTTTCATAGTAACAGGTAGAGATTACGAATGATACTCTTTAACATAGACTTGAATAGGTTAAGAATGTAATGATCAGGGATGAATCCTCTTCGGAATTGATTCGACAAAACAGCTGTTCGTAGGAAGAAACTGCTTGAGTGGAACTTACATCTCGTCAATGGTTTGATTGATTGATTCATTTTTTGCGGCTTATCAACCCTTTGCAGTTCATTTAAAACCAGAAATTACTTTTAGATTATAAGAATTTTATTTTATTTTATTTTTTTCAGAGATAGCCATGATTCAGTGATACAAGTCTTACTAATTAACCCATAGCTGGGGGAAAAGAAATAGATTTATATTTTTCTCAAGGGTCGGAGCAATTATTTATTACACCACCCTCCCTTCCATGTTCATAACACCTGGTGTTCCCAAACGATCATCCATCTAGGTATTGACCAAGCTCGACGTTGCTTAACTTTGGTGATCATCCGAGAACCGGTGTTTGAACGTGATGTGTCCGTAAGTCATCTCATATATGAAATATAAAGCGTGTCGAATTGGTTCGCTGCAATATTTATGGCATGATAGGTTTTAAACTGGCGAGAATGTCTGAACACTTTCCATGGAAATAGCGATAGAGCAGAGAGATGCCTGCAACGCTTCATCTGACGGAAACGAGTTACAAGGCGGAAAAAAAATCACCCACAAGGACCAGGATATGTAGGGAAGATAACGATTAATCCTAAACTTAAACAGATTAATATATTAATAATCGGGGGAACCATTCTCTTGGGAGTCAGTTCCACAAAGCAGCTGGTTTTGGGAGGATGTTCCTCTAGTGGAACATATGTCATTAATGGAATATGGAATGCGGCCGGTTAGCTGCAATGTGCCTAGCATGGTGGCTCTTAGCCGTGAGGGATAGAACTGGTGGAACTAAGGAATTTACTTCGTCTGAAGACTTTCTATGAACATAGCGATAAATTCAAGGACGTGGATATGTGGGGAAGATAACGGTTAATCATAGACTTGAAGAGGTTAATATATTAATGATCGGGAAACCATCCTCTCGGAGCTCAGTTCCATAAAGCAGCTGTTCGTGGGAAGACGTTGCTCGAGTGGAACTTACATCTCACCAATGGAATACAGAGGGAATGTAGGCGGTTCTCAACAATGTACATAGAGTTGCGGTTCTTAGATGTGAAGGCTAGAACTGATGGAAATTAGGAATTTAGTTCATCTGAATACTTTCCATAGAAATAACGATAAAGCAGCCAAATGCTTGCAACGTTTCGTTTGTGGGAAAGGGCTTGTAGGGTGGAACGTTTTCTGTTGATCGTTAAAAAAAGAACTATTTATATTATTTCGAAAAAGTCATATAATCTATTTTCAAAGAACTTATTTTAGTGTGTTCGTTAAATAATTAAGTATTTCACCGTATTCAATTATGCATCAAAAATAAAACTAGAAAGTTTTTCAACTCCATCTTGTAAGGGTCATCATCTTTTCTATAAGTGTGTTCGAAAAGTAATTACGTAGTTAATCGTTTATACCTGAATCTATAGGAAAACATTGGATGTTGATGTCTAAGCTTATTGTTAAATATTGTTTTTTTTTTTATACTTGCGACTATAGAACTTGTTTTATACCTGAGACTAGAGAAATAGTGTTCATCTGAACACTTTCCATGGAAATAGCTATCGAGAAATGAGAGTATCGTTTCGTCTGTTGGAAAGAGATTGTAAGGTGGAAAATAATTCATCAACCACAAGGATATGTATATGTGGGTAAGATAATAGTTAACACTTAATATTTTAATAATCGGGAAACCATCCTCTTGGGAGTCAATTCCACAAAGCAACTGCTCGTGGGAAGGTGTTGCTCGAGTGGCACTTACATCTCACCAATGGAATACAAAGGGAATGAGGGCGAGTCGCTACAATGTGGGTAGCACGGCAGGTCTTCGACGGTAAGGCTAAAACTGGTGGAATTTATGAAATTTAGTCCGTCTGAACACTTTACATCGACATAGCGATAAATCCAAGGACGTGGATAGGTGGGAAAAATAACGGTTAATCCTAGACTTGAACAGATTAATATATTGGGTTGGTGCAAAAGTAATGACGTAATAATGTCGTTTTCCGACGTATTTTTTTAACGTCAAAAAACGACATTATTACGTCATTATTTTTGCACCAACCTAATATTAATGATTGGGGAACCATCCTCTTGGGAGTCAGTTCCATAAAGCAGCTGTTCGTGGGAAGGCGTTGCTCGAGAGGAACGTACATCTCACCATTGGAACACGGAAGGAATGAGGGCGAGTCGCTGTAATGTGCGTAATATGGTGGGTCTTAGACGTGAAGGTTAGAACTGGTGGAACTTAGGAATTTAATTCATCTAAAGAACTGGTGGAACTAAGGAATTTACCTCGTCTGAAGACTTTCCATGGAAATAACGACAGAGCTGCGACGTTTCGTTTGTGGGAAAGGGCTTGTAGGGTGGAACGTTTTATTTAAACTATTTCTGTTGCTCATTAAAAAAAGAACTATTTATAGTATTTCGATATAAGCTATTTTCAAGAGTGCTTATTTTCGTAATTACGTATTTTGAATTATGTATCAAAAATAAAGCTGGAAAATTTTGTAACTGCGTCCAGTAAGAAGTTATCATTTTTCTACGTGTTCGAAAAGAAATTACGTATTTCACCGCTGCGACTTATATGTCCACGAACAAAGGCAGAACCATGGTTAAATAGTTAGGAACTGCATCTCGAACTAGTTTATCATGTATTAGGTTGGTGCAAAAATAATGTCGTTTTCTCACATAAAGTTGAACGTCAAAAATCGACATTATTTTTGCACCAACCTGATATTAGGGTGTTTGGAAAGTAATTACGTTTTTCTGAGTTGCGGTTGAACCAACTAAGATAAAACCAAGGTTGAATTTTAGGATACTGTTTCTGAAATTAATATATCATCTTTTCTATTAGGCTGCACGGAACGCAATTACACATTTCAAGGCTATGAATTATGTGTCAAACGTTCAAGACATTAGGAGAATTAAGTTCTTATCTCTTAATAACTTCTCATATGGCATATTTAAGAGTTTGATTGAAAAAAAAAAAAAAAAAAAAACACTTTGCAAAGAGAGAATTTGGATCTTTCATGAGGATTTTTTTTATTTAACTAAGAACCGGACAACGAATTCCTTCACCTTTTTTGCATTGTTACACGTGATGAAAAATGTGTTCTGCATGTCAAAAGAAAGCGAAAAACACAGTGGATGACAAGCCAGTCCGAGTACCAAGACCGGGATGCCATCCACATAAATCCTCGCTTTATTGTCTGGCGGTATATCAAATGGGTAGTCCATTCGCAACGCGTATAACCTGAAAAAAACTTAACCGGTATAGAGATAGGTAAATGTATATTCATGATTTCACCCTCAGGCAAAGCAGTAAAACCAATATGACAAAAGGGGTTACCGAGTGTGAAATAATAATAATAAAAACAGAGAAAGAACAATAGAAGAGTAATCAAGAAGACAGTAGATAATGCCTAACATTGCATTTAAATTTTTAAAGGTCAATTTTGGCTAAAATGGATGGAGCCGGAAGTGTGTTTCACAGGCCAGAAGTGCGAGAAACTGTTAGCATAGAACTTGTGGTGGCATCTAGGCAAATCAACTGTAGATGAGAACTTGTTGCTAATTTAGTACTGCGCTTAAATTCATAGATTCTAGGTAGAACAGGGTAGAGTTCATCAGAATAATTACGATGGAAGTATTGATAGAAATGCACAGGGAAGCTACTTTACGGCTGTGGGAAAGAAAGTGAAGCCGAGTTGCCAGGTCAGGACCAATAATATTGTGCATTCTTCTTTGGATTTCACCAAGAATCTCTGGCTATATAGCAGAAACACTAGCCTATATGTGAAGCAATATTCAAAGTATGGATGAAATGGCAGACTTATAAATATGTAAGATCGATTCTGAAGAGAAAAATTATCTAGGACGACACAGTGAATCAACTTTCTTAGCCGCAAATTTAGAAATAGATTCTATATTAATTTTACACTTCATGTCAGCCGAAAATGTTAGCCCAAGAAGTCGTAACGAATCACTGTCCTGGAAGTTAAAATCAGCCATTCTCATGGGAGACAGAATTTATTTCCATTTTCCCATGTACAAGAATATTTAATGTTAAATCAATTTGATTTTCCACACTTTGTCGAAGTACTTGTAGGGAACAGTGCCCTGTTAAACAACTTGGAGACCGTAAGGATGAAGACTTGGCAAGAATTATCCTAAAAACATCATCTGAAACAAAAGTTATTTGTTTTAGATATTGCTAGAATAAAAGAACATTTTTAAAATGATTTGATTTGAATTGTTTATTTAACGGCATATCAAATCCAAGTGTGTCATTTAATGCCAAAATTTAACGAGCTATGAAGTAATAAAATATGATATCTGTTATTCTGCTTTCACAATTATATATATATATATATATATATATATATATATATATATATATATATATATATATAAGCAATTCCCACCAAGCAAGGCGGGGGTTCAACTAGCATGCAAAGGGTCTTTTGAGAAAAGGATAAAGAGAAGGACAAAAGTCAAGGCATCAGAAGATGTCGATTGACATTTGAATATTTGAAGATCAGGGAAGCAAGTGATAGGAAGGGAGTTCCACTGACGGGAGGTGCGAGATAAGAAGCTGTTGGAGTAGAAGAGATGGCTATATTTAGTCGTTTCGACAATGAAAGGGTGGGACCGAAAGGCCAACCTAGTACCGCGCTTAAATTCATATAGTTTGGAAACCAGTGGTATATGATATCAGCTTATGCGCACATACATGGTTTCTGTGGACATGATTACCTTATGTGTGTTTTGTATTGTAGCTTAGTTGAAGCTATGTATCAGAATAACGATTGAATTAACAAATTGTAGTATATTATATGGATTAAGGTCATGATATATTCCTTTATATTCGTTGTTGTATTGCTGGTAATTTTACTATAAATAAGTACTGATTTTTTTTTTTAAGCATTTCACCCCAAGCGAGGCGGAAAGCCACTAGAACGCAAGGGGTTACAGAAAATATAGAGCGAGATCAGATAGGAGTGATAGAAGAGAGTATGAGGAGAAGGGTAGTGGATAGATCAAGGCAACTGGAGATGTCGACTGACATTACATTTGAATAGCTGGAGGGAAACTAGAATAGGGAAGGGAGTTCCACGGGCGAGAGGTGCGAGACATGAAGCTATGAGAGTAGAAGAGACGGCTACATTTAGGAGTTTCGACAGTGAAGGGGTGAGAGCGGGATGCCAGCCTTGTGGGGCCCTTGAACTCATGAAGTCTGGGAACCAGCAAATGCAGCTCCTCTGAGCAATTGCCATGAAAGTATTTGTAGAACAGACAGAGAGAGGCAACGGCTCGTCTGTGAGAAAGTGACTGTAGACGAAATGCCAGAGCAGGGCCAACTATATTCCATATCCGCCTCTGGAGCCTATCAAGAACCCCGAGACAAACAGAAGGGGCACCAGACCATATATGGCAGCATTACTCCATGAAAGGGCGACTTGTTGATTTGTAGATCTGGAGGATCGATTCCAGGGAGAAAAGATTCCTGGCGTGGCACAGGGAGCCAACCTTCCTTGCGGTGGACGAGGCAATTGACTCAATGTATTTGTTCCATCTCAGGTCTGATGACATTTTTTTTTATATAAAATTATATTTTTGGTAATTTTATGATTTCATAGGGTTTTGCTTTTCTTTGTGGGTTCACTATTTACCCATAGCTGGGGCCCTAACAGATGCTACCACCTAGAGTCAGAGTGAACCTGGGGACAACAGTAATTAAAGAGATGGTCCTCAAAACTTATCTCCAATTTGTCTTGCTGCCAAATGTAGTTTATCGTCATACCCAGGACTATATTTTAAATGTTAGAATTAAGAAAAAGTGTTGTTCCTAGATTTATGAAGTTAAAGAAGTTCACAAAGGGATCGAATTTCTGAAGGCATTCACAGACAACTGACATAAATCTGTCGGTTGTCTTTTCTTTCTTTTTTTTTTTAAAGAAAATCTTTCATTTCGGTGAGACTACTATTTCTTATGCGAAATTGGTGAGCGAAAAAAGAGATGCTGAGTAAAATACTCTGGAGGCAACCTAAAAAAGAGCAAGTGAAGGCGACTGGCGAATAGATGGGTAGATCAGCTTAGAAACGGCACTGATTTAACGGGTGAACAACGAACGAAGACATTAGGAGACAAAAAAAGAATGGGAGAATGCAATAAACGGAATATAAGTTCGATACAAGGAGAATGAGTAGGAGGAAGAAAACTACAAGAAGGAGGGGGACGATGACGACGATAAACATAATGAGGGGAGGAAGAAAAGCAGGCAAGATATAATTAGTGAATGCGTTAGGAGGAGGAGTGTAAGAGAAACAGGGGGAGAGGATAAGAAGCAGAAGGAAGAGCATAAAGAAAGAAATAGGTATTCTTTCGTTTGAAGGAAGACGAAGGGGAGAAAGAGGAAGCGTAGGAAGATAAGCAGATAGAGAAGGAGGCATGTCGTTGGAATTAGAGTAAGAAGGAGGTGGAGGATGGAAATGAGGAGTTGGAAGAGGAGGAAAAGGGAGAAAAGGGAGAGAAGCAGAAGAAAAGCAGGAGGAAGCAAAAAAGAACAATTAGCAAGAAGTAGAGGAGGGGGACGGGGTAGGAGGGAAATGGGGGGTAGGAGGAGAGGAAGGAAATAGGGAAGAAGTGAAACAGGAGAAAAGGAGGAAGAGGCACGAAATCGCTGTTAGCCATGTCGTTAGAAGTAGAATGAGGAGTAGTAGTAGAGAAGTGAAGCAGGAAGGAAAAGGAGCAGGAGAAGGAGGAGGAAGAGAAACAGGACAAATGGGAGGAGGAAGAGGCAAGAAATCGCTATTAGCCATGTCGCGAAAAATGAAGGAGGAGGCGAAGTAGAAGGGAATGGAGAAGAAGGAGGAGGAGGATGAGAAGGAGACGGAGAAGGAAGAGGAAACAAGTGAAGCGGAGAAAAACAGTAGAAAGAGGAGGAGGAAGTGAAACAGAAGAAAAAGGAGCAGGGGGAGGCAAGACATCGCTTTTAGCCATGTCGTTAGAAACAGGAGGAGGGGGAGAAACAGGGAGAATAGCAGAAGAAGGAGGAGGAAATAAAACTGAAGGAAAACGAAAAGGATACAAGAAATCGCTGTTAGCTATGTTATTAGAAGCAGAAGATGTGTAGGAGGAGGAGGAGACAAGTCAAGCGAGAAGGAAGAGATGAAGAAGGAGGAAGTGAAAGAGAAGAAAATCGAGGAGGAGGCCAAAAAATTGCTGTTAGCCATTTCGTTAATAGAAGAAGAGGGAGAAGTAGAAGAGAAGGAAGAGGAGCAGCAGGAGGAGGAAAGAAATGGCCACGAGCTATTTTTGGTTTCTAAATTTTTTTTCTGACTTAGATAAGCCCCTAATTTTTATCATGAGTAACAGGAAAAAATAATCATGAATTTTAATTTATGTGAGATAGGTGGTCACTGCCCTCCAGGTTTTGAAGCCCTTGGCTGCAGCTCAACCCACATGGAAATCCAACAATTTTATGGAAAATATAATTTCTGAAGTTAATCAATACACGTGATTTACATTAAAAATTATTAGATCTCTAACGGCATGACTATTGAAGTAGAAACATTAAGACCTTAATGAAAATACGTTTTTAAACTTTAATTTTGACTGCTTACATTATTCACAACGTTTCGACGGTTCGCTCCGGCCTTCTTCAGGTGATTGGAATTTCGAACCGAACCCTTTATTTCGTCTATATTGGTAGATTGTTCTAGTTTCTAGTGCCTCAAGGACACATGGTCCTGTGGATAAAGACGTTGGTTAGATCATGTGACTACACCCAGAGAGTTGTGAGTTTACTGCCAGGCCACAGCAGTGGTGAACCAAACTTGGGGAGTTGAGTTAAAGGGAAATAATTCAGACGAGGCATGGCACATGGAACTAGAACAATCTACCCTGCTGGACGAAATAAAGGGTTCAGTTCAAAATTCCAATCACTTAAAGAAGGCGGGAGCGTACAACGGCCGAAACGTTGTGAATATGGCAATGAAGATGAGAATAAAAGTCCGAATAGTGTAAATAATCTAAGTAATCATAATACTTCATGTCAGAGATATAGACAGATAATTTTGACTGATAGTACTATCTAAAGATATTTTGACTTTTTGTTGTCTTTAGTCAGTAAGTCTTATTTTCTAATAGCGTCTGTCTAGAAAAGCAAAGGAAATGACTATCATTCCCTTCAAACATTGCTTTTGTGACATGGAGTTTGATGTTTCAGATTCAGTGGTGGGTTGGCGAAGGAGAATTTTCTTGAAGTTTCAAAATCTTTCGTGGAGTTTCTAATAGTTTCAGGAATTTCTAGAACGTTCTAGCAGAATAGATGGCAGTATAAATACAGAAAACGTAAGCTCAACAGTTCAGCTTACTTCTAGCTGTCAAAGTAGAAGAGAAGTCATCATTGATAGATGTGATAGTTACAAAAGCATAGTTTGAAGGGAATATTAACCATTCTTCATACTTTCTAGGTGTAAGCAAATCGGAAAGAGCAGTTGCTACCCAAGTACAAGACAGTGTAATTTATCTTAATGGCAAAAACGTTTTGTCTTCCTAGATGCAGCTGTTGATATTTACACATACACCCTTGTGCAAATTAATTGAAACAACCGCTTTAGTTTCCTTTCTTTCAAAATACAGTCAGCTTTAGACGCACTGGAATGACAGGATGCAATCGTTTTCTATCAGGTTGGTGCAAAAATAATGACGTAATAATGTCGTTTTTTGACGTTAAAAAATACGTCAAAAAACGACATTATTACGTCATTATTTTTGCACCAACCTAATATTTGACGACCAACAGCAGCAACAACTATTAGGTTGGTGCAAAAATATTGACGTAATAATGTCGTTTTTTGACGTATTTTTTAACGTCAAAAAACGACATTATTACGTCATTATTTTTGCACCAACCTAATATTTTTTTCCTCATATATGAATCTGTTTTATGATGAAATTTGTTTGACCATGAAAAATATTATGTCATTTGTGATTGCATCAGATTTTTATCACACCTAGACACTATTTTCTCGACTGTCGATTAGTTGTCTGCGATGAAAGTTACTTCAAAGAAGCGTACGAGAACTGTAACGCTGCACGAACGCACTGGTAAGCCTTACCAGTGAGCAAATCGAAGATTGGCTGTGAAACTCTCCTGATTAAAAAGCAATCGAGAATCTATGGTCAAAATGTTTCTAATTCTTTAATTAAACGTTCAATTATTCCGCCTCACCTGCTATCCTCTTCCACCGTACCTATGAGGCGCATTGCAACGTTTGAGAACCACTGCTCTATACACTTATCAGTTAACTCTTCAATATCTTTTGAGCAAAATTTCACAGATTTTAACGTGAAAAGATATTGACAAACTCTTTCATTAGAGAGAGTTTCCCCTATAAAAAAAGTGATGGTAAAAGTAATAATTGTTTGGTAAATAGGGTGAGTGGAATAGGACAGGTTCCCAAATCTTTCCCTGTGTTATACTTGCCGTATGTTGCCCTAAAGAGGCGTAGAGAAAACAACATTTTTCCTATTGATAAGTGCAGGATTACTTTTAGGTCACACTTTTATGGACACATTGCAGCTGCTTGACATATAAATGTGCATTTTGTTTATCGTTGCGTTTTAAGATCTCTAAATGAATCCCCGATACGGACATTTTGGAGCTTAACCTTTGGGGTCGGTTATGGAGATTTACTGGTTGGTATCATTTTGCAATGAGCATTGTCGTATGTAACTTATTTTTCATCATCTGTTAGGGTATATTAAATGAAAGAAGATTTGTCGCTACAGAAATCTGTTCGCTTTGTTCTGTTAGTGTTATGGTCCAGGTCCTTGTACCACCGTGATGGTCCAAGGTAGAACCAATAAAGAAGAACTCGAACAAAAGTATGGAATAACACAGATATATTACAAACAGGAATATATACAGAGAAGTAGAAAGTGTTAGTACGAACAATTAGGTTTAGTAGGGAGAACAATGTAGTGTCGAACAGTATCACAATTCCAATGTCTTGTAGTAATTGTCTGAACGCGACTCTGTTTCGGACTGCCTCTGACTCGACTGACTAACTCGCTCGCTCTGACTGACTGACAGACTCCAGATGACCTCACTGAAAGGTATTTAGTCACCCCCACCACGAGGGCATCATGTGGTACAAGGCCGGTTTAACGTGGGATCTCCGAGCCCGTGGGATCTCCGAGCCCGTGGGATCTCCGAGCCCGTGGGCTCGGTCAAAAATATACCCTTTGAACCCGTATAAACGGGTTCAGGGTCGGTTTACCTCCCCGAAAGAGAATCCTCCCCTCTGCGTAGCCTCGTTCGGGTTCCTCCCCGCCCGAAATCAGCCGATCAGCCTGTCGCTCGACTTCAGACTGAACGTTATTTAGTCACCCCCCCCCACTGCACGAGGGCTTCATGTGGCACAAGGCCGGTTTAACGTGGGATCACCGAACCCGTGGGATCTGCCAAAAATATCCGGCGTAGCCTCGTTCGGGTTCCTCACGCCCGAAGGCAGAGAGTTCAACCGATCAGCCGGTCGCCCGACTTCGGACTGAACGGTATTTAGTCACCCCCCACGAGGGCATCATGTGGCACATGGCCGGTTTAACGTGTGGCTTCCGAGCAAAAATATGCCCTTTGAACCTGTATAAACGGGTTCAGGGTCGGTCTACCACCCCGAAAGAGACTCCTCCCTTCGGCGTAGCCTCCTTCGGGTTCCTCTCCGCCTGTAGGTAGAGAGTTCAACCGATCAGCCGGTCGCCCAACTTCGGACTGATCTCCCTGCTTCCTCTTGAGGTGCAATATTTATTACGTATGGAATAGTCCATTATGTTATTATGGGTAAGGTCCCGTAACAATTAGTTAAAAGGAAAGTTAGTTCTCTGTGTCGTGCCAGAAAGTTTTACTCGTCTGAGTCCATCTATAAATCAACAACCCGCCTGTCCATGGAATATTTCTGTCGTATATGGTCTGGAGCTCCCGCTGTACGTCTCGAGGTCCTCGCCAAAATCCTGTGACGAATATGCAAGATGATTGGTCCTGATCCGGCATTTAGTGTACAGTCGCTATCCCAGAGACGTGCCGAGGCCTCCCTCTGTCTCGTCTACAAGTATTTTAGCGGCAACAGTATCCCGATTCCAGAGTTTCATAGACGAATCTTTTTTTAAACATTCGTTCTCTCAATACTTCCTGACGAGTGGACCGAACCATTACAAAAAGTTTTCCATCTACGAAATTCTTTGAGTCGAGGTGATGAATATAGCATCAATCATCTAAGTGACAAATTTTATATTGGTATTAATCCTATTAATGTTCTGTCTTTCATATCGAGCATTTTATTTCAAAGACCACTTCCATTAAATGTCCTTACTTTAAAACTTCCACTAACTGACAGCATTTCTAACTTGACACTATCTCTGTTACATGTATAGATTTTTGTATGCTAACAATGGAGATTCCGTTGGAGTATAAGCCAGTCTCACCAAACTACATGTTGCTGCTGTTGTTTCCGTAGTAAGAAGCAAATTCCACTTTGACAGATGCTTTCAAGGAACTGCTGCTTTGTGAAACAGATTCCCGGAAGGATGTTTTCCCACGCATATGCCTCCACACACACACAGATATACATATATATTTAGCTGTGTATTTAAAACCCTGTAATTTTTAAAGTTACTCCAAAATTCCCTTGAGGATGAAATGGAACTAATGTCTTTAAATTAAGAACAAAATTAAATTCGGGGCTTTTAGCTTCCATTTTTGAAACATGGTTGGAACTGTGTAGCGAAAAACCATATTTTAAGTCTATTAACTTATAATATATATACACACACACACACACACACACATATATATATATATATATATATATATATATATATATATATATATATGAATGTATGTATATCATTAAGAAATAGACAACCTTATTATTTAATTAATATTTGGTCTGGTTTTGCATTGAGTTCTCTGGATCACATCCTCTTTGGAATTATTCACACGGATTACCAAACGCTTCATCATTACTTTGCTATATATATATATATATATATATATATATATATATATATATGAGCGGTATGTATTGGAAAGTACTAAATATCAGTGATAGAGCTAACATATTCAATTGTATTGATATGAGTTTGTGACCCTGGATTTCACGCTTTTGCGATCATCAGCAAAAGAGCTATATATATATATATGTGTGTGTGTGTGTGTCATATATATATATATATATATATATATCAGATATATAGTTATATATCATATGTATATATCATATATATATATATATATCATATATATATATATATATATATATGTCATATATATATATCAGATATATAGTTATATATCATATATATATATATATATATATATATATATATATATATATATATATATATATATATATATCATTTCACCCAAAGCAAAGCAATGAAACCATTATGACGCAAGTGTTAGAGAGTATGAGAAAAAAGAAAAGAAAAAAAATACTGTTAAGGAGTGAGAATAATATTAAAAAAAACGAATAAAGGACACTAAAGTTGAGCGGGAAGCAAGAAGCCAGAAGAGATTAATGGGAAAAAAGAAATGAATTCATACCTTTCCCAAGGGTAGTTGTGCGTAAGTTAGTATAAATAACCCGACTGGAATTGGAACTCGACACTCCGATTAGAAATTCTAAGCCATTATACCCACGGCCCATACTCACTTTCCGCACCTGATAATCACAAACCTTCACTCATTTAGGTACTGACCAGTCACAATGTTGCTTAACTTCGATGAACGTACGTGTGTTAGAACATGATGTAGCCGTAAGCCGCAAGCCACCGAGGTTGACGTATATATAGATATTAGAACGTGTGTGTTCAAATGTGATTATGAGCAAATTTAAATCCTTTTGTGTATCGCATGGCGAAACTGACATGGAGGTGTGTACATTTGTATTCTTCTGGGCGTCTGTGTGCGCGTAAGAGAAAAGGCATGTCTCTCGGTACGAATCTCGGTACCATTCTTGTCACACAGCATTGCGAAGATAAAAACTGTACCACCCGCAACCCTCGTGCGAAATGGACTCCCTTCTGATTTCTGGAGGGTTGACACTATTCAGCATCTCTTGTCACTGGTAAGGGGCCGTCTTCAGTCAGCATAAAAATACACGTTGCAAAAACGTTGGATTTGTCTTGAGGAGGAGCGTGTAATAGACAGTGACATTCGTCTACTCGGCTCAAACAAAAGATGTCAGTATATATTAACGACTAGGTTGTGACCAGATTAGTTTTATGGCACGAAAGGGTCTGCCCATAGGACAGACAAGTTTATACGGGTCTACGAGTAGCTTTTATGCCTGAATTTGAGATTCTACATGATTGGCTTTTGTGGAAATGGAGAGGGATGAAATCGACACAAGTGGCTTTGTAAATTGAATCGAAATTCGTTAGACTGCGAATGTTGTGTATGTGTCAAAATATTGCTTCGTCTGGGTGTAGATGAACATTTAAAACGCGTATTGGTCATGTGGGCGAACGCAAAAGTATCCTTGATTGCAGCTGGCGAGAGTTTCGAATATGGCGACTGACTACTGCAGCCATTGTAATATGAATGCATTTGAGGTTCCTTAAAGAAGCGAGATAATTATTAATTATTATGCATTTGGGGTTCCTTCATAAGAAGCGAGATAATTATTAAAATTATATTTTAAGACGAAATTATGATCTCACCTATTATAAAGACCGATAAATATAGATTGGTTGGATAAATTATTTATTAGCTTAAAAGTTTTAACAGGTGTGGACATTTAAGCAAGATTCTGCTGCGGGTTAACTGAACCTCCAGCATGGGACCACGCCAAAGTTTGGGGCTTTCCTCCCGCATTCTTCAGAGATAATTGGCAGAGGAGGAGAAGTGTGTGTGTGTGTTTTTTTTTTCCTTCGGGATGGGCGCTGCAGATGTAGTATCTATTCCGTGCCGGAGGCCTTCCCGCCACTTTTGCATCCGCCATCCACACTGATGTATAATATCTGTTATGCACCAGATATGACTACTTTAGACAATCTCCGACCAGCTTAAACAAGCTTAGACCAGCGACTCGAGTGGAAACCCTCAAGTCCCCACGTTAAGAACCGATCTTGTGTCACAACTTGACTCAGTTCAAGTAAAACTCGGGTTAAATGGACCTCCAGCAGAAAAATAAAGGGACCCCTGGTCCAGCTTAGAAAACAGCACTGGCAACTTTGAACAAATAAATTTGGACTCCGTAATTCATTACATGAAATTTTAAAATCACACTTCAACTCTAATTCAGGCTATAAGTCGAATTCCTGTCAAAAGGCCGATATGGAAATTTTTGGAAATTCAATTGGGTTCAGTTCTTCAAATCCCAAACTTTGCGGAAATTTAAAATCCCACGTCACGAAACCTCTCACTTTAAACCCGATTGGGAGGCATTTTAAGAAATAAAATTGATTTCCTCAATTCACAATATTTGGGAGATATTTTACACTAAATTTAAGAGAAAAAATAAATAAATTAACAAAGATTTTGTTTTACTTTAAACTCAATATAAATTAAACACTTGTAATCACTAATTTCTTACAGTTATTTTAAAATTTGAATTTTTAACTGTTCCTTCCACATCCGGACACAAATCTCAATGCTGGACGTTCATGCTCCAGATGGAGGGCAGCTTTTCAAACCCCGGGATCATCCTATTCCAAAAGGTTACAATATATCTATATAGAGCAAGTGTGGTCCGGGTTAGATGTGTTTCAAACACACGGACGGACGCCCAGACATAATTTACTGTTTATTTATTTAGATTTTTATTTTGATATGCAAATGGTCATTGTTATGAATTAATACCCAATCGTTAGCAAACTATTCTTGATGATAAACATTCCGGAGAATGTTTTTCGTTGACTTCTAAAAACGTACCGGCTTACAGTCATATCACATTGAACAACCAGTTCCATATAATCACCGAAGTCAAGCAACGCCAAGACTGGTCAATACCTAGTTTGGAGACAGTTTGGGAATACCAGCTATTGTAAGCTTGGATATGCAGTTGGTGTAGTGGATAATGACTCGGAATTGTTAATCGGTAGAGCTGAGTTCGAATTCCAGTCGAGGTCGTTACATTCACTTACGCTCAAATGCCCTTGAGAAACGTAAGAATCGAGCTCTTCTCTAATTCGCCAATCCCCTTTTCGGTCATGTGCCTCATTTCTCTATAAAACAGAATAAATATTGCTCCTCTCCATTTTATCTTTTTGGGTTAATTATTAATACTTGTATCTTTACACTATTACACTTATTATCTAAAAGAAAATATAATTAGAATCTAAAAATATTTTCAGGCTTTAAATAACATACATACATAGCGATCCCCTAAAAAAACAGAACCCATAAATATTGTAATAAATCCTATAAAGGTCCAGTTAATTTCAAGAAACTTGGTGAATTTACACTTCAGTCTGTGTAAGATCATTCCTCAAAGTTTTAGTTAAATTAGTCGCTTTGCCTAAAAGTCACGTTCTTTCCAAAATAAGCTCCAAATGGACTCCGTGGCGTTGGAGGCAAAGTTGCAAACGTCGAGCAAGATTGTCAATTACTCAGACACATTCCTATTTGGAGATTTACCTCATTTTTGCTGTGATTGCTGCCTTCAGTTCAGTCGTTTGAGGGTTGTTCTGGTACGCATTCTCCTTGAGATACCCCCACAAATAAAAGGTGTTCAAGTTAGATGAGTGCAGGGCGAATCAACATCAAACTTCCTGCTGATCAGTCTCCCCTGAAATCGCTCTCTTAGCCAGGCTAGTGATTCATTTGATATGTGGGGGCGTCGTCTATCCCTCTGCGTCGTTTCAGTGATGCCCAAAGCATCCTCAGCACTGACACATAGCCCTCCGTATTCACTGTTTGAGGTCTCTCATTTTAGTCTTCGAACCAAAATTGGCCGATAATGCCTAGAAATTGCAACCCATGCTGTGCTCTTTGTTGCCTGTAACGGCCTCTTTAACGCATCCTCCGGTGCGGCTGTATCACAATGAACATTGTTTTTGCTGTTTACATGTCCTGAAAGCAGAAAGAGTGCTTCGTCAGAGAACCAAACATGATCCAAGAAGTCTGGATTGTTTTCTATTGCGTCACAGAACCTTTCACCCGTGGTTACATATTTTCCATGTCCGACTCCGTAAGTTTTTTTTAGATGTTGTATGGATACGAATGAAGATCTGATTTAAGAACAAGCCTCAAAGACTGTCCAAGGATTCCCAGCTTCGTCGTCAAAGCGATTTCTTTGTTCTTCAGCTCACTGAGTCCCGTACAGCATCAATATTCCTTTCTGTACTATCTCTCACCCGCCGACCAGAAGAATTATCCATCAGACCTTTAGAGTTCAGATTTTGGACAGCTCCATACTCTCTGAACTTATGAACCCAGTCAGAAATGCTACTTTTTGATGGAGCGTGAGGATACTGAAACATTCTCCGAAAGTTTGCTTGCAGTACACTGTTTGATTTGTTAGCGAAATAGGCTTCATCGCAAAATGTCTTTTCCTTGGTTGACGAAGACATTTTAGGGGAGAGTATTATTTCAATATTTCATGTACAAAATGAACATATAAATTATATAAACTGAATGAGAAAAGAAGAAAAAAATAATATTAACAGTCTTATTCAAAATTTTGGAATTTTTTTTTTTTTGGTGTGTGTGTGGGGGGGGTCACCCTGTGTAAAAGGTTGACAAGCCGTAGAAAATGAATTAATTAACCAATTGTCCGAGGCTGGCTGCACATTCTGAGTTGCGTAATAAATTTTTTTATCTTATTGTGCAAGTAATGATTTTTTTTTTTTTTTTTTTTTTTTACTTCATTGTGGTTATTTGCATGGGAAATAATGCCGAAAGAAAAAAAATGAAAATCATGATTTATATTCGGATTATTGTCCCCATCTTTCTTGCTTTTATTATAACGTTTCGTCCATTGTTCCCTCAGACCTTCCTCAGGTTTATATCAATCCGGGTAAGCTATAAGGAATTCTAAACTGAACCCTGATCCACAGCTCATGTTTTGGGATATCTTCTCGTTATTTGTTACTAATTGACGCAAAAATAAAAATAACGCTGGCATCTCATTTTGACAGATATACAGGTTGCGATGGATAAATTGTCGTCTAAATGACGCAGAAATGAAAATGACACTGGCATCTCATTTTGACAGATATACAGGGTGCGATCGATAAATAGTCGTCTAAATGACGCAAAAATGAAAATAACACTGACATCTCATTTTGACAGATATTTTTACCCAAATTACACAAAAATATCATGAAATAGTAAAGAGTAAATTTATTCAGTAAACATGCCACTGGCTTCAACCACGACCTCCAGACGACTTCAGAACAACCTGCCACTCTTCTGGACGGTCTCCTTGTTTAAAAAGGTGAGTGCTGCCATAATCATGGCCTTCAATTCATCTTTGGTGTTACAAGGAGTTTTGTTGGTCTCTCGCTCAAGGGGATTTCAGTCTGGGGAGGTGAACAGATGTAAGCTGTGATGGGGTTGCAGAAACAAACAACGCGCATGCGCAAAATTAAAAATATAAAATGTCGACAATTTACCCATCGCATCTTGTACTGGTCAGTTATTGCTCGTCCACTAATTACAAAAACACACCTGCTTGCCGCAAGGGTTGGGCTCACAACCACTATGTTATAAAGCCAACGCAATTATCCACTAGGCCAAGATTCCGTAGTTCTCAATAAAATAAGAACTAGAAATGAAAGGTTGTAATAAAAACAAGAAAGATGAGGACAATAGTCCGGATATAAGTAGTGTAAATAATGATAACTCCTTATCCCAGAAATTCAGACAAACAAATAAAGATATTTAAATATTTCCACAAATTATACGGTTTGAAGCATTTTAATGATTACCTGAATTTATTTTTTTTTTTTTGTCGAGTTTATCATCTACTTATTTTTACAGTGTAACCCGGATATAAGAGAGTTGTCGGGACCGGAGAAGAAGTCTCTTATATCCGGGTTTGGTTTATTTTATATACATTAACACAGGCTCTAATTTGGGACCAGAGAAAATCTATCTTATATCCGGGTTTATCTTATATCATGGTCTCTTTTAACCGGGTTACACTGTATTTATTAGGTTGGTGCAAAAATAATGACGTAATAATGTCGTTTTTTGACGTTAAAAATACGTCAAAAAACGACATTATTACGTCATTATTTTTGCACCAACCTAATAGAAGCGTAACAAATATTTCCAGAGACATTTCAGTGAGTAGTCTGCCAATCAATTGAATTTAAAATTCTTCTGCGTAAGTTTTCCGAATTAAAAGAGGTCGTGATATCAGCGGCATCCTTCAAATTTCGGTACTGATAGCTGTTATCGTGTTGTCATTCTGTAAAATTATTTTTTTTATTTTTTTAAGCTTTTCACCCCAAGCAAGGCGGGAAGCCACTAGGACGCAAGGGGTTACAGAAGATTTGGATCGAGAGCAGATAGGAGTGATAAAGGAAAGGATGAGGAGAAGGATAGTGGATAGATCAAGGCAACTGTAGATGTCGATGTTAGAAGGAAACATAAAGGGAGATAACTCCAAAGTATTGTAAGAGTTATCCCTCTTGCTTTGGACATCGTGACGTCAGACGTCACGTGGGGCAATACAGGGAGAGAGATCCATGATGGCGGACTATACAGGGACACGTGTGGCAAACGTCTCTCCATATTTCACTAATTCTTTTGTAGAGTAGTATTAACTCAGTTTTATCTAGAAAGTAATAAAATGCTGTAAACCCAAAGACGTCCTTGGTAATTATTTCCAATCAACAAATGCATTGCTCGGTCCTCAGAATTCACGCAAACATAACAGATTTGGCGACGAGATGAGATTACCTTTCTCCATTGGATATACCTCTTGAAAAGAAAAAGTAAAATATCCTTTTCTTTGTCATGGACCCTGCATCGTTGGAAAGAATTCTTAGAAGGCAGCAGGAGCAGTTTCTACAGGCACAGAACCGTCTAATTGAAACGTCAACGCAACAGTTTCAAACACAACTGACAACAAACAAGAAAAAAGCGAATTCTGCGGATAGCATAGCGAACTCAATAACCGAGTTTCAATTCGAACCGGAGACGAAACAGACATTTATAGCATGGTTTAGGCGTTGGGAAGACATCTTTCGACATGAATTTCACATGCAGGACGATGAATGGAAGTTACGCCTCCTACTACGGAAGCTTGGGTGTCGGGAACACCTACGTTATAAACAGTATATATTACCGAAACAACCGGGAGACTTCACATTTGCGGAGACTGTTGCACAGTTAACAAACATTTTCGGCGAGTTATCCTCTTTATTTAACACCCGCTATAATTGCTTAAAGCTGAAGAGAGATGGTAACGAAGATTTTTTTGCATACGCTGGGAAAGTGAATTCACAATGCGAAAATTTTCAGATGAAATCGCTGACCGAAGATCAATTCAAATGCTTTATTTTTGTCGCTGGTCTACAATCCCCAAACGACGCAGATATTCGTACACGTCTTTTATCTATGCTCGATCAAGACAGAGACATATCAGTACAAACATTGACTACGGAATGTCAGCGGCTGATTAAACTGAAACGTGACTACGAAATGATACAGCAGGAGCCTTTTAAATCATCCATTTCCAGCCGTGTAACTACGACGGAAAAATCCCCGACTAAAAGGAAAACAACCCCAACATCTTGCTGGTCATGTGGAGATTGGCATTATGCTCGATTTTGCCCATACAAAAAACACACGTGTCAACTCTGTTCACGTCGTGGGCATAAGGACGGATTCTGTGAACGCAAAGATAACAAAGCTACGAAAAAGAATAATACACCTGTAAGAGGAAAACCTCATCACAAAAAGACAGGATATTCCCGTAAGTCGTCTTCAAATTCGATTTTTGCTACGTTTAATGTAAATTTTGAAGCTCGGGGGAAATACATAGCGGTATCCATAAACAAAAGACCGATACAGTTTCAGTTCGATACTGCTTCAGATATCACTTTGATTTCACGTACAACATGGGAGTCACTGGGAAACCCACCCATGAAAGACACAACGCATGTTGTGTGTAGTGCTTCCGGGAATAAAATACGATTAAATGGGGAATTAATTTGTGATGTCTCTTTCAAAGACAAACCTTTTTCAGGTGTGTGCTACATTACGGACTCTTCAAACTTGAATCTTCTTGGCCTTGATTTTATTGAGGAACTTGACCTTTTCAAGGTTCCCTTGAACACCATTTTCAATACCTGTTGATAAGTTGATTCTGCAGCAGACACGGAAAAACATTTTAAGAGCATGCTGAAAGCTAAATTTAACAATGTTTTCCAAGAGGGTCTCGGATGTTGCACAAAAGTTAAAGCCACGTTAAAACTGAAATCCGACGCAAAACCAATTTTCAGACCCAAGCGTGCGGTACCATATGCAGCTTTATCTACAGTGGAAGAGGAACTAAACCGCCTCCAACAAGCAGGAGTTATCCAGCCTACAAACTACTCATCCTGGGCAGCACCCATTGTCATGGTGAAAAAGGCAAACGGCAAGGTACGTCTATGTGCAGATTTCTCCACAGGACTAAATGATGCACTGGATATACATCAGTATCCACTACCTGCACCGGAAGACTTGTTCACAAAACTAAACGGTGGAACTTGTTTTGCAAAATTGGACCTTGCAGATGCATATTTTCAAATAGAAGTGAATGAAGATTCCAAAAACCTTCTCACGATTAACACACACAAGGGTTTATTCCAATTTTGTCGCCTTCCATTTGGTGTCAATTCAGCACCAGCAATTTTCCAGCAAACAATGGATACAATGCTCACAGGATTACCAGGAGTTTCTGCCTACATTGATGACATCATTATTACAGGCACAACCCCAGAGGAACTTCTACATCACTTAACTTTTGTGCTCGATCGAATTCAACAATCAGACAAATGCAAATTTTTCCAAACTTCAGTTAAATATCTTGGATTTATATTTGACAAAAAAAAGCCGTAGACCGGATCCAGAAAATATACATGCGATAAAGCAAATGGCAGCACCAACGGATGTATCGACTTTACGTTCTTTTCTGGACCTCGTAAATCATTATAGTTCTTTTTTACCAGAACTGCACAAGTTACGTGGACCTCTTAATAATCTTTTGCAAAAAGATACTAAATGGAACTGGTCAAATACATGTAAAGAATCGTTTGAGAAGATAAAATCCCTTCTCAGTTCGGACTTATTACTGACTCACTATGACCCATCCGCAGACATTACTGTGGTGTCTGATGCCTCAGATTACGGAGTCGGAGCTGTGATATCACACATTTTTCCTGACGGAAGCGAAAAAGCTATCGCGCACTCATCCAAGTCTTTGACACCCACCGAACGCAAATACAGTCAAATTGAGAAAGAAGCTCTAGCAATTATTTTCGCTGTGAAGAAATTTCACAAAATCGTCATTTTACCCTGATCACAGATCACAAGCCGTTGATCAGTATATTTGGTTCCAAGAAAGGAATCCCTGTTTATACAGCTAACCGGTTGCAAAGATGGGCCACTATGCTCCTGGACTACAATTTTTCAATAAAATACCAACCAGGCAGCAAAATTGGTTAAGCAGATACGTTGTCCAGACTCATCTCTTCGAATCAAAAAGTAGCGGAGGACAGAGTCATCGCAGCTATATCAGTAGAACCTGAAGTTGTCTGGGGACTTGGTTCCACAGTTAGAGCACTACCTGTCACATCAGAGATGATTCAAGAAGCTACAGCCGCAGACCCAATACTGCAGAAAGTCCTACATTTTCACTCCACTAGCTGGCCAAATATATGCACTAACCAGAAACTCATCCTTATCTGAAATCGATGGGATTCTACTTTTTGCTGAACGCGTTGTTGTTCCATTTGAACTTCAAAACAGAGTTCTCAAACAGTTTCACTATGGACATCAAGGGATTAATCGGATGAAAGCCTTAGCACGCGGATACGTGTACTGGCCAAACAGGGACAAACAACTAGAGGAACTTGTTAAGAGTTGTACCAAATGCCAACTGGTTGCAAAGTCTCCTCGGAAAACAACACTGTATTCATGGCCTACTCCAGAATCTCCTTGGTCACGACTCCATATTGATTTTGCTGGACCAATAAAAGGACAACATTACCTAGTATTGGCGGATGCTTACAGCAAATGGCCGGAGGTCTTTCACATGAATCACTCTACATCCACTGAAACTGTAAGAAAATTACAGGAGATCTTCATCAGATTTGGTACTCCGGAAATCTTGGTTTCTGACAACGGTACGGCATTTACTTCAGCAGAATTTTCAGAATTCAGTAAAAAGAACAGTATTCAACACCTCAGATCACCACCCTTCCACCCACAATCAAATGGTCAAGCCGAACGCTTCGTCGACACGTTTAAGAGAGCACTCTTAAAATTAAAAGGGGAAGGATCTACACGAGAAATAATAGACATATTTCTAAGTAGCTATAGAGCTACCCCAAATCCAAACTGTCCGAATGGAAAGTCACCTGCAGAATCCTTGATGAATAGAAAAATATGGCTACCAATTGATATTATTCGTCCATCGCCAAGCAATTCTCTCAAGAGAAATAAAACCATGGAAAGACAATTCAACCACCGCCATGGAGCAGTGTCACGTCAATTTCTACCTGGACAACCTGTGTGGGCAAAAGATTACCGCAATTGTAAAGAAAAATGGACCCAAAGTTACATAATACGCCGTCTTGGTAATGTAATCTATGATGTAGATGTACAATCCACTACGTGGGTCAGACATGCGAATCAGCTACGTCATTCATACCTTCCTGAAAGACAATCTAATGACACAGTCATTCCCTTAAACGTTTTACTGGACACATTTGAATTACCCCAAAGTGTTCAAACAAAAAGTAGTAAAGAAAGTAAGTCCCAAAAGAAATTACCAACTAGAAGGACGTAGCGTAAGGGCAAACCAACCTCATCCTTACAAGTAGATCCTCAACAATCATCCTACGACTATCATACTTCAAAGGGAGATGTTGGAAGGAAACATAAAGGGCGATAACTCCAAAGTATTGTAAGAGTTATCCCTCTTGCTTTGGACATCGTGACGTCAGACGTCACGTGGGGCAATACAGGGAGAGAGATCCATGATGGCGGACTATACAGGGACACGTGTGGCAAACGTCTCTCCATATTTCACTAATTCTTTTGTAGAGTAGTATTAACTCAGTTTTATCTAGAAAGTAATAAAATGCTGTAAACCTAAAGACGTCCTTGGTAATTATTTCCAATCAACAAATGCATTGCTCGGTCCTCAGAATTCACGCAAACATAACAGTCGATTAACATTGCATTTGAATAGTTGGAGATTATAGCTCTCAGGGAAACAGAAATAGGGAAGGGAGTTCCACAGGCGAGAGGTGCGAGACATGAAGCTATTGGAGTAGAAGAGATGGATACATTTAGGAGTTTCGACATTGAAAGGGTGAAAGCGAGATGCCAGGTCCGTAGGGCGCTTGAACTCATGAAGTCTGGGAACCAGCGAATGCAGCTCCTCAGAGCAATTGCCATGAAAGTATTCGTAAAAAAGACAGAGAGATGCGACGGCGCGTCTTTGAGAAAGTGACTGTAGACGAGATGTCAGAGCAGGGTCAATTTTATTGCATATACGCCTCTGGAGCCTATCAAGAACCCCGAGGAATGAATGAAAAGAAAATTAAGAAAGTAGATATTCCGTCTTGCCATGCTCAAATACTAACAAGGCATTCATTTCTATAATTAAATTCAATGGTAAATACATGTTTAAAAAGGAATTATTGAAACATGAGGAATGGGCTAATGGTATTTTTAGTACGTTGAAAACAATTTGTTTTTTCTTTCTATTTTAACACTGTAGAACGAAAACTTTTCGAAGATAATTATTTAAGTAAAATTAATTAATTAAATTTAACGAGGCAGAAGAGTGATAAAAGCAAATTCGAGATTGATTAACAATTAAACATTCTGCAGGAATGATGGCAAAATTATCAGTAATGTTCATTTCACTAACTGCGTAGTTAATGAATGGAAAAGGGAAAGTTTTAAAAATATATAAAAATGAATTTTCTTCTTCTATGTGGCGTGCAGAACGTTGGTGATCATGATTCTCCACAACTTCCTGTCCTTTGTCGCACTTAATAAATTTAGTGTTTGTGTTTTCCTCGCCCAAAACTCTGTTCTACTATCCATTTACTCAAGCTCTTTATGTACTGTAAGCGTTCTTTTCATCTGTTCCTTTGCCTTCAAACTCTCTTGTGAGTATCAAAATTTCCAAGCCATCTTTCCGTATCATGTGCCTTACAAATTTCAGCTGTCGATGTCTGATGTTATGTATAAGTTTCTTTTTGTTTCCATTATCTTCATCATTACTCACGTGTTCGATCCATGTAATCCTTAACATACTTCTACACAACCACGTTTCTGCTTCTTCAAGTCTCTTAATCCTTGGTGAGATTATCCAGCATTCACTGTTTTATAGGAGTACTGATAAAGGCATGGTAATCAGTAAAAGGTTGAGCCCGAAATGCGATTTGCGGGTCGGGGACATTAGGATCAAGCAGGTGCGGAAGTTTAAATATCTGGGAAGCTACATTATTTACATTATTCGGACTATTGTCCTCATCTTTGTCGCCATATTTATTACAACGTTTCGGCCTTTCAGTATCTGTCTATATTTCTGAAATGAGTTATTATGAACATTATTTACATTATTCGGACTATTGTCCACATCTTTGTCGCCATATTTATTACAACGTTTCGGCCGTCGGCCTTCTTCAGGTGGTTGAAATTTCGAACTGAAACCTTTATTTCGCTCACTGGAGTAGACTGTCCTCAAGGACACATGGCACAGTGGATAAAGGCGTTGGTTAGATCCAGTGACAGGACCCCAAAGAGTGTGAGTTCAATACCCGGTTAAGGCAGTGAAGAACTTTCAGAGGGAAATTAGCAGGAGATAACTGATAACTGACATCCATCAAACATGGCACGTGGAACTAGAACAGTCTACGCCAGTGAGCGAAATTCCAACCACCTGAAGAAGGCCGGAGCGTACAACGGCCGAAACGTTGTGATAAATATGGCGACAAAGATGAGGACAATAGTCCGAATAATGTAAATAGTGTAGATAATACCTCATCTCAGAAATATAGAGAGATACTGAAAGGCCGAAACGTTGTGATAAATATGGCGACAAAGATGAGGACAATAGTCCGAATAATGTAAACAATGTACATAATACCTCATCTCAGAAATATAGACAGAATCTGGGAAGCTTTTTGACGGTAATTGCGACACTGAGATCCGAAGACGTGTTGGGATGGCCAAGGACGCATTCCAAAAGCTGGGCAGAGTATTGCGAGACAGGAGGATTTCTTTGGTAACAAAGAGAAGTGTACTGAGCTTTTACGTGGCATATGTCCTCCTTTACAGCAGCGAATGTTGGACGATCTCCTCAAAGATGAAGAAGAGACTTGTGGGCGACGGAGATATGGTTCTACAGAAGGACCGAACGTGTGAGCAACGATGAGATCTTAGAGAGGATGAAAACAATGAGAAAGCTTATACTTAACATCAGGAAGAGGCAGGTGAAGTGTCTGGGACACGTAATGAGAAAGGAGGGATTGGAGAATCTGTTACTCATAGGGCGAATAGAGGGAAAGTGAGACAACGGAAAGCAACGCGTGACATACCTAGCGGGCTGACAGAACAAGTGGCTGACAGAACAGGTTCTGGAAAAAGTAGCAAAGGGACAAACTTATTGAGAGCTACAAGGGATAGGGCGAAGTGGAGAGCCATGACCGTCTACGTCCTGAAGGGAAACGTAGTCTAGTGGATTTTATACGCTCTTCTTTTAGAATCAAGTGATGCAAATATTTAATGTGTTTAATTTTTTTTTTCAAATATTTTTTCTTCATCTAGGTGTTCTAGGCTACATATTTTGATGATCCTGATATACAAACATGTGATTAATCCTGATTTAATGTTTTATATGTAGTGGGAATAGGTCTTTATTAGGCCATTTTTGTTTGTGGGTTTTAGGTAAACTTTGAAATCTAATTTGTTTTTGTTTGGGATAAACAGGGTGTCGAAAAACAAATTAAATTTCAAAGTTTACCGTTTGCCTACTAACAAAAATGACCGATTCAAATTCTATTCCCAGTACAACCACAAATAAAATCAGTCTTAATCATAGGTTTCTAGCCTAAAGCCATCAGAATATGTGGTACGAGACATCAAGATTAAGAAGAAACGCTCCTTTAGACCTCTTCACTATACAGCCATCATTTCAATCCCAAATAAAAAAAAAAGTTTGTTATAAAATCCCCAAAGATATTGTGGCAGACTTCACCACATTAATTTATTAGGTTGGTGCAAAAATAATGCCGTTATCTCACATAGTGAGAAAACGACATTATTTTTGCACCAACCTAATAACTTTAGATTAAGAAACAGGGCTGACGCAGAAAAGGATAAGCCAAAGACATTGTTACACATAAAATATGTATTTAACAAGATGTACAATATCAAGCAACGATGTGAAAGAAAGCATGCATTTAAGTAAGAAAAGGTTAAAATAAACAAGAGTTGTCTCTCTTTAACTGTTATCTTAGTGTTCAATGAGGAATAGTTATTTGGTTCAAAGTTCACTGGAAAAATGTTCATGAGAGTTTCTTATAATGACTGTTCTTAAAAGATTTGCCATATTAGAAAAGACTATGTGAGTATATACAAAATATTTCAACATGTGAGTGAGTGAGGAGGTTGGCCCATGGTTTCAACTGTCGTGGATTCTTGCTTAATTAAGTGACTATAGAATTATTTTTCACGTGCAGACGATCTGATTGGTTGGCATAGACCAATCAGCGAGCGAGTTTTGGGGAGACTTAAAAAAGCTTCTGTGATCCGTTTCTCCCAAAAGTACACAAAACTGACGACATGAAAATAGAGCGATTACAAAATTGTCGCATTGCTTCGATTTGTAAATTGCCTATAATAACGTAGTGGGGATTAATTAACCAATGAATGCTTGTCGTTGTATGTGATTTGTATTTGTATGTATGTATGTGAGTGCGTGACAGACTCGCACAATATAAATCAAGTAAGTACTATCGACACTGGAAATACTAAATATATGATTCTATTAGGTTGGTGCAAAAATAATGACGTAATAATGTCGTTTTTTGACGTTAAAAAATACGTCAATAAACGACATTATTGCGTCATTATTTTTGTACCAACCTAACACCTACCAACTCTCAAAAAGACATAACGATTACCTATAAAATGTTTGACCAATTTAACTAATTTCAACTTTTTGTTTTTTAAAGAAAATTTAACACAAGTTGTATTTGGAATACTTTGGCTCAATAGCGAAAGAAAAATATTAAAAGGTTAACTCATATCGCATCATTTCGTTGTCGTACAGGGTTTTTTTTTACAGTAAAGCTCATCCTGTAAGAGGCCCAAAAGCCATTTGACGTAGAGGGCTACAATAAGGCGTAGTTTATATGGATAGGAGGGGAAGTCGGTTGACTCTAGACTTGAACAGGTTAAGCTTGTAGCGATCTGAGAAACATCCTCTTGGGAGTCTGTTCCATAGAGCAGTGGCCCGCGGGAATATAGTTGTTTGAGTAGAACTCGCCGATGGAATACGGGGTGGGGAAGGTGGGTGGCTTGCTACTATGTAAGTGGAATGGCGGGTCCTAGCAGCGAAGTTTAGAAATGGTGGAACCGGGAGATGCTGTTCGTCTGAGCACTTTCCATATAGATAGAACAGAGCAGAGACAGAGACAGTGACAGACAGACAGAGAAAAGCTGGAATGTGGAAAATAATTCTTCTCCCACAAGGACTCGTAGACGTTTTCTTAACTCTATCAAGATTGGGAAGTGGGGTCTGAGCAGCTCCCACAGAAATATAGCAACTGTACTCTATTTTCGGTCTGATCTCTCTCTCTCTCTCTCTCTGTCTGTCTGTCTCTCTCTCTAAATATATATATAGATATAGATAGATATATGAAGAAATATACACTTAAGGTGTGCTATATTTATGGGATAAAGTGCTCAATATCAGAGATAGAGCGTGTGTAAATATAAAAGTGAACATTTAAGTCAACACTTCATTAAATTTATCAGGCAAAAGTTTTCTTCCTAACTTTTTCTTTAAGGCTCTCTGGAAAGTCAACGTCTGATATCATTATTTTCTCGCAATACGTGCAAACCGTTTTGGTAGAATCAAAAATCACTTAGAGGCGACTGGATGTTTCATGCTAGACACAATCGTCATGCCTGATATATATATATATATATATATATATATATATATATATATATATATATATATATATATATACACCATTTAAGGCGTTGCTGTCTCTCTACCTCAGTTAACCTACATACCCCCGTAACACGCCGTTAGAGCAAACGCATTCAGTACCCCTCTACTTTGAGTGGCTCTTAGACCTTGCAATGTTTGAAAAATAGAATAAAAATATTCGTCATTATATAGAGTCACTTTGTTTCTGTCTGTATTTGTTCGTTTTCTTCTTTCGTGAAACGAATTTCTTTAAAAAAAAAAGGGTGGGGGCTTTGTTTTTCCTCGATTTTACGACCGACAGTGTATCTGATACTTTGAATCTCGTCTATCGACTCATGTTTCAAGTTTGGTCTCCCTTCTATGCCCTGCCAATTCCATTCTTCAGGCCCTTGTACTGAAACTGCATGTATTCGCCTCTCGTGTCGCCGTATGTAATTACAATGCTAATTATAGCAAACACTTACAAGTGCGTCATAGAAGGATTCTTCATCCTAACTTGCTGGCCGTTCTTGACCCCGACTGACCAGAAACCCTGCAACAGCTCCCGAAGCCCGGGCACAAATTCTTTGATCTAAGATTGAAAAATGCTTGCCGAATAAAGAGGGAAGGACGGAAAGCGAATGGAGAATAATTGCAACATTCTGACCAGCGTGGAACCAAAAATCTTCCGGCGCCTTTTTTTTTTTTTTAAATCCAATATATATATATATATATATATATATATATATATATATATATATATATATATATATATATATATGCGTGTGGAGGGGTATCAGAAGTACTCAAGTGTTCGTTGAAATTAAAGTCAGGAATGTCTTCTTCGATGGAAGAGAAAAGTTAATAACAAAAAAAAGAAAATAGTTTTTCTATTCCTTGTCGAATTGGTTCCGAGAGGAGTAGCAAAAGTTTTGCGAAATCCAAGTAACTCGGTGTAAGTTGATAAATTGAGAGATTTCTGGGAAACAGAGTGATGGCGTGCAATTCTTGATAAAGAAAGTACTGGATTGTTTACACTATTTATATTCGGACTATTTGCCTCATCTTTGTTGTTTTGATCACAACGTTTTGACTGTTGTACTCTCCGGCCTTCCTCGGGTGTATATTCGATCTGGGTACAACGGCCGAAACATTCTGATAACAACAACAACCAAGATAAGGACAATAGTCCGAATGTAAATAGTGTGAATATTTACAACTCCCCCATTCCAGAAATTCAGGCAGAAGGTACTCAAATGTATAAAAATGAACTTTGAACATATTAACATTTTTAATCCTGACGTGAAACACACCAGGCAAAAATTAGAAAAAACTTTACGAAAAGTACAATGGACAGGGCTTGTCGATGTTTTTCAATAAATTAATTCTTGCCTAAATGCATATTATACATACACACACAGGTACACACAAACATACACACACACGCACACACATCACGCACATATATATATATATATGTGTGTGTGTGTGTTTGTGTGTGTGTGTTTGTGTGTGTGTGTGCGTATATATAAAAATTCAAGATATACCTATGTCCTAAAATACGTTATATATAATAATAATAATAATAATGGACTCTCCCGCCAGTTTCGACGTATGAGGATCTGAGAGCTTAATTGGTTCAGTTACGAAATTTTGTGCGATAATCTTAAGTGGAACTTAAGACCCGCTAGTGATTTACAAAGGAGGCCACATATGGAGCAAGAGTGAGGATTGTGAAATGAGATCACTGTTAGATTGGCTGACCTTTTAGATATTGTCTCGCTTCTTGACGATGATTCAGACAAGTAGATTCCACTAAATACGTTGATCTCCATTCTACCACTCCAAAGCTAAGCGCTCAAGCGTGTTATGTGGTATATTGACTGCTGACAAGTTGCTTTTCAGCTTGTCTTTGTATCTTAGCCATGGGCGTCCTACATTCCTATAGCCCTGATCTAACTGGCTATACATTAGGATTTTCGGTATCGTGTCTTTGGACATTCCCAAGACATGACCAGTCCACCGTAACTGAGACTGTATGAGAAAAGTCTCGATTCCTCCAATATTGCACCTGTTAAACATGTCTACGTTAGATGTCTTATCTTGAAGGTTAACTCCACAGATTGCACACAGACATATTTTATGGAAGACATAAACCTGGCATATATATATATATATATATATATATATATATATATATATATATATATATATATATATATATATATATGCGTGTGCGTGAGTATGGAATAACGATATAGAATTTTATATATTAAGAACAGTTTTGGGGGAAAGTTCTATGACACAGTGAAAGTTTTTATGCGACTAAATTTGTTTATGTTGATGCGACAGCGCATGCGCACGAACGGGAGACGATGAAAAATATTTAATTAAAACTATCTTTTATGTGTTTTGAGTATATCATCTCGCTAATTTCATTTTAGATTCTTTTTTTGTTTGTTTGTTTCCTTCGCCTTTCTTAAATATCCCACATTGTGATAATAGAAGGTCTGTCAAGAATGGTGAAACATTGTAAGAACCTCGACTCAAATTTACTGTGCATGAACGAGCGATTAAAGCACTTTCTAAAATTTACGTCTTAGTGAATTATTTTCTCTTAATTAGATTAACATATTTATGTTAAAATTGCGGGCGTCTCATTACGTTGAGCAACTAATGCGTTTAATGTGGGTTTTTTTTAATGTTCTCTGGTGTTCATATAACCTTTTATTTTAAACTTCTCGAGGTTTCTCCAATATATTCTTTCTGTCAATCGTTACATGTGATAGAGCAAATTCCTCCTTCAAGTTTTAGCTTATATTCGGACAGGAATTTTATTCTACAAGTTTGGTTGAATGCCAAAGACATTTTTTATTTATGTTTCTTAAAGGTAAATGTATTATATATATATATAACATTGTTTGGTTTTCAAATAAACTCGCATATACATATACACGCACTCACGCACACATGTACAACACACGCACATACAACACAACACACGTATGTCTATATAAGATTTATTCTTTATGGCTTTTTTCGGATAAACGTTATGACTTTCGTTTCTACTGACGATGTATTAAAAGTTATTACTGGATTTGTCTACTCAGGCCTTAGATAAAAACGGCGAGGCTCTGGCTGTGGCTTTAGATATGTCGAAGACGTTCGACAGGGTTTGCCATACTGGACTTATCAACATGCTCAAGGGCTATAGCATCTCTGGAATAATATTTCACTTAATCCGACCACTCTTAACAAATCGCGTAAATTTTTGTTGAACGGCCACGCTTCTAAATGATTTCGCATCAATGCGGGTGTCCTGAAGGGATCTATGTTTGAATCGGCTTTGTTTCTTGTCTTCGCCAACACTCTTCCGGGTTTTAATAAGTATTTATACTGATGACACTTCTGTCCTGTAGTAAGTACGACAGTTCCGACAATTGTCTTTCTTTTATTACTCCTTGTTTCGCTCAAGCTCATGTTACGCGCTGTCTTCCTCTCTTACGCTTGTAGGCACTCTTTCCCGGGAGTATCAGATTTCGAAGTCCGCATTCCATATCATATGCCCTTGAAACCTCTTCTCTCTCTTCCAGATGTTATGTATTAGTTTCCGTTTTGCTTCCTTTTTCTTCAAAACTTCGTCTTTACTCACATGTTCGGTTCACATATCCCCAGCATCCTTCTGTAGAACCACATTTCTGTTGCTTCAAGCCATTTCTTCATCTTTGAGTAAACCGCCCAACACTTACTGCCTTAGAAGAGAACGGACATCACGTAAAAATTCAGAACTTTTTTCCAGCGAATGTTTTCCTATATCTTAGTTCTTTGCTTAGCTTTGGGGATGCGTCCTTGACTATCCCAATACGCCTTCGGATCTCAGTATTGCTATACTGAACTTCAATGTTCAACTATATTGAATTATATGCAAAAGCTTTTGATAATGTACATCACAAAGAACTGGTGACATTGTTAGGTAAGTTTGAAATATTTGGGAATTCTAGAACCAATACTGGAAGTAAGCTGCCAACACACGGAGGGAAAATTAACTTGGTAAATATATACAACTACAAATGTGTGTATGGCAAGGATGTGTCTTCTCACCGGACGCATTTAACCTATAGAGTGAAGTAATTCCGAGAGAATTAGAAGTCCTACCAGGATTTATTATTGGCGGTCACGATCTTAACAACATTAGGCGTAAAGATGACATAGTGTTGATAGCAGACACAGAAAGGAAACTACTACTACTCTTACAGAAGTTAGTGAAGGAAATCGAGAAAAGAGCGAACATCAATTGCAAGACGACAGAAAGCGTGGCTGCTAGCAAAAGGGGACAGACCAACCTGCAGAGTACACATTGGAGATGCCAAAATCAAACTACAACTTTAAATATCTAGGTGTTTTAACAGAGGGCGGAAAGTGCGACACTGAAATCAGAAGTCTTATTAGGATAACGAAAGATGCCTTTCAAAGGCTAAGCAAAGTATTAAGTTACGGAAACAATGAAAAGTGCACTGAACTGTTAAGTAGTATCAGTCCTCTCGTATGACAGTGAATGCTTGGCAATCTCCAAACAGGTGAAGAGATTTGAAACAAGAGAAATGTGGTCCTGCAGAAGGATGCCGAGAATGCCATGCTCCCAAGCAACTCGATGTTTTCGGAAAAAATGGAGGTAAAAAAAAAAACACTAAAAGATAACGTCAGGAAGACATATTTGAAATTTATAGGGGCCATAATGAGCAAAGGATTCTTGGACAATTTGATCGCCAATTTTCTAAAGCCACATTGTGTGGAAAAATCCCCTCAGTAATTTGAAATAACATAGAATTGTTAAATATTATACGGTTCTCTTAAATTAATTTTAGGCATTACCTGCTAAAAAATTAGCATGTTCGAGTTTTAATTATTTTAGGAAAATTGGAATAAAACATTTCGAACTTTTGAAAAACTGTTTTAGCCATATTTTGTAGCTGGGAAACTTAGTAATTAAACCCAGAAAAATTTCACGTCTTCAATCGTGACGATTGAAGACGTGAAATTTCATCGACAGAAATTCGGGTCATCAGGAAGTCACATGAACTAATGTTTTAATTTTGCTGTGGTTCCACTGTGTGAAGTATACGGTTCAGGAAATGCAGAATTTCTTGAAGAGTTCTCAATCTGCTATGGGAGCATGTTTGGTTTGATTTGTTCTCCAGAAATTCGATAAGCTTTGAAGACCGTCTTCTTCCTTACCTTCCACTTCTTTTTGCAATACTACTAATCCTACTTCTTTTCTTCTTCTTCTTCTGTTACTACTTCTTCTTCCTCATCTTTTTTCTACTAGTACTACTACTCCTTCTTACACTACTACTACTACTGCTACTACTATTACTACTACTTCTATTTCTTCTTCTTAGCTTTCTCCTTTTGGTTTTATTATCATTAGGCTTCTATATCTATCATCTTTTTTCTTCTATTTCTAATACTACTTTACTACTACAGTGTAACCCGGATATAAGAGACCCGGATATAAGAGAAACCCGGATATAAGAGATATTTTATCTGGTCCAAATTAGAGCCATACTTACCTAAACAAAATAGACAAAACCCTGATATAAGAGAAACCTGCATATAAGAGACTTCTTCTCCGCTCCGACAACTCTCTTATATCCGAATTACACTGTACCACATCTACTACTACTGCTACTTCTTCTTTTCTCCTTCTTCTTCTTCTTCTTCTTCTTCTTCTTCTTCTTCTTATTATTATTATTATTATTATTATTATTATTATTATCTCTTTTTAAATTCAAAGAAATTTCTATTAAAATATGTATCACCGGTGGTAAAAAAATATTTTCTTTATCATTTCTTACACAGAAGAAAATCGTTGCTTGATAAATTATGTTGAAGATTCACAAATTTTATATTGCATTTTGATTTTTAACAGAAGACTGAAAACACACACACACATATATATATAATTATTTATTCGAAAATTATAACATAAATATGATATAAAATCACTACAAAAATAGCCATTTTGTTTCAACACTTCTGGTGTCTTATCAAGTGATGGTGCTAGATTCAACACCATCACTTGATAAGACACCAGAGGTGTTGAAACAAAATGGCTATTTTTGTGGTGATTTTATAACATATTTATGTTATAATTTTCGAATAAATAATTATATTTGCTCTATTCTGTATTGAGCACTCTTTTAAGAATAATATTTGTTTGTTATTGAAATTTATTCCGTATATACCAATCCGATACTTATATATATATATATATATATATATATATATATATATATATATATATATATACAAATATACAGATCTAATATATATTTTCAAATATAATACACTTGTAATCACAAGTATTATTCACATATCCACATATAAAAATATATAAGTATATACATCAACATAGATATACATATATTTTAATACATGAAATATTTATATATACACCACAACATACAATGAAAACATATGGATAGTATATGGTGTATCCATACATACCTATAAATAAAATATACTCTAATATACTTTATATATATATATATATATATATATATATATATATATATATATATATATATATATATATATATATATATATATATATATGCCAACTCTGCAAAATAAAGAGTTTTAAAAAGTTCAAAACCAACCAAAGTCCCATCAATAGGGGAAAATTGTTACGTAAGCTACAATGAACAATCAAAATACGATATGATAACTCAAAAACTTGACAAGTCACTAAATATCTAGGTACTGATTAGGCTAAACGTTGCTTAACTTCAGTGATCGTATGAAAATAGGTGTTTAAACGTGGTATGGCTCTAATCCATACCACTTACGGAACCGGTGTTTCAAAGTGATATGGCGTTAAACCATGTCATACTCACAGCCAAGCTTACAGCAGCTGTTATTCTATAGCGATCACCCATTTAGATACTGACCAGAACTGACGTTGCTTAACTTCGGTGATCATACGAGAACCGGTTTTTCAAAGTGATATGGCTGTAAATCACATCACCCTCACATCCAAGCTTACAGCAGTTGTTATTCCCTAGCGATCACACGTTTAGGTAATGACCAGGCCTGACGTTGCTTAACTTCGGTGATCTTACGTGAACCGGTCTTTTAAAGTGATATGGCTATATACCAAATCACACTCGCTTCCTAGCTTACAACAGCTGTTATTCCCAAGATATCATATGTGATATTTCTCTAAACTAGGTTCCTCCATTAGGTCACGTAAAAAAGCAGCATATCACGATGAGAAAAGGCTCATAAATCAACAAAAACAGTTTTGTCTCAATATGTTGTTATTAATTGAAAGCTAAAGCATTAAATTTATTACTTACAGTAAGTAACATGTTCTGGTGTCTTTCAGACAGAAATTATATAGATTGGAATGTCAAATATATGCCCGATTTTTGTTTAATTTTCTTAAAAGCGGCCATTTTCTTAAATTTTATGAAATTTGTAAACAAGCACAATTTTGATTTTAAATTTCTTCCTAAAATAAATTTATATATTTTTGACACGTTACTTGAGTAAAATTAGAAAATTTAAAGTTAAATTAATCCGATATGAAACAAACAGTACTTACTTATAGCATAAAAATTTGTTTCCAAACATTTCTTAACGATTTGTCTGAATTTATCAAAGAAATCGATTGTGACGAGGTGATGACAGATTACTATGGATGATCAAAATTGACAATGTTTGCAAAGTAAGCGAACGCGGTTTTTCGTTTTTAACTAGTAATTTTTACATATTAACATTTTTATTCAGCAATTATGTAGTATCTATTTTTTATTTCATACTTTCTTAATTAGATAATAGTTTAAAGTTTTTATTAATTAGATAACTGTTTAAAATTTTTTAAGGATTATGTCATGTATACATTTTCATACGTAGAAATTATGAACGTTTTTTCAATAAATTTTTTTTTTAAATTATTTTTAAAATATCTGGGGTCAAACGACTGTTATGTGCTTTTCAAATTTCGATTCGTAAATTTACTTTTTCATTAACGTTATCATTGCATTACGTGCTTGAAAGCCATAAAGAATTTTAAACGATTTTTGAAGTATTAAGAAGTTAATGAAAAAAAATTTTAAAATGGGAAAAAAAATATGTAAAAAATACATTATTCATCGAAACAATTTTATTTATTCACAAAATAATGTCCTTAGTATAACGTATTTACAAAAACAGGTGAAAGCTTTTCTAATTAATTAATGTCATAGTTTTTTACAATTTTTTTTTAATAATTCAGAGCAGATTTTCTATGATATGGGGTACTGTTTTACAAAAAAGACCTGGTGATTTACTTTCTACAAAGAGTCCTGTTTATAACTAATAAAACAAATCCGGCGCTTGAAGATTTAATTTCTCGAAATTTCATGAAAATATGTAAGTGGGTGGAAACATGTTAAAAAAATCTTTTTTAACAAGATTTTCTAATAAAAAAAAAATTCGAAAATAATTTCATTCATTTCTGAATAAGTCCTGAAAGTTTCATTAAAATCCGACAATTATTTGATTTTTGCAAGAATTTCCTAAATTAACGTGTTTTCTTTGCGCTCTGCAAAATAAAACAAACCTTTTTTTAGTCTTTTCGCGCTGTCGTAAAAAAAAACAAAATTTTTAACCAAAATTTTCTACGTGCTATAAAGGAGTAAAAAATTTCAAAAAATACTTAAAAAATACTTTGGTCTTTTCTCTTCATAACAATATAAACATATTGATACAAAACTTTGTTTTCGTTGATTTATGGACCATTTTTCATCGTGATATGCTGCGTTTTTTACGTGACCTAATGGAGGAACCTACTCTAAACCATATCACCCTCACAGCCAAGCTTACAGGAGCTGTTTATTCCCTAGCTATCACCCGTTTAGTCACTGACCAGGCCTGACGTTGCTTAACTTCTGTGATCATATGAGAACCGGTGTTTCAATGTGATATGTCTCTAAACCATATCACCCTCACATCCGAGCTTACAGCATCTGTTTATTCCTTAGCGATCACCCGTTTAGGCACTGACCAGACCTGACGTTGCTTAACTTCGGTGATCTTACGTGAACCGGTCTTTTAAAGTGATATGACTGTAAACCAAATTACACTCGCTTCCTAGCTTACAGCAGCTGTTATTCCCAATCGATCACCCGTTTAGATACTGACCAGGCCTGACGTTGCTTAACTTCTGTGATCATATGAGAACCGGTGTTTCAATGTGATATGTCTCTAAACCATATCACCCTCACATCCAAGCTTACAGCATCTGTTTATTCCCTAGCGATCCCCCGTTTAGGCACTGACCAGACCTGACGTTGCTTAACTTACGAGAATGGGTGTTTGAATGTGATATGGCCGTAAACTCCAAATTTTTATTAGTTTCGTAATAAGCATAGAAAATTCATTTTAAGAATCGTTTCTTTTCTCTATATTTCTAGAAACTTCATTTTCTTTTAATTCCCAGATGTTCGTTTATAGTCTCAGCAGTTGAATTGAATACTAGATCTAGCATTGACCATTTTAAACATCTCACCGACTCGTTACCGTCTGCAAGGGGAATAAACAGCAGGAGAGTATAATTGCTTCAAAGAATTTCCTTGCTCTTTCTCGTTTTTCGTTTTAATTCTCGCTTTTCAATGCGGAAGTGGCTGTCGGGCCCATCCCGTGGGTAAAAAAAAAAAAAAAAAAGAAAAAAAAAAAAACACACACACACAGAGAACCGCAAGGTGGTACCATAAATAAAATAAAAATGGACGATAGAAGATAATTTAAAAGAATTGAAAAAAAGAATGAAAAAAAAAAAAAAAGCAAAAGCGTTCCAGGAAGCCAAACACATCTGAAAAATAAGTGAATTAAGAATCAAAAGAAGAAACAAATGAAACTATTACCGCACCCTAATGCAATTACGCAGACAAGATGCTGACTCACCCGTCGTATAAGGTGCCCCAGGCGGGAAGATGTGGTTATTGCTAGAAAACAATCATCATCTTCGAAAAAAAAAAAAATATTGGAATTATGCAACCGCCTGTTCCATAAATTGTTCGAATCGGAGCAAGAGCATCACTTCTAAATTGATATATCCACCACTTAATTTGATAAATTTTTAAAAAACACTTGAAAAGTTCTCGGCCCGGCCCAATTCCTAACTTCTAACCAACTAACCGAACGCCATAACACATTCTAATTGGACTGAAAACCTTTCACCCTCTCCAACCAGCAGCGAATAACCATTTACTCTGTTTGATATAATTGCGGTTTTCCAAGCGTAGCTTAGATGCGTCACAAGGCCGAAAGTAAAGACGACTCAGTTAGGATCGAACAGTCCACTCACTGTCTAGATAGACACACTAGGAAAACACGTCGAATATTTTGATATAATATTTTCAGTTACTAACAATAGGCTATTTGTGGCACAAGGCCGTTAGTATGGTGCACCCAGTGAGGATCGTAATTGATCTAGCGAGACAAGCTTGTTAAATATTACACAGCAACCTGGCATGGTGTAATCGTTTATCATTCATGGCTCGCTAGAGTTCGAGTTTCACTAGTTGCTCCATACTTTCGGCTTTCAACCACATCAACCCGCACATCTAAGCAACGCTGAGAAAATCATTGTGACCCCACGTCGAATCCGGTTTGATAAAATATATGCGTTATTTTTTTTCTAAAGAAAATATTCTGAAGTATTTCCCGGGGTTTAAACTTAAATTATCGCGTAGATTAATGTTTAACTAAATACCGTAGGCTACCAGTATCTTAACTCCATAATAAAGTCATCTTACTAATCTTATTGTTACTTACAGTTCACCTGTGTTTTCTATATCTCTGTCAATAAAAGGCAGGATCTGTGTGTGTGTGTGTGTGTAACGAATGCACGGCCGCAATTTTCGACGGATTTGCACCAAAATTTACATGCACATGCTCCAAGTTAGCAGAAAGGCCAAGACCGACTTTGCATTTCCCAACTCCTATCGATAGTGGAAATAATCGATTTTTTTCATGCTTCTACGGCAGTTTTCATGTAGTTTGCAGCCATTTTCTACAGGTCAGAGCGAGAGCCTATAGCTGGCGGCCACGAATTGGCAGGAAGATTATGTTGGCCAGCGTGAGAGCCAACAGCTGACCGACACGAATGTTAGCTAGCATGCTAGCATGCAAAAAAAAATCGATAGCTGTATTCGTCACAAGTGCGAAAAATTTAAATCTGCACGGCACTTTACTCCAATTGGCTCATTCGCTTGCTTAAACTCAACGTTGATTCTGATTCCACAGAACTGGCTTGGATGTGAAAAAGTATTTGTTGTTAATATTCTTTTTTCATTCGGTTTTTCCAGTTACGAGTTCTTTTTTAAAGCTGATCGTTTTGTGTTCATTTTGTTTAGTACTTTTTTCGTAACAGATTTAATGTTTAGTATAGAGCTTAGAAAAAATTGGAAGTGTGAGATAGGCAAGAAGTAAGGCATGTAGCAACATCAGCACGGCAAAGGGCACTCCTTTAAAGGCAAGGAAGGGAAAAAATATTTTAAGTCAAATGACAGAGATTGCCGTATGAATCGTACGATTTTTTAATCAAGCACGGGCAACGCCGGGCCATGCTGCTAGTTCATTTATAAAGTCTTCTATTTGAGACCCGCGTAAAAAGAAAGTTTTATTGAGTATATATTGAAAGAGATTTTTTTAATGAGTGTCCAACAATTCCTTTTTCAATTTTTTTAGTGATTTTTCAAGAGTAGCTTAGATGTAGCACAAGGTCGAAAGTAGGGGACACCCAGTGAAGATTAAACTCACTACTCGTAATTGTTCTAGTGAAACAAGCTAACCATTACACCGCGCCGAGGTGCCTCTAAATCATTTTCTTTGGTATAGCACAAGGTCGAGAGTCGTAAGTGATCTCGCGATACAAGCTTGCTAACCATTACAACAAGTCAAAGTGTCTGTAAATGATTTTCCAAGCGTAGCTTAGATGTAGCACAAGGCCGAAAGTAGAGGGCACCCAGTGAGGATCGAACTCACCACTCAGTCGTAATTGTTCTAGCAAGACAAACTTGTTAACCATTACACCGCCTCGGGGTGCCCAAAAGACCATTTGGAATATGTAGCCCTCAATTGATCTACTGATACAAGCTTGCTAACCAATACACCGCTTCGAAGTGCCCCTTTTTCAATTTCTTATTAATGTTTCTTGAGATGTTCTAGTATTTCTAAGATCACGAGAATTGACCTTATCTCTGTTTAAATGCCACATTATTATTATTATTATTATTATTATTATTATTATTATTATTATTTCCAGTTTTCCGGATTTGCTGTTTGATACGATCCTTTCCCGATTCCGAGATCTGTTTGATTGATTGTTTTTGTGTAGCGCCATATCAACCCGAACCTGTTATTTAATGCCGAAATCTAAATATAAAAATACATAATTTTAAAGGAGAGTTTAAAGAGTTGAAATGAGAATCCAGGTCACCTACCTCTTGGCTTTGCTCCATCAAATGTTCACTTATTCCGATCTCTAGAAAACAATTTAGATGACAAAGAATTTGACACTGAAAGTCAGTCAAAATTCCCCCTCACAGCATTTGGTACATTACAGCGTGAAGTCTACCTCATTATGTCGTGACCCACCCCTCACGTGGCCATCTGACATGGATCAGGTCAGGTGAGGTTTAACATGGATATTTATATTTGTCACACATTTATAGTAGCAACCAGCCTCCTTCCAACAAAAACGGATAATGTTTCTATGAAAATAGCATCAACAAGCTTTTTGGAAAGATGGAAGGCAGTTGTTAAAGAACATTGTGATTTTCTAAGCATAGGCTAGATGTGACATAAGGTCGAAAGTACCGGGGATGCAGTAAGGATAGAACTCAATACTCAAATATAATAATTTTATCGCGACAAGCATCACCAAGCACCCGCTAAAAAAAAACAAAACAAAAAAAAAAAAAAAATGGATGCTATGTACTTGACTAATAAATGATTTTTGTATATAAAATTTATTATTTGTACATTGTCAGATCTTCAGTACAGTACAATTCCTCTAAACCGATCATCCAAGATGTTTGGTATTTAGGGTACTGTTCTGATTCAAGGAAGAAAAGGCTTCATATTTATGTCAATACAAAAGTTCAGATTTGAAGATGAGTCCAAATACGGGGACGTCTATATTATACTATTTGGGGAGTTCCGTACATCTGTGTGCATGTGTGTGTGTACACACGTACACACACACACATATATATATATATATATATATATATATACAATTTTGAAAATTTCTTTACTTTCATTGAACACCCTTTACAGTAATGTCCGCCTTTGAATTATCCTTATCAATTACCAATTGATATCTATCTATCTATCTATCTATCTATCTATCTATCTATCTCTCTCTCTCTCTCTCTCTATATATATATATATATATATATATATATATATATATATATATATATATATATATATAAAGAAATATAGTCTTAAGGTGTGCTATATTTATGGAATAAAGTGCTCAATATCAGAGATAGAGCGTGTGTAAATATAAAAGTGAACATAGAAGTCAACACTTAGAGGCGACAGTCTGTTTCATATATATATATATATATATATATAATAAGTCAAACAATACTTAAAAATCCTTCTCGGTTATATATATATATATATATATATATATATATATATATATATATATATATATATATATATATATATATATTATATAAAAGGCTTCATATTTATGTCAATACAAATGTTCAGATTTGAAGATGAGTCCAAATACGAGGACGTCTATATTATACTATATTCTGATTTGGGGAGTTTCCGTACCTCTGTGTGTGTGTGTGTATCCGTACATACATCATACACACACACACATATATATATATTTATATATATTTACTTATATATATATTCATATATATATAAATTTATATACACACACACACACACACACACACATATATATATATATATATATATATATATATATATATATAATTTTGAAAATTTCTTTACTTACATTGAACACCCTTTAGAGTAATATCCGCCTTTGAATTATGCTTATCAGTTACCAACTGATATCTATCTATATATATATATATATATATATATATATATATATATATATATATATATATATATATTAATAAATATACATAATACACGACACAGACAGTACGACTCGGAATATTATTGTACTAATGCATGACACTCAGTGTACTTGTATACTTATTACCATATCCTTAATAGCATTGGACACTATTTTATTTACACCAAAGTATATATATAATATTTTTGGTAGAAAATATGAGAAATAATATAAAAAGCCTAATCGCAGAACCTTATCGCCCTCCATATATACATATATACATATATATATATATATATATATATATATATATATATATATATATATATATATATATACAGGCATACATATTCATAGGAACGTTTCCACTCACTTGCTCACTCATTCACAAAACTACTCACTCTATCTTTTTATATATATCTATATACATAGACACCATTTGCAATGAATGCATTTTTAATATGACCCTATAGGCAAGAAACTTTAGAACGCTTTACCAAAAATATATCTTACATTTTTATTTACGCCTCAAGTATTCGAAAGCCTATCACTAAATAGCCGACGGCTGTGTATGACTTTCTTCCATCAAAGTATTGAGAAATTCGGTTGCCTGTAACAAATGACTGAGAATTTCCCTTCAATATCGTTTTGTGTTTGTCGTCATCTTAATACTTCTTCCGTTATTTTATTCAAATGTGTCATGTGCTACACTTGCGTTCAAATGTACCCTAGATCGGATGCGAGAGAAGGCCTAACTATAAGGCTAATTTCTGTAGCTAAGAAAGAATAAATAATTGTAGAATATTGCGCTCCTTTCTCATTTATTTGCAGACGCCATCTAGCGGGAATTAGCAGAAACTCTTTGGTAGACAAGTGGAATAATCACACGCTGTTTTTTTCTTAGTAAATTTTGTCTTCCTTTTATTTCTCCTAAACACTGTTCCATCATCCATCTACTCATACTCACTAAATATGTTTTCCTTTGTCTCTCTTGCCTTCAACCAATCCTGTGTGTACCAGATTTTCCAAGCCCTCTTTCCTCATTATGTGCCCTAGAAATTTCAACTGTCTCTCCCTGATGGTCATAAAAGATACCTTTTTGTTTCCATCTTCTGTGAACCTTCACCGTTACTTACATGTTTAGTCCATAGTATCCTAGGTATCCTTCTGTAGGACCCCATTTCTGTTGCTTCAAGCATCTTCTACATCTCCGACATTCAATGTCATATAGGAGGATATTTATAACATAAAAGTTCAGTACTCTTTTCCTTGTTCAAAGCAAATTTTTTTTTCTGGATTCTTAATCCTTTGCTTAGCTTTTGGAATGCCTCTTTGTTTTTCCCAATGTTTCTTTGACTATCCCAAAGCTTCTTTGGAATTTCCAATGCATCCTTGGCATTCCCAATGCTTTTTTTGCTACCCCAATGCTTTTTTCACTATCTCAATGTTTCATTGATTAACCCAATGCTTCTTTGACTATCCTAATATTTCTTTGGCTATCCCAATGCTTCTTAGGCTATCCCAATGCTTTTTTGGCTATGCAAATGCTTCCTTCGCTATCCCAATGCTTCTTTAGCTATCCCAGTCCTTCATTGGCTATCCCAATGCTTTTTTGGCCATCCCAATGCTTTTTTGGCCATCCCAAAGTTTCTTTGGCATTCCCAATGCATCTTTAAGGCTATCCCCCTGCTTCTTTGGCCACCCCCATGTTTTTTTAGCTACCCCAATGCTTTTTTCACTCTCTCAATGTTTCATTCATTAACCCAATGCTTCTTTGACTATCCTAATATTTATTTGGCTATCCCAATGCTTCTTAGGCTATCCCAATGCTTTTTTGGCTATGCAAATGCTTCCTTCGCTATCCCAATGCTTCTTTAGCTATCCCAATGCTTCATTGGCTATCCCAATGCTTTTTTGTCCATCCCAATGCTTTTTTGGCCATCCCAAAGTTTCTTTGGCATTCCCAATGCATCTTTAAGGCTATCCCACTGCTTCTGCCCATGTTTTTTTAGCTATCACAATGCTTCTTTCACTATCTCAATGCTTCTTTGATTAAATCAATGCTTTTTTAGCTATCCCAATGCTTCATTGGCTATTCCAATGCTTCTTTGCCTTTCGATAATTTGCATTCAGATATCAGTGTTGCACTTTCTTTCCATTGTTAATATATTTCCCAGATTTATCCCAATAATCTTCACAAATTCAACAACCTCACTCAGTAACAATCTTCCTTGAGAGGCTCTTGACACTTTTATTGAGAGAATATATAGCAACAAATCTTCAAATACACCGCTATATAGATCAGTTATAATAAATGTAGTATAGGATATAATGCAGTCTTTCATTAGTGATCTTTATCATACTTTGGTGTTCTTCTTTATTTAACGTATCTAATCAGGACGTAGGAGGTCATGGCTCTCCACAATTTTTATTCCTTTGTAGCGCTTAACAGGTTTTGTCACTTTGTTACATCTCCTAAACCTTGTTCCGTTATCCATTTACTCAAACTCATTAAGTATGTTATAAGGTCCATTCCTCTCTCTTGCCTCTAATCTGTCCTGTGTGTATCAGATTTTCCAAGTCAACTTTCCTCATTATAGAAAATTCAACCGCCCCTTCCTGATGTTAAGTACACGTTTCCTTTTCGATCCCATTTTCTCTAAAACATCTTTGTTGCTCACATGCTCAGTCCATATGGTATCCCCAGCATCCTACTGTGGAAATGACAACTGTCTCTTCGTGGTGTTAAGTAAAAGTTTCATTTTTGTTTATCTATCTATCTATCTATCTATCTATCTATCTATCTATATATATATATATATATATATATATATATATATACCCAATTACATACGGGAATATATATACATATATATATATATATATATATATATATATATATATATATATATATATATATATATATATATATATATTCATTGCGGCCATATATGGTCTGGAGCCCCTTCTGTTTGCCTCGATAAGATTCCAGAGGCGGATATGCAATATAATTGGCCCTGATCTGGGATCTCGTCTACAGTCACTATCTCACAGACGTACCGTCGCCTCTCTCTGTCTTTTTTTTTACAAATACTATCATGATAATTGCTCCGATGAGCTGCTTTCGCTGGTTCCCTGACTTCATGAATTCAAGAGCCCTACGATGCCGGCATCCCGCTCTCACCCTTTCAATGTTGAAACTATTAAATGTAGCCGTCTCTTCTACTCCAATAGCTTCATAACTCGCACCTCTCGCCCGTGGAACTCTCTTCTCTATTCCTGTTTCCCTGAGCGCTATAATCTCCAACTATTCAAATGTAATGTCAATCGACATCTCCAGTTGCCTTGATCTATCCACTATCCTTCTCCTCATCCTTTCCTCTATCACTCCTATCTGCTCTTGCTCCAAATCTTCTGTAACCCCTTGCGCCCTAGTGGCTTCCCGCCTTGCTTGGGATGAAACGCTTTATATATATATATATATATTAAACTTAACTGATAATTCCAGGGAGGATATAAACCACGAGAGTTCAATGTAATAAACAGAGCAAGCAATAATTAACAAATCGGAGACATCAGAAAGTCATGGTAATAATTTATTTCGCGAGATCAATAAAATTCGATTTCGGTTTATCAGACCTGTCCGTTTGAAAAGGATTTAATTTTTTTGAAATCACCAGCTCTGACGAAGCGAAATCCAATTTTATCGGTCTTACGAAATAAAATATTACCATGGTTTTCTAAAGTCTCCGATTTGTTAATTAATTAAATATATATATATATATATATATATATATATATATATATATATATATATATATATATATATAAGACTCGACCGAACGATTACAAAAAATGTTTCTTCTGTGAAATTCTTTGAGTCGGGGTCCTGAATACGACATCAATTTTAGGTTTATTCCATTGCAGTATATGGAACATCCTCACCAAACTATTGCTGTTGTTTCCTAAGTATGAAACAAATTCCACTTCGAGAGATTCTTTCCAGGAACTGCAGCTTTGTGAAACAGACTCCCGGTAGGATGTTTTCCCAGTCACTAGAATCTTGACCTCTTCAAGTCTAGGGTTAACAATATTTTCCTTTTGTATTCTGATATTAATAAGTCAATTTATTTCCGACAGATACTTCCAAAAAACTGTTGCTTAGTGGAACAATCTCCCAGAAAAAATATGTTTTTATTCACAAAAATCTTGACCTCTACAAGTCTAAAGATAACAATTATCTTTTACATTCGTATTCTGATAGTAAGAAGTAAATTCCTTTCGGACAGATTCTTCTAAGACTTTTGCTTCGTGGAACAGACTTCCAGAAGAATGTTTTCACAATCACTATAATCTTACCCTCTTCAATTCTAGGCTTAACAGTTATCTTTTCAGCATAACCTCGTAAACTTCCCTTACGTTTCATATTTCTCCTTCAGTGCACTCAAGTGAGTGAGGGGTACAGAGGCAAACTGGTTGCCATTGTGCAGTAGAACACTTTTCAGGGATCGTTTGCTGCTGTCAATGAACAGTTTTCAATCTTTGAGTTTGTACTGTGGCACACCAATTTTGTGCAGAAACTGTATAATACATGTACAGTTCAAAAAGTCCTCTTCAGAGGAAAAACTGAGATACTTTTGATACTTGTTGTGGAAGAAGGTGATGCAAGCACTGTCAAGTTTCTCTTATTTACATTTTCTTAGGGTCAGTCCTACGCTACCTTTAGTGGCTCTTGGGCCTTTTATTGGTTTGCGCATTAGTATAAAAAGGCCAAACGGTTTCTACAGGAAGGGGCTGCTAAGCCGGCGCTTAACTGTTTATAAATTCAGAGCTGTTTAGAGTTAACTGGCTACAGTGTAGGAAGAAGCGAAAAGAAGTGCTAAATTCATAGCTTCCGCCATCATATTTGTACGAAAGCGAATATAAAAGCCACGGAGAGAATTTGAACTAGACACGCCATTCTCACTTCCCGTGATGATAACCGCGATTCTAGATGCAAATCACATGTTCCCGATAGTTATATTTGCAGATAGAAATTTGAGTAAAAAAAAATAATAGGAGAAAATTTCTTGAAAGAAAATGGATAATGAAAGAGAAAAAACGAAGAAGTTACTTTGTGTGCAATGCTGAAATATGAGAACTCTTCAGAAAAAAAGAGAGAAAATAGACAGACATCTTTAAAAGAAAAAAAAAAGTAAGAGGAAATTTAACACCAGTTGTGTTCATCGTCCGTAATAGAGTCACAGTTAGGCTTTTTATTTTTATTTTTTTTTTTACTTTACCCCGATGTAAATGCTTCTATAATAAGTAATATATATATATATATATATATATATATATATATATATATATATAAATTTAATCAAAAGTTTATATAAATCAAATCTATATTACTATTTCAGCATGCCTTTAGGTATCTTCTGCAAATTTGTAGCCGACAGCAATGTCAGTCGTATCAAAGTTTTCTTTCTTTAATCTTTTCTCTCACTTTACAGAAGCAAGGGAAGCCAGATCTCCGCCCTTCATCGTTCAGCGCCAGAGTTTTCGGTAAACTCTGTAATTTTATGCGTTTCTTATGAAATTCAAGAACATTCTTCTGTCGCCTGTGTCTTAGATTTTATCTCATCTTTTATTTTTCCGTCCATCCCTTCGCCCTGATTATTGTCGGTCGGCGAAGAAAAAACTCAAAAAAAAAACAGGATTCATGGATTTGACTTAAATCGCTTGTTCATTCACAGTATATAATTGCGTCCAGATTCTTACAACTTTTCGTCATTCTTGGAAGACCTTCTGTTACCACAATGTGGGATATTTAATAACAACGGTGATGGAAACTCAGAAAAAAAAAAAGAATAT
>OZ010611.1:32821183-32833683 GCA_963932145.1 Acanthosepion lycidas
CAATTCTGATTCTTTAGCGCCAGTCCACAATGTTCAAAAGAAGGGTGATCTTTGCCAGGACCCCCTCACTGTCTGTGTTCACCATTGATCTCAGGGAGTCGTTGTAGATATTTACTTGACCCCCAACTGAGTCAGGTTGTGAGACAAGGTCGGTTTTTAACACTGGGACCCGAGTGTTTTCACTCGGGCCGCTGGTCTAAGCTAGTCTTAGCTGGTCATAGCTTGCCCAAGCTGGTCAGAGCTGGTCTAAGCTAGTCATAGCTGGTCTTGGGTTGTCATAGCTGGTCCAAGCTGGTCAGATCCGGTCCAAGCTAGTCGTAGTCGTGATACCACCAGCACAGGGACAGAGCCCTGGGACAAGTAAGTATCTAGGGAGTCCTTGTATACAGCCGACCGTGTCTTGATCTGACGATGCCATTTAAGCAGATGACTTCGTGTTTGATGCTTTGGTTTTGCAGTAATTCGGGGTGTTGAGCAAAGCTACCTCTGACACAGCCTATTCTATGTTAGATTTTTTTTCTCCTATACTTAAATGGACGCTCCACACTTGTGGGTTGAGCCAGATTAGACTAAGCCTAGCAAACTGCAACGCATATTTTGGCATTAGAATAGAACAGAAAAGTTGCAGTATATTTCAAAATATAGAAAATCGATACATGACTTGGCAATCTTTCTCTTCTGTGCCATCTCACTTTAGGGTAAATATTGGTTTTGTTACCCGTGCGCTAATATCCCTTAAATTTTTTTACAAAATCGTCATAATTCCGTGCAAATGTACATGCTGAACTCGAATTAACAATTAAATTATGAAGAAACCTTACCGTTTTGGAGTTATCGACAAGAAAAAAATCGGACTTCTTGTTGGTCATTCGTCTCCCATTACTGCCATCATGAATCTCGATTGAATGCCCGATACCTACGCCGGCGTAATAAGAAAATTTGGCCTATTTACTTCTTTTACAGACTTTCCTTGCAGAAAATCACTCCGCACGGGTAACAAAACCAATATTTACCCACGTTAGCATGTAATCGACCATGATTCTCCTTTACTTGCTATATTTGTTGCTCTAAGCAATAAGTGTCCTGTGAATATACCTCCCATTTACGGCGCAAACTCATTGAATATATTATATAGATTCTGTCTGTGTGACTGAAACCCGACTAACTCAGTCCACACTTGCTCGATATTGATATATACATTTTTGGAATAATGATGAACAGGGGATTGAAAATCTGCCCTTCATCTTGTGCTCGAACATCCAGAATTGGGATTTGTGTCCAGATGAGGACGGGACAGTTAAAAACATAAGTAATTTTATCCCATTTTTCTTAAAACTGTATTCTTATTTTTATTGACACAGCGATCTTAAACTTGTTTCGCCCTACTTATCAACAATCACTCTGCTTCAAATTGGTAAAGACGATAAGCTATTTGTATATATATATATATATATATATATATATATATATATATAGATAGATAGATAGATAGATAGATAGATAGATAGAGAGATAGATAACAGTAAATGCTGAAAGATAGATAGATAGATAGATAGATAGATAACAGTAAATGCTGAAAGATAGATAGATAGATAGATAGATAACAGTAAATGCTGAAAGATAGATAGATAGATAGATAGATAGATAACAGTAAATGCTGAAAGATAGATAGATAACAGTAAATGCTGAAAGATAGATAGATAGATAACAGTAAATGCTGAAAGATAGATAGATATATAGATAGATAGATAGATAGATAACAGTAAATGCTGAAACATAGATAGATAGATAACAGTAAATGCTGAAATATAGATAGATAGATAGATAACAGTAAATGCTGAAAGATAGATAGATAGATAGATAGATAGATAGATAACAGAGTAAATGCTGAAAGATAGATAGATAGATAGATAGATAGATATATAGATAGATAGATAACAGTAAATGCTGAAAGATAGATAGATAACAGTAAATGCTGAAAGATAGATAGATAGATAGATAACAGTAAATGCTGAAAGATAGATAGATAGATAGATAGATAACAGTAAATGCTGATAGATAGATAGATAGATAGATAGATAGATAGATAACAGTAAATGCTGAAAGATAGATAGATAGATAACAGTAAATGCTGATAGATAGATAGATAGATAGATAGATAGATAGATAGATAAATAGATAACAGGAAATGCTGAAAGATAGATAGATAGATAGATAGATAGATAGATAGATAGATAGATAGATAGATAGATAATGAACAGATTTAGATAATGAAACGATTTAGATATATATGAACAGAGTAAGCTAGATAGATATAATGAACAGACGTGGATAGAAATTAAATAGTGACACACATACATACATACATACATACATACATACATACATACATACATACATACATACATATATATATATAATTTCGTACTCTATATTTTACAAGTAAGCAAATAATGAATATCCGTCTATGGCATTCTCAGCATCCCCCTGTTGAACCGTATCTCTTTTGCATCAATCGTCCCCTACCTGTGTGAACATGTTCAGCATTTACTGCTAAGAGATTAGATATTAGATAATTGTTCAGCAATTCTTGTCTTTTTTTTTTTAACAGTATTTTCCTGCCTCTTAATACTTCGCTTATTTTCTCGAAGCCAACTTTCTTTATTCCCATGGATTACTGCCTCAAAGTAGTTTCGGCATATCGGAACGTAAAATGAAACTGCTTTCCTCATGGCTTTGCTTGACATCATTTTTCTTTCTTATTTCAGGTAAGTGCCAGTTTGTTTGTTTGTTTTTTCCTACAATTCCCCGAAGGTATGTGTAATATTTCATCTTTTTCATTTCTGGCTTCCGTGAATTTTCTTGCTTTCAGCTTCCAAAGATATTTGTAAAATCGAATGCTCTATCAGTTTTTTTTTTTTGTTTTTTTTACCAAGTGGAAAAATACATCTCTTCTTGGGTTGTATTTCCTTCGCATCTCTACTAGTGTAAAAATGGACTGCTCCCCCTTATAAATATGGCCAGTAGCCACATTTGAGTGGGATTAGGGGTGTGTCTAAACAGTACCAGCCCCGATCAAAATAGTGATGGTCATTTTACTTTTTAGGTTTTGACGCCAAGTTAACTTAGCTAGGGGATTTATGTTCATTACCCCCTTTTATTTCTGTCTCTACTTTCTTTAGTTTAATTCTCCTCCCCTCCCATGTCAGGTGTCCAGAGACGTCAGTTCTCTGGTGGATGCGGAACGCCTTTCGTTTTCGGGTGTGTGTGTTTCGTAATTGTTTTAGTGTTTGAATGAGTGCGTGTTTGAGTGAGTTGTTTGGAAGAATGACTGCTTTATATTATAAAATACTGCATAGATTTCGTCCAGTTAAATGGAGGCACCTCCGTTTTTCGCGGGAAAACAAATAGCGTAAAGAAAAAGGCCCCAAACTTAACGAAAATAAAGTTTTATCGTCAAAATGTTTATGTTATTTTTAAGATGAAAGACCAATGTATTTTTTTATCTTTTGATATTTTTTCATCCTTTCTGACACGTTCGAAATTTTGGTTAAAATCTTCTTTTGTGTACGTCATCGCGGTAATATGAAAATAACATTGTTTTTGGGGGGTTTTTTTTTTTCGTTGACGACATTAATTTGGAAATTCTTGTAAAAATCAAATAATTGTCCGATTTTAATGAAATTTTCAGGACTTACTCATAAATGAATGAAATTATTTTTTTTAAATATTTTTGTCTAGAAGATTTTGGTAAAAAATGTTGTTTTTTTTAAATATATTATCACCACTTACTTAATTTTATGAAATTTTGTACAAAACCATTCTATTTCCTGGTTGTTATTTTTTTTTTTTTTTGTTAAAAGTAGGTGTCATTGGAGATTGTAAATCACCCACTTTTTTAAAATTTGAGCTAACTGAAGATCTGCTCTGAATTGAAAAATAATCAATCCAATAAAACTATGATAGTACTTAATTAGAAAAGCTTTTAATTGCTTTTGTAAATAAGTTACATTAAGGACAATATTGTCTGAAGAAATAAAATTTTTTTGATGAATAATGAATTTTTACAAGAATTTTTTCATTTTTTAAAAAATTTTAATTGTAATAATTTATAATAGTTTAAAATCGTGTATTGGACTATTTCCTGGATGTGATATAGTAATTAAGTGAAAACAAAATTTACAAATACAAAATTGAAAAGATTAACTTAGTTTGTATTTTTTACTTAATACGTTCATTATTTTAATGTATGGTAGACTGAAATTGCCATTATTATGGTCTAAAAGTTTTGTCCCTTTATTATGTCGCTTCAGTTACGTTTCAACGGGTTTTCAAATTTCTATCCAGCTTTAAAAGTTTAAAGCTTAAACTAAGTTTTACTTTTTTCAATTACTGTTTCGCTATTTTCATTTTATATTTTTACATTAGTGTGGGAAATACTTCAATTGAATAACCATGGTATTTCATTTATTAATTTATAAAATTAATTGAAGAAAATTTTATAGTATTTAATCTTTTTTATTTGTGCATCTTCGAAAGGCAAATAAAAATCAATAAAATATTAAATAATTGCGGAAAATACGTTCATTTGTAAAAATTACTGGGTAGTTAAAAACCAAAAATATGCGTCCGCTTAGATTTCTGACAATTGGTTCATCCATAGTAGCTGTCATCGCTTCGTCTGTCAGCAAGTCCATCAAACGTTGGATCAGATAGAACAGATAGATAATGCATGACTCTTCGGTAAATCGAATCGAGTTCTCTCAGTCACTGTGTGTCTATCTAAAAATAAATACGCTTAAATTCACCTTTTTCCCTGCTGGACTTAGGGGTAAAATCTCCGACTGATGTCAATACAGCTGGTTTTTGATCCTAGCTAGAGGCAACCGGACGTCTAGACACACTGATGAGCTGTGATACACCGACACAGTCTGTCTCTGGATGACAATATATATATATATATATATATATATATATATATATATATATATATATATATATATATATATATATACAAACACACACACACACACATATATATATATATATATATATATATATATATTATGGATACAACGGCTACAATGAAAACGATTCACGTCTCATAGTGGTATCTTATTCTTTATTGGCGAATCGATATAAAATTAGCAAGGTCTCTGATCAGGAGATTGGAGGTTTTGAGGAGAGAGGAACGACCTCTTAATTGTTGTTTTGTTTTTTCCCCAGATCCACCCTGATCCTGTATAGTAGCTTCTGTTACAGCCCTAGTTATGGGTAAATATTGAATCCCCAAACACTATACAAGTATAAAAAATACATTTATATAGTACAAATACCAACTATACATTTTCATTTTAAAAAAAAATATAGCAAAAGTATTAGGTTGGTGCAAAAATAATATCGTTCTGGACGTTAAAAAAATACGTCAAAAAACGATATTATTTTTGCACCAACCTAATACCAACAACTCATTTTATTTGTATTAGGTTGGTGCACGGATAATGACGTAATAATGTTGTTTTTGGACGTTAAAAAATACGTTAAAAAACGACATTATTACGTCATTATTTTTGCACCAAGCTAATAGTTGAAGCCATAAAACTATATTCAAAACATTTAAGTTTTGGCATTAAATAACCCATAGAGGTTGATATACCGCTGAACAAAGTCAACCAACCAATGCAGAAAAAAACCGTGAAAACTAGAAGGATATAACTATGAAAGAGAAATGAACAAAGATTGTTTACTTCAAAGTAAATACACAAAGAAAATAATTGTGAAACACTAACAACAAACAATTTAAATTTAAAACTCCAAATAAAATAGAGCGACACATGGTGTTTTGGGGAAGAATTTAAGGGATGGTATGTCTTAAATTCTTTCCTAAGACATTTTGATATCTTAACAGTATAAGATACGCAAGTGACACCATTTAGATGGAAGACACAGAAAGAAAACTACATAACCACCAAGATGACGTCTTAATGGAAAGTGATAAAAATGACTTAGCCTTTAAATAGAAAGGAACGAATGTATGGCTGTCAGGGAGAGAAAAGGCTGAAGATGTGAACAACTCAATGTCAACCTCAAACAAGTACAGAAGATTAAATATCTGGAGAGTGTTTTAAAAGAGGATGGTATGTGCGACACCGAGATCCGAACGCACTTTCGATTAGCGGAAGACACATTCAGAAACCTTAACAAACTTCAATGAGACGGGGAATTTTCGTTAGAAAAAACGAAAAGAGCTCTGAATTGTTGTGTGAAATCATCTATGGCAGCGAAGGCTGGGCAATCTCTTTACAGATGAAGAGGAAGAAAAGAAAGGTGGCTCTCCGGAAGGATATTGAGAATTCCATCGGCTTATACGCAGAATCGTACGGCGGCTGGGATTGGAGAACCGGAGAGCCGAGTTCGAATTCCTGTCGAGTTCATTGCATCCACTTACGTGCTAATACCATTGGGAAAGGTATGGATCCATCCCTTCCCCAAGCTATGGGTAAAATAGCAGTTCAGATTGTCTGTATAGCATTAATTGGCAACCAGTCTAGAAGGAAATCTCTGAATTCAAACCATCCTGCTGATTGGTATGGTTTGGTTTCTTTTGTTTTACGACATATCAACCACAATGAGTTATTTAATGTCGACAAGATTTTTATTGCTGATACGGTTTCGGTTGGTTTATTTTGTTTTACGGCATATCAACCTCAATGGATTATTTAATGTCGACAAGATTTTTATTGCTGGTTTGGTTTGGTTTGTTTTACGGCTTATCAACCACAATGGGTTATTTAATGCCGATAAGATTTTTATTGCTGGTTTTGTTTGGTTTATTTTGTTTTACGGCATATCAACCACAATGGGTTATTTAATGTCGACAAGATTTTTATTGCTGGTTTGATTTGGTTTGGTTTCTTTTACGGCATATCAACCACAATGGGTTATTTAATGTCGACAAGTTTTTTATTGATGGTAATATTTTTTCTTCTAGCAGCCTGAATATTTGAAAAATATTGTTATAGAAAAAATATGCGCTCTCCGACTGGGAATATTTTTTTTTCAAAAAGTATTTTTGGTAATATTTTTACCAAATATGTATTTTTCCAAAAATTTATTGCTGGTAATAATTATTTACAAAAATGTTTTGCTGGTATTAAAACCTATTTTTACTTGTTTTGACCCCAATTTGGTGGTTAACTATTTGCCGATAGCTAGGACCCTGACAAATGCTACCAACCCGGGTCACGGTGGACCTGAGAACATCAGCAATTAAGAGGTGATTCCACGCCCCTCAAAACATCTTGATTAGAGGCCTTTCTGTTGGATGTAGTTTATCATCTTACCCAGGACGCGGACGTAGTTTATCGCCTTACCCAGGACGCGGATCTAGCTTATCGTCATACCCAGGACGGTGCCTTTTACATTCTGCCTCTCTAGACAAAGGCTAATAGAAAGTAACTTCAAAATCAAATCTACCTCACATCTCGTCACGAAGAAAGAAACTGTCCTCCCTACTTCGAGTCGCAACAAAGCTGAATAGTGGCTTATAAACGCAAAACTTTCTCGGACTTTTGAAATATTCATATCTGCTCAGTTTCTTATCTTGACGTAAACAAAGCAATTTCTAAAGAAGTGATAGAGTTTTATTACTTCAACAGATTTTATTACTTAAACGTTATTTTAGTGGATACCCATTTTGAGTAGACGCTCCGTTTATTAATTAAGCAGTATATTTGTTTATTTTCGTTTACAGTCTTAATATTCAACTATTATCATTATAGAAAAAAATATACGATCTCTGACACTATTCGAACCCGTGTCCTCCTTTGCAGGAGAAACCGTCGTTAGAACCGACGTACTTTCACAACGGCTTAGCCAGAGAATCCGTCGATGATCAGACAAAGTTATATCGTGCCTTATAAACGCAAATATCTTTCAGATTCTCAGACATTCATATCTGTCTTGTTTCATATCCTGACGTAAACAAAGCAATTTCTAAAGTAGTGATGGATTTGATTTACTAAGCCGACAGATTTTATCACTGAAACATTATTTTTAGTGGTTACTCATTTTTGAGTAGACGCTCCGTTTATTTATTAAAGAGTATATTTATTTATTTTTTTCTTGCAGCCCGAATATTCGAAAAATATTGTTATACAAAAAATATGCGCTCTCCGACAGGATCGAACCTGCGTCTCCCCTGGCAGGAGAAACGTTCGTTATATCCGTTATTAATAATTACGTGATATTAAGAATTGGCTAAACGAAAAAAGTCCCCCCGCCAAAAAAAAAAAACAAAAAACAAAACCGAAACTGTCTCTCTTAATTTTGACTTCATTGCAACCAGAATATTTGTCTCAAGATTCTGTCGACTTACTCTTCGTAAAAACACAAACATAACAAAAGGAAATACTGAAGCCTAAAAACAATGCAAAACAAATTCTCTAAAGTATTTAGCAAGTGTAATCATATCTGTAATAACAAGTCGGGTTCGTCATATTGACTTACGTGTAAGACACTCTTGATAATGGCATTAATCTAACTGATTAGTAAGAATTGTATCAATAAACAATTATTATCCGCCCCCCACCTCTAAAAAAAGTTAGGCTATATCGGTCGTAAGACCATTTAAATTCGGTGCTACAAGAGTGGAGTTTCCTTTATATTTACAGTCACATCACATTTAAACAACGGTTCTTGTACGATCACCGAAAAGCCGAACCAGATCCGTACCAAGACGAGTGACCACCTCGAATACGATGTGCTTCATGTTTGGATGCGTGGGTGGTGCAATCGATAACGGCTTGGAATTGTTAATCGGAGAGCCGAGGTTCAATTCCAGTTGGGTTCGTTATATTCATTTAGGCGCAAATATGCTTTGGAAAGTGTAAAGATTTTCCAACCGCAGCTTAGATGTGGCACAAGGCCGAAATCATGGGGCATCCAGTGAGGATCGAACTCACTTTTCAGTCGTAACTGATCTAGCAAGACAAGCTTGCTAACCATTACACCACGCCGAGGTGCCCTTGGGAAAGTGTATGGATCCACGTCTACTCTCCTTAGCTATAGGATAATTATATATGATTCATATTTTCAGTGCATAAGACACAAGCAGATTCTCACATCAGATTTTAGGGTAAAAAGTGCATTGTATGGTAAGAAAGAACATAGTATGGTATATAAAAACCCGCCATATCATGGCCACCAGCCTCAATCCATTCGTATTCCATTAGTCAGGAGGAAGTTCTACTTCTTTGCCCAGGCTTACGGCCACATTACATTGAAACGATCATTAAAGTTAAGCAACATCGCTCTTGATCAACATCGAGATAGGTGACTTGTTGGGAATACGAGGTGCTTTAAGCTTGAATGTGCAAGTTGTTCAATGGATAATGACTCGGAATTGTAAATCAAAAAGTGGAGTTTCAATTCCAGTCTTTTAGTCTTCACAATCTAGCGAGCTTCTCTCGGTTCTGCTAATGCTTAGGTATAATGATTCTGGCTCAAGAAGTTCAGCTGCCTTCATTCACGGGTAACGCTCTACTTTGAGCTGCTCTTTAGCCTTGTAGTGGGTGTGCACTAGCATAAAAAAACGATTATTTCCCCCCCCCGTAGCTTAGATGTGGTACAAGGCCGAATTTACGGGGCACCCAGTGAGGATCGAATTTACTACTCAGTCGCAATTTTTCTAGTGAGACAAGTTTGCTAATCATTACACCACGCTTAAACAAAAAAAAAAACAACAAAAAAAAAAACAACACTAAACTGAGTGACTTTTTTCTAGATTTTCAGATAGGTCATTCAGCCACCTTGGCACCATTTGCCGTAAGAATCACTGAAAACTCCTTTGAATTATTCAGCTAGAAACAAAACAGGTTAAAATCATTTTGTGTCAGACGCACTGTCTTCTCAATTGAGCAATGGTGAGAGGAAAAAGATCATTCGGGCTTTTAATAATGGTACCAACATTCATACTCTGGCTTCCAACTTCAAAATCCATACAAGAGCCATCAAGAGAACGGTGAATAAGTATAAAAAGAGGGAACAGTAGAAAAAAAAAACTGGATCGGGAGGTCGCAACGGGAAGAGGGATCATCGTTTCATCTTAGAGCTAAATGTATTCTTATTGCTCATAGGGTCCAATAGTGTTATAAAAATCCCGGAGAATTCTTTAATCATTTCCAAGATACAACGGTTCAAAGATAATCTAACAATTGGATAATTTTGCTGTTACACGATTTGGACAATTTTGCTGTGACACGATTTGGACAATTTTGCTGTTACACGATTTGGACAATTTTGGGCAATTCTTCGGGTTTCTCTTCGTACATTCAGCTTACTGGAATTGAAAAAGAAAAAAAAAAACTTTAGAAGGAACCGGAAACAGAATCCTAAACAGGAAACAAGCGATAAGCCTCTACACTCGTTCAAAATACCTGGGAGGAGTGTTTATCGGACGACTGGTGAACTTATTTACTAGAAAGAATTTTTGAAGAGAGCCAGTCAAAGCTAACGAAAAATTCTTTTATGTGGCATGTCTCTTCAGAACGTAGACAATAATGGTCCTCCACATCTTCCTGTCCTTCGTAGGTCCTAATAAACCACAGGTTGATTCTGTGGGTGTTGAACAAATACAAAGGTGCCTGTTCAGACGTCGGTAACTGGGATTAGCTTGCTACTGTAACAGACAGACTCGAAAACGAGCATCCAGTCAAATTTTCTATTTCTGCCCAACCCTGTTCTAAAATCCATTTACTCAAGCCCATCAAGTATGTCACGCACTGCTTTCCTCTGTTCCTCTTTCTCTCAATCTGTTCTGTGGGCATCAGATTTTCCAAGACTTCCTTTCTCATTACGCACCCCAGAAATTTCAACTGTGTCTTCCTGATGTTAAGTATAAGTTTCCTTTCTGCTTCCATTTTCTCTAAAGCATCGTCGCTGCTCACATGTTCGGTCCATGGTATCCTCAGCATCCTTCTGTAGAAATTTCAACTGTCTCTTCCTGATGTTAAGTATAAGTTTCCTTTTTGTTTGCATTTTCTCTAAAACCTCGTCGTTGCTTCGGTTCATGGTATCCTCAGCATCCTCCTGTAGAACCACATTTCTGTTGCTTCAAGTCTCTTCCACATCTTTGAGGAGAATGTCCAACAATGCAGAAGGACAGATATCACGTTGCAGTTCAGTTTGTTCCTAATGAAATTGGAATTAAAAGAGAAAAAAGACTTTAGAAGGAACCGGAAACCTATTCCTAAACCGGAAATAAGCAATAAATCTCTACTCCCGTTCAAAAGAAGAATGGGACTCAAACGATAGACGAAATTATCTACTAAAATGGGGCCCTTTAATTTTCGATGGTCGGCAGTCAAAGACAAGGGCGATTCTGAGATCAAAACCGAAAAGATGGCTAAAGGAAGCCATGCCATATACTCGACGCAAAGTTATGGTAATTTAAACACATCACAGAAAAAAGATTGAGAAGCTATGGACACTTACCTTCTTAAGAGATAGGCAATTCTTAAGAAAATGGTATCGTCAGCTTTAGCTACGCTTTCTGTTTGACGGACCAAAGCAAATGTAGAATAAGGACAAAAAAATACCCCCCACCAAAAAAAAAAAAAAAACTCGAAATAACGGAAAATATTTGTTTTTCGCTCTATCTCTCGTTTCATTTTCTTTACGATGTGGCGTTTCCTGTCAAATTCTTCAAAACCCTCTGCCAATTTCACCTTTTCCCTGCTGAGGACATCGGAAAAATTATCGATTAATTTTCTGTCCGCTCGGCCATCGCAGTGTGAGTCAGGGATTACTGAATTTAGGGAAGGAGAGAGCGTTTCCAATCACTGGTTCCTTTTCGATTTGTCTTGTTTTCTCAATGCCAAGTTTACCGTATCTGCCCGACGGAAATTGAGAAGACTGTTGTAGCGTCAATGATGGAAAATCTCCCCGATTGGTTCCTTTCCTTGCCTATTCAACATCTGTCTGTGGCACTGTGAAAAACGTTTTCTTCCGGAAGGATCCCAAAAGCCAATTAGTCTTATGGGACGTCAAACGAGGTCCCAATTGGATAGGCGTTCAAAAATCTAAGTAAATCAGTCATGAATTGAAAACGAGAGAGAGATTCACAGACAGAAAAAAAAATGTATTTAACAAAACTGATCTATTCGAGAGGAACTATTTTATTTAAGTACGTGTTTGCCACATTCCGTCACCACAACCCTTATAAACACATACAACTGTTTGTACAAACCTGTCTATATTTCTGAGATGAGGTATTATGTACATTATTTACATTATTCGGACTATTGTCCTCATCTTTGTCGCCATATTTATTACAAAGTTTCGGCCTTTCAGTATCTGTCTATATTTCTGAGATGAGGTATTATGTACACTATTTACATTATTCGGACTATTGTCCTCATCTTTGTCGCCATATTTATTACAACGTTTCAGCCCTTCAGTATCTGTCTATATTTCTTAGATGAGGTATTATGTACACTATA
>OZ010611.1:32838683-32871183 GCA_963932145.1 Acanthosepion lycidas
ATGAAACATTGGCTTTTGTATCTTTCGGACAGTTTGCACTGTGCCATAAGTATTATCCCCCCGAGGAGTTAGAAATGTTTTTCGCCTCCTGCTTCAAGTATTAGGTTGGTGCAAAAATAATGTCGGTTTTTGACGTTAAAAATACGTCAAAAACCGACATTATTTTTGCACCAACCTCATAGTTCAATGGGAGCGCAAGTATATGTTGCAATACAACCACCCACATATGCCTACAGACAGATATATGCTATAGTGTTAATCCAAGCTGGTGCTGAAATGTTCTCGGCCCAAACAACTTTCCAAAATCTGACGAACCGTTGCTATGTGGGACTGACACTCGTGATGACTCTTCCTCGATCTTAGCCTGTTCAAGTCTAGGCTCAACCTTTATCTCCCCGACATACTGCGCCTCTTACTCCGTAACCTTTTACCTTGAGTGGCTCTTGTGCCTAATACTGGGTGAACATCATTGCACTCCCACTGTTCTTCTCGAGGTTCTCGACAAAATCCAAAGACGGATATACAATGATCGGTCCTGATTTGGGGTCTCGACTCCAGTGACTTTCTCAACGATTTAATATGGCTTCCTTCTGTCTTTTCTATAAATATTTTCATTGCATCTGCTCTGACGAGCTATTTTCAATGGTGCCCTAGTTGCATGAATTTAAGCGTTCTACTAGGTTGGCATCTCGGTCCCACCCTTTTACTGTCGAAAGAGTTAAATGTAACCGCTTTTTTTTTTACTCCAAAAGCTTCAACTCTCGCACTTCCCAACAGTGGAACTCCCTTCCCCTTACTTGTTTCCGTGATATTAGGTTGGTGCAAAAATAATGACGTAACAATGTCGTTTTTTGACGTAAACGTCAAAAAACGACATTATTACGTCATTATTTTTGCACCAACCTAATAACTATAATTTCAAAAATTTTAATGTAATGTCAACCGCCATCTTCTGTTGCTTTGATACCCGTTCTTTTTTTATTCTCCTCCGTTTTTCATTTTATCCTTTCCTCAACTCCCCGCTATACTCAGTTTTTTTTCTCTTGCTTATACTCTCTATAGTCCTTTGCATACTAGTGGAACTCCTTCTTAGAGAGAAATGCTAAAAAAAAAAAAAGGACCAAACACTTGAATGTTTTTTAAAAAATCACTTCTTGTTCAGTAGGAGCGTTTTTCAGTCTCAACTCCTAAGCAGACAGGCAAACATAGATGGCCTGTTTGGAGGACTATCTAGTCCTTTTTACAGTGTCCTTCTTATACACATTTTTCAACAGTCACAGAGTCAGTCTTTGATTTATATTGAGAAATACCTTAGAATATATATATATATATATATATATATATATATATATATATATATATACCTGTGTGTGTGTGTATATATGTGTATATATATATATATTTCGATTATAGGTACTGTTCAACTTACAATTACATGAATCATTCATACAAAAACAAATATAGAGGTTAATGATTTAAATGGCGAGAATACATCTTCGCAAACAATTTCAATAAGAATTGTGTTTTAAGGTTGTGCGTTTTTGTACAAATATAGTAATAAGAGAATTCTTTTTTACTGGTATGTTTTCCGTCAATGTGGCATCAACTCAGCGTTGCGACCGCACGTTCCAAAATAATAACACATTTCTTATAGCATTTTTTCGGATTACATCTATATTTTCGTTGTCCTCTTATAACCGAGAAGTAAAAAAACAAGAACAAATCTATTTCCATACCTGATGATGTCTGTAGTAACAGACGGAAGTTTTTAAAAAATAAAAAAGGCCTTATGAAACTGGAATTTATAAACAGGGATCATATCATTCATATACAGGTTCGGGGTTAGTGTAACTTATTGAAATTGTTTGCGAAGATGTATTCTCGCCATTTAAATCATTAACCTCTATATTTGTTTTTGTATGAATGATTCATGTAATATATATATATATATATATATATATATATATATATAATTTTTGGAGTGTCGTCCTGGGAATAACGATAAACTACACCTGGCAGCAAGTCCTCGGATTAGGAGGTTTTGAAGATCATGAATTAACCTCTTAATTGCCGTTGTTGCCAGGTCCACCCAGACCGGAGTGGCAGCGCCTGTTAGGGTCCCAGCTATAGACAAATAGTAAATACTTAAACTGGGACTAGAACATTATGAAAATACCTTTTTATCGCAAAAATTTCAAGCAATAGATTTGAATAGTAAAAAGAAAATTACCAAAGCTTCCATGAAATGGCCTATAAGGAGTTGACATACCGTTAAGCAAAGAAAAGCAAACCAAATAAACAGTGACTATAGTATCATCTACCAAGATTCAGTTGTAAGGCTTGGGCCAGCCTGTTCTATGGTTTTCAGGCACATTCCAACTGTGCCAAACGTGCGATATCCTTCTCAAGACGATATTATCAACAAATCACATTCCTGACAGATCGACGTTGGTGATATTTGAACGCGGGTCTAGCCGGAATGCTAACGATCTAACTACACAACCACGCCCCCATATATATATATATATATATATATATATATATATATATATATATATATATATATATATATATATATATATATATATATATATATATATATATATATATATATATATATATATATATTAAAGACATTTTTTATGTTTAACGTTCTTTTTATAGATACAAGTATTTAAGTAAATGCTTTGTTTATAATAAACAGTATTAAATAACATTTACCGGCCTGAATGTCCGAGAAATTTTCATAGAAAATATTCGTCCTTTGACAGGATTCGAACCTGCATCCTATACGGAACCGCCATTTAGAATCCTATGGGCTCAGAGATACCCACATTAAAAAGGCCTTGTGCCACATTCGATCCCCGTGGGTAGATTGATAAATACCATCTATAAAAAGAACGTTAAACATAAAAAAATGTCTTTAATAAATAAATTGTCCATTTCTTAATATATATATATATATATATATATATATATATATATATATATATATATATATATATATATATATATATATATATATATATATATATATATATATATATATATATATATATTCCCTCTATCTTGCCTCTTTATTCTCGCTCCCACTCTCTGTAACTCCTTGCGTACTAGTGGCATCCCGCCTTGCTTGGGGTGAAATGCTTATATATATATATATATATATATATATATATATATATATATACTTATCACTGTTCACCCAGTGTAAGGCCTAAGTGCCACTCAAGGTAAAGGGTTAGTGAATGGGGATGTTTTCAGGATGTAAGGTGGTATAGAATATTATGAAAAGATGTTAGATAACAGTTGGCGCTTGGCTTGAAAAGGTTAAGATTGTAGTGACCAGAGAAACGTTCCATCGAGAGTCAGCTCCACATTTCAATTTCATTGATAAGGAAGAAGCCGTCTTAGAGGTACTTCCTCCTTATCAATGAAATATGGAGACAATGGAGAAAATGAGGATAGGTCGATTCAGTGTACGTGACTTGGCGAGCCCAAGATGTGAAGGTCTGAACTGGTGAGGCTAAGGAATGTAGTTCGTCTGGAAATACCAGTAGAGCAGTGCGAGTCTGTCAAAGTTACCTCTGTGGGGAAGAGGTTGAAGGGTGGAAATAATTTATCACCCAAAAGGCGGCGTAAACGGTTTTCAACTCATTAGACGCTTTAAAGTGGGGACTGCCTAGCTCTGGGCCAGACGTGAAACAATAGTTCATTTTTGGTTACGATCAGACTGAGATAGAGAATGCAGGGCGGTGTCAGGTGCTTTCTGGAGATGTACGGATATCCTTCTTTAGCGACGAATCGGATATACGAGTTCTGCATCAGGTTTAGGACTTTTACAGTGAACATCGCGGTCGTACAGTCCAAATAACCACACTGATAATGGCTCATGTGAGCCGAAAGCTTACATCGATGAACAACACAATAAAGAAATATCCAAACGTTGGAATTTTTTTCTTTTATTTTCTGAAATTAAAGCCAACATACGAAGATTAGAACGGGTATTTATAAAACATAACAGAAATTCGTTGTCCATTATATATATATATATATATATATATATATATATATATATATATATATATATATATAGCCCATTAATGAAGTATCTCTTGATATTCAAGGTTTACTTCCAATAACTATTTGCTCTGAAAGCGTTTTCCTAAATTAAGACTGATAGACATCATTTTTAAATTACCATATATATATATATATATATATATATATATATATATATATATATATATATGCGTGTGTGTGTGCGTTCGCGTGTGTGGTGTATGTATATATATATATATATATATATATATATCCCATTAATGATCTATCTCTTGATATTCAACCTTTTAGTTCCAATAACTACTTGCCCAGAAAGCGTTATTTCAAAGTAACTCACCGATAGAAATTTTATATATATATATATATATATATATATATGCATGTGTGTATATATGTGTATGCATATATATATATATATATATATATATATATATATATATATATATATATATATATATATATATATATATATATATATATATATATATATATATATAAGATTATACTGCAGCGGTTCTCAGAGTCACAGGTTAGATTCCTCCTATATATCAACAAGAACTCGGCATTCTGGATCAACATAAGAATGGCTTTGGAGTGACAGAAAACGTCAAGGGAGATGGATAGGATTTTTTTGTCAGGAAGAGATTTTAAGAATGGGGGAGCAGGAGGTTTTTTGCATGGAAGGCGACATCCTTTCGCTTTCAGCACAGATGGCAGTCTGTTAATATTAGCCGCACTTTTTGTTGTCGGCAAGAAAAACTTCATCGTCTGAGGGCCAAAATTCTGTTTCCAAATTAGGAGGTCATTGGTTCAAACGAGTTCAGAGATGATATGAATTTGGAAACAATTTTTTTTTTCTCTTTTTAATCAGACTTAACTTTGGCTTTTGCTCTTTTGTTTTTAATTTCGTTTTTTATTCGTATTTCTCCTTCTTCATCCTCTCCTTCTCGCTTGTTTTTCTTCTACCTATTCTTTCTTTCTTTTTCATTTTCATTTTTCTTTCTTCTCTTTCCCTATGGATCTTCATTCACCTTCGATTCCATCTTTTGCTTTTCCTTCTTTCCTTCCTTCCTTTCTTCCTTCCTTCTACTCTTCCTTCCTTCCGTCCTTCCTTCCTTCTATCCGTCCTTCCTTCCTTCTACCCTTCCTCCTACCCTTCCTCCTACCCTTACTTCCTTCCTTCCTTCTACTCTTCCTTCCTTCTTTCCATCCTTCCTTCCTTCTTCTGCCCTTCCTTCTACCCTTCCTCCCACCCTTCCTTCCTTCCTTCTGCTCTTCCTTCTACCCTTCCTCCTACCCTTCCTTCCTTCCTTCTGCCCTTCTACTCTTCCTTCCTTCTGCCCTTCCTTCCTGCCTTCCTTCCTTCCTTCCTTCTACCTTTCCTTCTGCCCTTCTACTCTTCTTTATTTCCTTCTGCCCTTCCTTCCTTCCTTCCTTCCTTCCTTTCTTCTACCCTTCCTTCCTTCCTTCCGTCTACCCTTCCTTCCTTCCTTCTACCCTTCCTTCCTTCCTTCTACCCTTCCTTCTTTCTTGCTTTCCTTCCTTCCTTCTACTCTTCCTTCCTTACTTACTTACTTCCTTCTTCTACCCTTCCTTCCTTCCTTCTACTCTTCCTTCTTTCCTTGCTTGCTTCCTACCTTCCTTCTGTCCTTCTTTCCTTCTGCTCTTCCTTCATTCTTTGCTTCCTTCTTTCTTGCCTTCCTTCCTTCTACTCTTCCTTCCTTCCTTCTGCCCTTCTTTCTACCCTCCCTTCTACCCTTCCTTCCTTCCTTCCTTCCTTCCTTCTACCATTCTTTCCTTCTTTCTACTCTTCCTTCCTTCCATTTTCATATTCCTTTTTTCTTACTTATCTTTATCTGTGCATCTTCATTCATCTTCGTTCCCATCTTTCGCTGTCCCTTCATTTTTTTCTTTCTTTTTTTCTTTCTTTCATTTCTTCTCCCGTGTATCTTCATTCACCTTCGTTTCGATCTTTTGCTTTCGCTCCCTCCCTCCCTTACTGCCTTCCTTTCGTTTCTTCTACTGTTCATTTTCATTCACCTTTGGTTCAGTTATCTTTCTTTCTTTCTTTCTTTCTTTCTTTCTTTCTTTCTTTCTTTCTTTCTTTGTACATCTTTCTTCGCATCCATTTCACTCTTTTTTTTCTTTTCCTTCCTTCTTTCTTTTTTTTCTTTTCCTTCCTTCTCTCGTGCATCATCATTCAACTTCGCTTCAGTTGTCTTGTATTTTTTTCTTTCAATTTCCCCCTTTTTCTTCCTTTTCTTCTCCCTCTGCTTCTTCATTCACCTTCGTTTCAGTCTTTTTCGCTTTGTTCTTTATTCTGCTCCTCTTCGCCTCCATCAACGCCCTCCCACGCCTCCTTCTCCTTCTCAGCATCATTTTCATTATTTTATGCCGATGAGTTATAAAGACCGCCAAAAGAGACCGCATCCTGTGTCAGTTAAACGAACGAAACTTTCTTTTCTTCTTTCTTTACCAATCTCAATTGCAAAAGCAAGTCCTCGTTGTAAATAACAATAAAAACAAAAAAACAAAAAAATGAAACAGACTTGGAAAACAATGAAAATATGAGACCGTTACAAACAAAAAATCCTGTCGTCTGTCTTAGATGGACTTGGATTGTCATTTCCAACCCTTTTCACGACGTTGGATGAATACAAAAACACAATATGCTCCCTTCTCCGACCCATTCGTTTGGAATGGAAGGAGGTAAAGATGAGTAAATAAAGGACACTGAAAGATAAGACATAACAATGAAAGCATGATAAAAAAAAAAATATACGAAGAAACACAAAAGGGGTCGCCTGGGTTTGAAACTGGATAGAGTGCAGGGAAGAGAGTGTCAAGTGTTTGCAGTTATTAGGAAAAAGAAAAAAAGAAAGAAAAATAAAGGATACACAAGTACAATTGAACAAAATATACTTCCAAAAAGAAAATAAACACAAATCAAGAAGACATTTTAGATTTCAATTACGTTGTTTGTAACATACATAGAGTCTTTTGTTGTGGCCTCCCCTTGTTGCTGGCGTTCGAGTTGATATTAATTTCTTCTTTCTTTTGCCGGACTTTTCCGAGATTTATTTTATTTGTTTTTTTTTTTTTTATGAGTTAGATATTTGTTATATATTTTCATTATGCCTTTAAAAATATCTGTTTTTTTTTCTGGAAAAATAAAGTTTGCCTAGAATCTGGACTATTAAGAGGAGCTAGTGAACTATAAGTATATTTGTGTGTGTGTGTGTGTGCGCGCACGCGCGTGTGCATGTGTGTGCGCGTGTGTGCGCGCGCGTGTGTATGTGCGTGTGTGCGCCCGCGTTTCTGTGTGTGTATCTGCGTGTCTGTGTGCACGCGCTTGTATGTGTGCGTGTATGTCCGTGTGTGTGTGTGTGTGTGTGCACGCGTGTGTGTGTGTATTTGCGTGTGTGTGTGTATGTGTATGTGTGTGTGTGCGCGTGTGTATATGTGCGTGTATGTCCGTGTGTGTGCGTGTCTGTGTGTGTGTTCTGTGTGTTCTGTGTGTTCTGTGTGTGTGTGTCTGTGTGTGCTTTGCGCTCCCGCGCGTGTGTGTGTAGGTTACAAACCACCAACGCTCCAAGTAAACAGTATTTATCACGGACGCTATTTTTGTTTTTTACTGCAGTTAGTAGGAATCGGACGTCGTTTTGTGGCGGGTGAAAAAGTTTGACTGATAAACGCTGCTGGTTTTTGTTGTCGTAAAAAAAACGTTAGGTTATCATCTTCAGAGATGTTTCGACTTGAAGGCGGGTGATTTCTCATCTTCAGCATGGCCGGTCGTTTCCAAGAATTAGCACCAACTCAATTCCATTTGTGTTTTCTAAGCCCCCACAGAATCAAATTGTAGTCCACATTGCAATATATATGAGTCTTTTATTGTGGCCTCCCTTGTTGCTATCTATCAAGTTCTTGTTTATTATTTCCCGGACTATTTTAGTTGTTATTTTTAAGAGTTGGATATTTGCAATCTTCTTTTCTTCATACCTAAAAGAAAATATGGATTTCTTTGGAAAATAAAGTTTGACTAGAATCTGGACTTTTAAAAATGGCTACTTTTTTTTTGTGTGTTACACACCTCTTAAAATCATTGTAAACATTATCCAAGGACTATTTATCATGAATGCTATTTATTTTTAATCTTTCTTCTATGTAATCCGTAGAACCGGACGTCGTTTTTAGGATGAAAAAGTTTCGGCCACTGGTTGTTGTAAAAAAGTTAGGTTATTATCATCAGAGAAGTTTCGACTTGAAGGCACGCTGTAAATCAGTCTAAATTCGGATCTTCAGCAGCGTTACTCGTCTATGAGCACGACCATCTGCATTTATTTATTCAACAACCACAGAGTCAACCTGTGGTTTATATTACAACTAAGCTGATATATCATGATGTCATTTCTGACCTTATATCTCTGGTCGGGACCCGGAAAGAAATGATTATACACCATAAATCAAAGGAAATAATAATAATAATAATAATAATAATAATAATAATAATAATAATAATAATAAATACAAGGATCTTTTAGTGGAAATCACAAAAATGTATCTGATTAATATATTAATAATTCCAATTTTCGTTGGAGTTTTGTGTTTGATTGAATATGTTCTGACAGACTCAATGAAGGCATCCCTGGTAGCCTATGCATTAAAGAAATACGAAAAACATATTCTCACAAGTTCAGCTCCCACCTTCCGAAGGTCCTTATCTATGTTAAATGTGTGTAACCTTAGGATGCCTTTTTCATGATGCCATTACTCACCTAAAGGTCCCTGGTTATTTTTTTCTTTGTATCTGGGTTTTTCTGTGTAGTTAATGGAATCGGAGGTCATTTTGGGGATGAAAAAGTTTTGATTGATAAATGCCGCTGGTTGTTGTCGTAAAAATAAAAGTTAGGTTATCATCATCAGAGACGTTTCGACTTGAAGGTACGCTGTAAATCAGTCTAAATACGTATCTTCAGTAGGGCTACTTGTTTACGAGCGTGCCCATCTGCATTTATTTTTTCAACAGCCAGAGAGTCAATCTGTGGTTTATGCTACAACCAAGCTAAGTGAACCATAGTTACATTTTAAATATGTACCACACTAGGAAGACGTACGATTTTGAATTCATAGTTGTCCTTCTCCTACATTGGTCGCCGATCACAACTATATATATAATTTCGTTACTCATAACTATATATATATATATATATATATATATGTATATATATATGTGTGTGTGTGTGTGTGCGTGTTTAAAAGCATATATTTTTCGTTACTTATGTTTATATATATATATATATATATATATATATATATATATATATATATATATAACAACTAAAAAGTTGCAAATTAAAAAAATAATAATGTTTTTTATGATCAGCCTCAATCTTTCTTAAAGATCGAGGCCGATCTGAAATATCAAATATAAATAAATACTTTCATAAAAAACATTATTATTTTTTTAATTTGCATTTTTTAGTTGTTTTATATACATATATATATATATATATATATATATATATATATATATATATATATATATATATATATATATATGCCTCATAACCCATTACTCAGGGATCTCATGGCGAAATGAATTATGAAAGATCGGGTACTCAGCCAATTTTATTGAAAAGACGTTTATCTCGACCTTTATGAATATATAACTTCTTGTGTACCAGGGTATTAACACCTTATAGATTAACCTTCTAAACGCCTAGCCCTATATATCCCCAAAACCCAGTCATTACATACTAACATTTGTGGGTTTCGCTACCTGTTACCAAGAATTCATTACATTACGTGGAATTAGCAAGAAGTTGCCGAGGTGTTATTTGGAATTCTTTCCAGATTATGGCTTTCAAAAAAAGGTGCTTATTACGATGAGAACTCATTTCACATCTAATGTTATGAAATAAGTTTCCAAACTCCCATCATTTAGAGAGAGCGACGATATTGACCAGAATTCGAAATTGGTTTGACAATTTCTCCTTTGGAGCCTTTAAGAATTACACCACCTGCACCTCCTCAAAAGTTCGGTTGACTGCTAATATGATGTGTGGGTTGGGTCATGTCGTTCAGAAATGGAATGGGTGATTGATTGATAATTCTTCTATGGCCTATCGACGCCGTTTGCAGGTTATTTAAAGCCAGAAATTATTTTTAGGAAGATAAAACATTTTTGGGAGGTAATAATTATTTTACTCATACTTCCATTAATTAACCTCTATCTGGGGAAAGAAAAGACGTAGACTCAAGCCATTGTCAAGGGTATGTGCGTCTAAGTGAGCTGACTGGAATTCGAACCCGGCTCCAATTTTCACCTCCGAGCTACTAACACGCGGTATTCTCAAGCGGTCACCCATCTAGGTACTAAACAGACCCGACGTATGGCTTAACTTTTTTGATTGTAAGTTGTTGTTTTTTGCAGATAATAATGATTTATTGATGCAAGTCTTACTGATTAACCTATAGCTGGGGGATAAAATGTGAATTCATACCTTTCTCAAAGGTATTTGCACGTAAGTGAATATAACGAACACAAAGGGAATTGGAACACGGCTCTCCGATTAAAATTAAGAGTCATTATCCATTAAACCACCGGCACATCCAAGCTTACACCACCTGGTATTCCGAAACGGTCACCTATCAATGTAATAACCATATATATAATAATATATATATATATATATATATCTCCGTTGCAATGAGAACGAAAAAATATATAAATTCTAACGTTCACAGTATTAATCCAAACGGAGGGTACGATAGACACTAACAGTATACTCACTACAAAGATGCAACTTCGTTTCGGTGCATTTCAGTTGCACTTCGACTGGTGAGAACCAAAATTGGTTAAGAATAATTCTGCTTGTAAGGACAGCCATCGAAGGCATCAAGGGTTCCATCTACCCGATTTCACTCACAAGTGTCGAGTCAATCCGTGGTATGTTTTTCAGGTACTTTTCCCTCAAGTTCGATAACATCAGGAAGTCTCCTTCCTGACAGTGAGATTCGAACCCGAGCCTCACGGAGAGAGTGCGAATGTTCTAACTACTGGGCCACGTTCCCATATTGGTCTTTATTGGACTTACGAAAAAAGTATTCCTAATGTTAAGCGAGGTGCGATAAACGGAATATAAAATTTAAAAAAAAGGAAATGATACTGCATTATTATGCATTATCCATCCAGGGAAAGCTGGACAATCACCACACGGATGAGAAAAAAAAACTTGAAGCAACAGAAATGTGTTTCTACAGAAGGATACTGAGAATTCCATAGACCGACCAAATAAGAAAAAAGGAAATCTTAAAGAAAATAACAATGTAAACAATACTTATACACTGAATCAGCTGTGAAAGTCTTAGCTGGTGAAAAATCATCATTGAAAATGGAAACGATGCTTTTAAACAATTCTCTTAAATCTACGGGCGTCACGCACATGTGCATAGGTTTTGTGCTTTCTCACCTGCTCGACGACGAGACAAGGCTAATCCAAGTGATTGATGAAATAAGAGAATTTAATTCTTTGTATCTGTTTTGCATGTGCAAATCAAAGAATTATGATATATCTTTACAAACGTCTGAACAAATGACTGAATCACAGACTAATATGGAAGATTAGAATCATACAGATATATTATGAACTTTGACAAATGGAAAACTTTTCATTGAAACTAGATTTGATTATGCGTGTCGCTTTTCTAGGCTTCATCACATCCAAAAGCTAAAGAAAGAAATCTGTGTATGTGTACCCGCTTAAATAGCGAATCTTAGTACTTTCCCACTAAGCTGGCGTTTCTCGTGATTAAAGAAGAAAGCTAATGAGAGATTTAAAAAAAAAAAAAAGCCGTTAATATGAGGCTGGTGCAAAAATAATGACGTAATAATGTCGTTTTTTGACGTATTTTTTAACGTCAAAAACGACATTATTACGTCATTATTTTTGCACCAACCTCATATTTATTCTGAATATTTTCTTTATATTTTTTAGTTCATGTTGAAAGTCGTTAATGTATTTTCCCATTTTTTTTTTTTTTTTTTTTTTTTTAGAATGACTAGAAAGCAAGAAATTCATATGGCCTTTTGTGAAATGAATCCAAGGCAAATCCCCATTCAGTCCTTTAGAATGGGTTTAAAGTAAAAGATTTTATAAGTTTTTTTTAGGTCTGTCCATGTGTTTTCCGTGTCGACAAAATGCGTTTAAAATATGATATAAATATCGACAAAGTTTTTAAGAAATTTCACAAATTGTCAAATTTCTTTAAAAACAGACAACCTTAAAGGTCCATAGATTATATTTTATTTCCCCAGGAATGGGATTTTTTTCCTGCTTCCTCAGATCACATTTCCAAGATTATATATATATATATATATATATATATATATATATATATATATATATATATATATATATATATATATATATATTAGGTTGGTGCAAAAATAATATCGTTTTTTGACGTTAAAAAATACGTCAAAAAACGATATTATTTTTGCACCAACCTAATATATATACATATATATATATATATATATATATATATATATATATATATATATATATATATATAAATATGGTTGGATAGATGTGAGCTTGTGACCCTGAGTACCGCACATATAATAAATAAATAATTATACACATATATATATTTATTTATATTTATATAGACACACTTTTCACACACACACACACATATATATATATATATATATATATATATATATATATATATATATATATATAATAAAATGGCTTAAACACTGATATTCCATGGTTATAATTTATGACATTGGAATCGTAATTACGATCAAATTCATCTGACCTACAAATTGAAAAAGTAATTAGAAATAATGCATCGGAAAATAACTCATATTTATCTGTTTCTCACTCTTTTAAACCGTTTTTTAACCTCTCTCTTTAAAACTTCTGTTAAATTTTAATCCCCACCTTCACTTTTAGGCCTTCCTGTTCTCATCTTGTCTGTTACCCCTCTCTAGATCTTTCTTTTACCCCTCACATTCGTCCCCCTACTTTCATTCATACATACACTCTCACTAAATTTTATTTTTGTTCCCGAAGTTATTTTTTTCTGATTTCTTTTTGAACTTGTAAATTTTAACGCCTCCAAAAAGAAACTGCCGTCTTTTCATCATAGAAAACCATTTCGCCATCCATCATTAATGCTTATGCTAACCACCAGGAGAACTATATATTTCGTTTTCTTGCTCTCACATTTTCTTCCGACATGAAGCGGAGCGATTATTTTGAATCAATTGCTACGTTTTTTGTTTTTTTTTTTAAATCGGTATCTCCCCAAGTAAGGCAGTAGAGCCACTAATGCACAAGGGGTGACAGGGTTTGGAGGAATTAGAAACAGAAACATTACTAACGAGCAGAAACAAAAAAAGTGCAATCATGGGAACATTAGATACCGATTGACATTGCATTTAAATTTTTGCAAATTAATATTGGCTGGAGAGCGTGAAGCCGGAATGGAGTTCCACAGACGAGGGGTGCGAGAAAGGAAACTCTCAGCGTAGAAGTTACGACTACATTCATTTAGCTGAACTGTAAAATGACGAGATCTTGCAGCCAGTTTTATATTACGCTTAAACTCGTACAGTCTACGTTCCATTGCGAAGAGCGATATTTATTTCGATTATTTACAGAAAATAAGGCCAAAAATTGGGAATGGTGAAAAAGGAGGGTCTTCTTCTGTCTTAACATTAAACTTAGCTAGCCACACCAAACATGCCACAATATTCCTTACACCAAAACAACGCATTCTTACTAACCATTCTTACAACATGCACCATAATGCCACAGTGTCTCTATGAAGATCCTATTTAGTCCCAATAGGTACAATTCATACCTGCGAGCGGTGTGTGTGTGTGGGGGGGGTAATAATAACAATAGCACGGAAACAGGCGCGATCAAGCTCAAATTTCAATCACGTGGTCACAATGGTAGCAACTATAAACACGCATGAGCAGAAAGCTTTATGACAAACCTAAAAATGAATGTCGAAAGTGCGGTTAATTTTTATTTAACCTTCGTAGTACTGCGCTTAAATTCATAAAGTTTAATCACCATAGCGAAGAGCGATATTTATTTTCGCTTATTTACAGAAACGTGTCACAAGGCCCAAAATTGGGAATGGAGACAAATGATAGCCTTCTTCTGTCTTAATATTAAACTTGGCTAGCCACTATCACTGAAACCAAACATACCACAATATTCCTTACACCAAAACAACGAATTTTTACTTATCATTCTTACAACATCGCCCATAATGCCTCAATGTCTCTATGAAAATGTCTGTCGGGTGGGGACGAGGAATAAAATAACAATTTTAAAAATCTAAACCATAGCGAATAGCTCATCTGAAAAATTACCATGAAAGCATTTATAAAAAAGGCATAGCGAGGCAAACTACTGCTACGATGGTTGGTTCACTGTAGCGTCCCTGACAATTCATCTTGTCAGAATCCCTTTTGCACATTTATAAATTTACCATTCGTCTTATCCTAGAATATTGCTGTCGTATCTGCTCTGATGCTACTGCTATATAACTCGTGATTCTTTACAAAATCCAAAGAAGTGTCCTGACCTGGCATCACTACTTTAGACACTTTCCGACCGCCGTGACGTAGCTTCCTTTCTTTTCCCACTTCCGTGGTTCTACAGAAGGATGCTAAGGATATGTACTGAGCGTGTGAGCAACGATGGAGTCTTAGGGTAATTGCAAACAAGGTGGAAGCTCATGCTTAACATCAGTAAGAGGCAACTGAAGTTTCTGGGACACATAATGAGGAAGGAGGGCCTGGAGAATCTGATACTCACGGGACGAATGGAGGGAAAGAGAGACAAAGAAAAACAACGCATGACTTAACTAGCGGACGAGCAAGTGATCTGGGGGATATGACAGAGGGAAGGAACTTGTTAAGAGTTGTAAGGGATAGAGGGAAGTGGAGAGCCATGATCGCCTACGTTCTGAAAGAACATGTCACATAAAAAGAAAGAAAGAAATGTTCTAATGAGCTCTCTTCCTTTGTACCTCGTCTGCACGAATTTAAGCGTAGTACTAGATTGGCAAATAGGTATCATCGTTGTTGAAATAACTAAATATAAGTTTTATTCCGATAGTTCACTTTCTGAGACTTGGAACTCTCTTCCTGTTTCTTGCACCAAAACAACTCATTCTTACTTACCATTCCTTAAACATCCACCATAGTGCCTCAATGTCTTTATGAAAAACCTAACTAGCATCAAGGAGGAGAACTCGCCAGACCAATTGTCATGAAAATATATATAGAAAAGACAGAGGCAAGCTACATGTAATTGGTTGAAGCCATGACGCTAAACTATGAAAAGATCCCTTAGCAATGCCAACATTTTACGGGCGTTTAGATCTCATGATTTTCAGGAGTGTCGGGATTAAAATACGTCAACTGCATCCTCAACTACCACCCTTCCCTTTCGATCGCGGTAAGACTTGTCACAAAAGCGGCAAACATCTTGGTGGATACTTACACGCTAACAGCTATCGTTTTTGCTACTTGTTTAAACCAATGTATACCGTTTCGTTTCTTGCGTAAAAAAGACACATCGCAGCGGTAGGAAAATGCCTAAAATCGAGATGCCAGATCAGAACCATTAACATTACAGACTACGCTTTGGATTTTGTAGAGAATCTCGATAATTATATACCGTGGCACCAGACCAGATATGACAGCAATATTTAATGCACGGATGAATTTATAATTGAATAAATGGATTTTGACAACTCATATTGTCTGGCACGACCTAACGTACCAACCTACTTAGCAGCTGACCTAGCAATTGATTCGCTTTAGACGATCCATTCCATGTCATCAGAAAAACATTCTCTTACTGTATTTTTGTGCGTAATTCCCATTGGAAAAAGGGGGACATATTTACATTGTAATCGTTCTAATGAGCTCCCCTTTGTTTCTCGACTGCACGAAATTAAGCGTACTATTAGATTGGCAAATAGGTATCATCGTTGTTGAAATAACTAAATATAAACGTTTTATTCCAAAGGTTCACTTTCTTGGACTTGGAACTCTATTTCCGATTTCTTGTTTCCCTGTCACCTACAATCTTTAAAAAGGTAACTCTAACGAAAATCGCCATCTTCTGTCTTCCTGAATTCTATTGTTTTATTGTCCTTTCTCATCACTAATTCTCTTCCATTCACAGTAACCCCTTGTGTCTTAGTGACATTATCGCCATTTTCTGTCTTCCTGAATTCTGTTGGTTTATTATCTTTTCTCATCACTAAAGTCTTCTCGTTCTCTTTCATTCCCAGTGTGTCTTAGTGGTATTATCGCCTTGTTTGGGGTGAAATGAGTAAAAAAAATAACTGTCGTTATCAGCCTGTACTTTTTACACTTAGGCGTATACTACATTTTAATTTTCTCCACCTAACCAAGTGGGAATACGAAGCAGATTGCGGCTTCCTTTTATTTCAAAGTAAATTTAGAGACGTCTCCATTATCATGGGCTCTATCGATGATCAGAGCATGTTGCATGCTGGGCTGTTTTTTCATCAGAAACATTTATAACACATAAAAAAGACACCAAAACTTGGCATTTAAAAAAAAGCATATGAACAAACGGGTACAGATAGATTGATCTTACGCTGAAAATTTTAGGATATCTGGTATCTTTTGAACAAATATTTTTTATTATTTTTCTTTGATTGCTTTCGCAGATAACCCTTCTGACCCAAACCCTAACCCTTAAGCTGCAGTTATTTTTCTCTTCTTTTTTTTTTTTTTTTTTTACTAAGACCTCACCAAACCAGACTCAGTTGCTGGAAACTCAGAGCTTTATTTATCATGACGTATCAAAGATGCGTGTGACGCACAAAATGAAAACAGACCAAGGCTTTGGTTTTAAAAATGCTGGCTTAGTAAAAAAGGAAAATAATAATAATAACAAAAAATGACAACAACAAAGGAAGAAGAAATTAGTTGAAAAGAATACAGTGGAAACTCGGATCACGAATGCTTCTCATCGCGAACAAATCTGTTCACGAAAAAAAATTTCGAAAAAAAAATGTCTCAGGATACGAAAGCTATCTCAGGTAACGAACGAAATTTCGGCGTACGTACGGTGTCTCAGGTAATGAACGAAGAGTGACGAATGGTGTCTCAAGTAACGAACGAAGTCTCGAGTGACGAACGGTTTTTCAGGTAATGAACGAAGTCTTGGGTGATGTACTGTGTCTCGGGTAACGAACGAAATCTCGGGTGACGTACTGTGTCTCAGATAACGAACGAAATCTCGGGGGTCGGACGGTGTTTCAGGTAACGAACGAAATCTCGGGTGACGTACGGTGTCTCAGGTAACGAACGAAATCTCGGGGGTCGTACGGTGTCTCACGTAACGAACGAAATCTCGGGGGTCGTACGGTGTCTCAGGTAATGAACGAAATCTCGGGGGTCGTACGGTGCCTCAGGTAACGAACGAAATCTCGGGGGTCGTACGGTGCCTCAGGTAACGAACGAAATCTCGGGGGTCGTACGGTGTCTCAGGTAACGAACGAAATCTCGGGGGTCGGACGGTGTTTCAGGTAACGAACGAAATCTCGGGGGAAGTACGGTATCTCAGGTAACGAACGAAATCTCTGGGGACGTACGTGTCTCAGGTAATGAACGAAGTCTCGGATGACGAACGGTGATGAAAGAGAAGAAATACCAGAATGGCAGTTACCTGGTGTTTCTATGCAAGGGACCCCACTTCCGAACAATAACCTCTCTTCCCTTCCTCAGCACATTTTACTTACGCTATCAACTCTCCAAGTACGGTGAAACTAAGATAATTTTTAAGTCTATATTTTATTTATGCTTATTTTTTGTTGTTTGATTTAATGACTTTCATTGGTTTAAAGAATTGTTGTAAAAGTTTAAATAAGCAATCATCTGGGACCCAGAAACGGATTAATCTATTTTACATTGATTCTTATAGGGAAAACACTTTCGGAACGAAATCGTTAACAGTTCATATACAATAATTACTCGTCATACATACTTCTCCATATCACCAATATTCATATAAACCAGGGCTTGTCAACCTGGGCTACATCACTCACCGGCGGGCGGTCTCACCTGTTGGCTGGGCAATGGACAATTTAACGGAAAAAAATGGTGGACCACTGGAAATTTTGGTAGGTGATATAGGATTTTGAGTATTAAAAAGGTATTTCAACATATGCTACAAGATATACAAATCAAAATAACTATAAACAGGACGTTAAAAGGGAAAAAAATGAGTCCAATTCCGAGATAAGATATAAATATTTTCGCAAGCAAAGTATATTTTGGTATTTTCTACAGTTTTGAGAAGGGTCATTAGCATTCAAATAATTATTCAGACGAAGTAAAATTTTCCGGATATAAATTAGATAAAGGAAAACAAAGAACAACAAATAATATTCGTTGAATTTTTATTAGTTGCTAGAAGTGTATAATCTTTTTAAGTTCATAATTATGAATAAAAATCATTTAATTTTATGTCAGCTCCTTCAAAGCTAACCCTAGACATAAAACAAATTTTGACCATAAAACTAAATTGTATATATATATATATATATATATATATATATATATATATATATATATATATATAGTTTTCAGTGGTCAAGTTTGCTTTCGTTTGTTTTTTTAATACGGTAGTAGCAGCAGCAGGCACTGCTTAAGTCAATGTTATTAGCTAGCTCCTTTTAGTATTTTTAAGATATTGTATAGTCAGTTTATGAACCAGTAACAAACTTTTACCAAACAAATTTAGTATACTTTTGAATATTTACTATTCTGGTGTGCCGGGAAAAATTTTCTAGGTGAAAAGTAGGCGATGACTCAGCAGCGATGGGAAACCCTGACTTAACGAATGTAAAATTCTGACATTTTTATATTATATAAGCTAGCGTTAGACATTAATTTCCAATCTTTGTTATAGTTGTCGTACAATTAAAATACTTTTATATACCCAATCATTAAGAGACACTTAAATTATAGTAAGCATTTCAAGAATGAAACCCAAACGCAGATCTAGGAGCCTAGGGGATATATTATCTTATTGAGAAATAGTAGAGCCGAGTTCGAATTCCATTCGAGTTCATTACATTGACTTACGTGCAAATACCCTTGGGGAAAGGTATGAATCTACATCTTTCCTGCTAGCACCAGTTAAGAGTACACCTCTTTAATCATTTCACCCCAAGTAAGGCAATACAGACACTAAGACGGGATTACTGTGACAATATGAGAGGAAAAACCTTATTAAGGAGAGAGGAGAATAAGAAAACAGAAGATGACGACTGACATTGCATCTAAATTATTTGAAGATCAAAATAGGACTGGCTGCGTCTTATTGCCATGGGTGGCAACCGGCCTTAGGAGGAGGAGAGCTTTGAATGCATAAACCTCCGACTATGGGTTAAATAGTCTAACCAACCCGAAGTTGGTCAAGCGTGGTGTGTACGGCTACACAACCCGAGGACATGGTTCTATAGGAATGAAAAGGACCTGGATTTGGATTTGGAAAGACGCCATTAGGTAAACAAGTGACATTCACACACTTAGTTTGATACATACATACACACTTGCTTATATCATCTATGCGCCATGTTTATTTAGGGCGTAGGCGATTATGGCTCTCCACAGTTTTCTGTTCTTTGTAGTTCTTACGAAATTGTGCTTTTTCGGTATCTCCCCTAAACGTCTATCGTCTGGTTTACACTCTACCCCGGTCTTTTGAACAAAGGAAAAGGTTTATCCCTTGTTTTCTCTTTAGGATTGGATTTCAGGTTCCTCCCAAAGTTTTTTTCATTCTCTTTCACTCCGAGTAGCCCATTGTATCTTAGTCACATTATCGCCTTTCTTGGGGTGAATTGGTGAAAAATAACAAAATAAATCTGTTCTGCCAACCATTGACAGTTCGTTAGGTAGGCTATGCACTGTTGGCTTCTCTTCCTCTTGCCTACAATAAGACCTGAGAGTGTCAAATTTCCGAAGCCTTCTTTCCCCATTATGTGCTGTATAAATTTTAACTGTCTTTTTCTGATATTAAATATAAATGTTCCTTTTCTTTTTTTTTCTAAAACATTATCGTTGCTCACATGTTTAGTCCATAGTATTCTCAGCATCCTTCTGTAGAATCACATTTCTGTTGTCTCAAGTTCTTTTTAACGCTTCTAACCCGAACCCTAACCATTAAGGTGCAGTTATTTATTTATTTTTATTTTTATTTTTTTTTTACTAAAATCTCACCAAATCAGACTCAGTGATGGCTAATGAAAAAAAACATCTGTGATAAGATTGTTCAACATTCTCTATATTCTCCGTTATATTGGAGTACCGTTATTACATCACAATTTAGTACTCTTTTTTTTATTATTTTTAACGAGAATTTCCTGTTTCTTAATACTTTCCTTAGCATTTAGAAGGCTTCTTTCGTTATCCTAAAGCGACTTTGGATTCGTATGCCGTGGGCCTATTCCTTGAATAGGTTCTAGAATATTCTAATATCCTTCGTAAATATGTCACGGTTACCTAGCAGTTCCAGCAGTTCTTTGTCACAACGTGCTTTATCAAACCATTTTGCCTAATCTGTAAAAAACTGCAATTATTACATATTAATGGCATAATAGGTTAACGAGACGGCTACACATCCAATAATAACGAAACAACATAGAATTTAAAAATCGAAACTTTTGCACATAATTCCAAATATTTCCGATGAAGTTAAATAAATAATGAAAATGAATGAATCTTTAATAGGGAGACGGAAAAAGACATGGAAATCAATCAATAGTCTATCAAAGAAGCCAAATGGTAAAGGATATAACATCACACCTGCTTTCGGTTTTGAAGTATGAGAGCACACAGTTATATAAACAACTGCACATTATAGAATCTAGTCCAGTATCGCACACACGGCAGACAGAACATATGTCGGCCTGGGTATGACAATAAACTACGTCCAATAACAAGTCCTCTGATCAGGACGCTTAATTGCTGGTGTTCCCAAGTCCACCCTGACCCGGGGTGGTAGAACCTGTTGGAGTCCCAGATATGGGCAAGTAGTTAGCCCCCAAAATGGGGTTAGAGCACTCTGAAAATGTAAAAATAGGTTTTAATACCGGATATATTTTGTAAAAGGTTATTACCAACAATAAGTTTTTGAAGAAAAATTATTACAAGCTATACATTTTTTAAATAAAAAAAAAAAACAGCAATATATTTTTGTAAAAAATATTACCAGTAATAAAAATCTTGTGGGCATTAAATAACCCATTGTGGTTGATATGCCGTAAAAAACAAAAAAAAAAAAAAAAACCAAAAACATGACCAATAATAAAAATCTTGTCGGTATTAAACAACCCATTGAGTTTGATATGCCGTAAAACAAACCAAACCAAACCAAACCAAACCAGTAATAAAAATCTTGTCAGCATAAATAACCCATTGAGTTTGATATACCGTAAAACAAAGCAAAGCAAACCAAACCAAACCAAAAATATAACCAGCAATAAAAAAAATCTTGTCGACATTACATAGACCATTCAGATTGATATGTCGTAAACCAAACCAAACCAGCAATAAAAATCTTAAATAATCCATTGAGATTGAAATAACGTAAACCAAACCAAACCAAACCAAACCAGAATATATTGTTTACGTATCGAACCAGAAGTTTCTTGGGCCGCATATATTATAAATTAATATCAAGTAATGCAGATTTTAGCATTTTGCTGGCATATCCAATTCATTCAATGTCCATTGCTACTCATTCTATATATGGTTTAAATAGTATGGTAGACTGGATTCTACAGCCTTGGGAGGCAACCAGTGTTATAAAAAGAAAAACTGTGAATGCCAAACACTCAAGTTAAGATGAAACTTCTCCGCTATCATTCCCAAGATTGATTGATATCATTGATTTTTTCGTTTTTTTTTCTTTCTTTTTTTTCAGTCAATCAAACTTTTGCAGGCTATTTAACGCCAGAAGAAATCTTTTTACATAGTACGAAATTTTTGGAATATAATTTTTAATGAATTATTGACACAAGTCCTACCAATTAACCGCTGAGTGAGGGGGAGAAGTGGGGTCATACATTTCCCCAAGGGTATTGGCGCGTAAGTGAATATAACGAACCCAACTGGAATTGGAACTCAGCTCTCCGATTTCAAGTTATAAGCCGTTAACCATTACACCACCCGCACATCTAAGCTTAAAGCGACTAGTATTTCCAAGCTGTCGCTCATCTTGTTACTGACCAGGGTTGATGTTACTTAACTTCGTTGATCGTACGTGTAACGATGTTTCAACGTGATATGGCCGTAAAACATCTTTCCCTAGAGATGGAAATTCTTAAATAATAAAGAGAAAGGTGTACGTGTACATCGTCTATATTCTGGTAGGATTTGGCATTTAAAACAAGAAGTGTTATAACTTTAGGTTTTGGGTTACAGGGAATTTACAAATTGGGGACACCAAGATGCCTTCTAAAAGCTAAGCAAAGTATTAAGAAACTGAAAAGATTTGTTAGAAACAAATAAAAGTGTATTGAAGTTAATTTAAATGTTTTACTACAGAAGGATGCTGAGAAAATCATGGGATGAACATGTGAGATTTAAATTTTAAAATGTAAACAAAAATGAGACTTGATATGTCCCAGAAAGGGATATATTTGAACGAAGTAGCTAAGTGGTTTTGGTTACTATAACCAAGTAGAATACGGTAGCAGTAATCGACTGGTACGCGTCGTAGTCGCAGGTAAGAAGTGTAGGTCAATGGCGTAGTCCAATGGACGTCGTTGTAGACTTAGCTCTCAGACTAAGGCTTTTGACTCTCGTACACGTCCGTCGGTGTTTATGGCGGACACCAGCCAATCATATTCCAGTGAGGGGGAACACAGGTGTACGCATATTCCATTATATCAAGACTTATACTTAACATCAGAAAGGGGCGGTTGAAAATTATAGGATACATAATGAGGAAAGAGGGCTTGGAAAATAAAATACTCATATGGCAGATTGAAGGCAAGACAGAAAGAGTAAAGCAGCGTATAACCTATCCAACGTAACCTCCCTAGAAAGTTTGTGTAAATGGATGAAAGAAGAAGAAGAAGAAGAAGAAGAAGAAGAAGAAGAAGAAGAAGAAGAGGAAGAAGAAGCAGGAGTAAGTGGAGGCAGAACAAGTTCTTAGGAGAAATAACAAAAAAAGGCAACGTTTAGGAAGCGCTACAAAGGAGAGGAAATTGTGGAGAGCCATGATCGCCAACGGTACGAAGAAGAAGAAGAAGCTTAAATAAATGGATGGCAGAGCTGGGTTTAGCAGAAATAACAAAAAGACCAGATTTGTTAAGAGCTACAAAGGAGAGGAAATTTTGGAGAGCCATAATCGACAACGTCCAGTACACAGAAAAAGAAGAAGTACTTGTTTGAGTAAATAGATGTCAGAAGAGGTTTTAAGAGAAATAACAATACGACAATGTTTTAAGAGCTGTAAAGGACAGGAAATTGTGGAGAGCCATGATCATCAATGTTCTGAAGGGATGCATCACAAAGAAGAAGAATCTTGATTAAATGGAAGCGGAACAAGGTTTAGAAGAAATTACAAAAAACAAAAAACAACATTTATTAAGAGCTACAAAGGAGAGGAAATTGTGGAGAGCCATGATCGTCAATGTTCTGAAGGGATGCAGCACAAAGAAGAAGAATCTTGATTAAATGGAAGCGGAACAAGGTTTAGAAGAAATAACAAAAAACAAAAAACAACATTTATTAAGTGCTACAAAGGAGAGGAAATCGTAGAGAGCCATGATCACTAACGTTGTGAAAAGGCAATGTACAATAATAATAATAATAATAATAAGAAGAAGAAGAAGAAGAAGAAGAAGAAGAAGAAGAAGAAGAAGAAGAAGCTTATGTAAATTGATGGCAGATTTGCGTTTACAAGAGATAACAAAAAGACCAAATTTATTAAGAGCTACAAAGGAGAGGAAATCATGGAGAGTCATGATCACCAACGTCCTGAAGGGGCACAGCGCGTAGAAGAATACGTACCTGCTTGATTAAATAGACAGAACAGGGTTTCGGACTTATAGCAAAAAGACAAAATGTATTAAGAAGTACAAGGGAGAGAAAATTGTGGAGAGCCATAATCGACAACGTCCTGAAGAGGTACGGCACACAGAAAAAGCAAAAGAAGTACTTGCTTGAGTAAATAGATGGCAGAACAAATTTTAGTAGAAATAAAAATACAGTGTAACCCGGATATAAGATAAACCCGGATATAAGAGAGATTTTCTCTGGTCCCAAATTAGAGCCATACTTACCTAAACAAAATAGACCAAACCCAGATATAGGAGAAACCCGGATATTCTCCGGTCCCGACAACTCTCTTATATCCGGGTTACACTGTAAGACAATTTTTTTAAGAACTGTAATGGACAGGAAATTGTGGAGAGCCATGTTCGTCAACTTTCTGGAGGGATGCGGCACAAAGAAGAAGAAGAAGAAGCTTGAAAAAATGGATGGCAGACCTGGGTTTAGGAGAGATAAAAAGACGAAATTTATTAAGAGCGATAAAAGGGAGGAAACTGTGGAATGCCAGGATCGCCAACGTCCTGAAGGGGCAGCAGCAGCAGCAACAACAACAGCAAGAAGAAGAAGAAGAGTGATTTTGCTTACTTTTCAAAAAGCCGTATCAATTAATGGATTCCCAGTATAATATTTCTATAACTGTTGCGTCTCTGACGTCAAGATGATCACATTTCAAATCTAAATTGCTTGTCCATTTAAAATCCTACATTTATTCAAACATATATCGAACATTAATTTGGAGCGGCAGTGATAAAAAATGACTTCAAAAGGCAACACATTTCGGCCTGCGCTCATTTTCTGTTTCCCTGGGGTTATTTTCACACAGAAAGAGGATTTAGCCCCCACGGCACAGATGTTCATTTTAATTTCATTAAAATTGTGTGTTTGCATGGACACAGGTATATTTTAATTCAACGAGAGACCGAAAAGTTTTTCTGCAAAATAACAAAAAAATCTAATTACTTTTACGATAATTCTATTTGCTAGCGAATAATTTCCAAAACTTTCAATAAAATCTTATAATCATTTCAATTTTTTTAGGATAATAAAAAAATAATTAACTTTATTTTTTCTATCTTATTTTACGAATTTATTGCTCAGCCCAGGGAAAGGTTTGCGGGTAGGAGAAGAATGAATGGGTCTTATATCTTATTTCAAACCCACTCAAATTTTGTGTGTATGTATGTATATGCGCCTGCATACACTGACTGACACAGGCATATGTAACTCACACATACACAACGTAGTCATGCACATATACATTACATACACGTGTACAAAGTCACAAGCGCATAGTGTGTGACGGACAGAGAATAGACTATTTTCTTATTATAGAGATTACTAATAATTAATATTGCTGAATCCTTTGCAAAGCTTTAGGCAGTGGATAATTTTTTAATCAGTTCTTATCTAATGTCTGCTCGTCGTAACTTGTTTTTGAAGTTACAGACAGAAATCTCTTGGGGGTTTAATACTGACATGAATAGTATTTTGAAGATAAGGACGATTCTACTTAATAATAATAATAATAATAATAATAATAATAATAATAATAATAATAACAATAATAATAATAATAATAATCTTCATTTACTACCACCTCTTCTTACATACATCATTCAGTAAACCTCTACCTTGAGTGGCTGTCAGGCGTTGTAGTAGGTGAACTTTTTTGGTATAGATCTGGTTAAAAGTATTAGGTTGGTGCAAAAATAATGACGTAATAATGTCGTTTTTGACGTATTTTTTAACGTCAAAAAACGACATCATTACGTCATTATTTTTGCACCAACCTAATATAATTGGACGAAGTTGGATTACGGTAAAATGGGTTTTTTTTCCAATTTGTCCTTGATTTTTCTAAGATCGTTCTGGTATATATATATATATATATATATAAGAATTTATGTAAAAATGGCAACGGAAAAAAATGGCAAAAATGGAGAAATAAGAAAAAAATGGCCAAACGAAAAAAAAATATAGATTAATATCTACTTTTGACATTTTTACCCTTTGTAATTTTTACCGCTACCATTTTTACCGAGCACCATATATATATATATATATATATATATATATATATATATATATATATATATTACCAGCGATACTTTTGTGAAGAAAAAATATCAGAAATAAATTTTTGAAGAAAAAAAATACTAGCAATACATTTATAAAGAAAATTATCGCCAGCAATAAAAATTGTCGGCATTAAATAAACTATTGTGGTTTATATGCCGTAAAACATACCAAACAAACCCATAAACAATAATTAAGTTCAATGTTTCTTAAATTTGGGAAATTTTCCGGGTAAGTAACGTCATCAGCATTTTAAACCTTTGGCGACTTACACTAAGGAAGGTCATACGCGCAAACATCTTTTGCTTTTGAAACGTGAATCGTCCAAAAGTTTTTTTTTTAAAAAAAGAAATGTTTTCATTTCAAAATAAATGAACTAGAAATAAATTACACGCAGCGACATGTTTTAATCACACTATCATCAGTTATAATAACATCTTTTAATTATAAACAGAAATCTTTTCTATTAGGTTGGTGCAAAAATAATGACGCAACAATGTCGTTTTTTGACATATTTTTAACTTCAAAAAACGACATTATTACGTCATTATTTTTGCACCAACCTAATAAAAAAAAAACAACAACCTTCCTACCATTTCTAATGCATGTGCATATGCTTATGGTCTTCTGTAGTTAAATAGTTGAGGTACCTACTACGAAAAATGATCTTGAATCATTTTAGTAATGCGGCCCGTCTTGTGATGAACCATACATCATGTGACCAACTCCTCGAAAATGGTTTTCTATGCCTGAACTCGAGCAGGGGTAGCCAGACTTGCTTAATGTAAAAGCAACATACGATAAAGTTAAGATTTTTGAGAGCTGCAAGACAACAAAATTTACACATACGCTTTTGTTACACAGACATCAACATTAAACTTATGGTTTAAACCAGTGGGCTCTCAATTCATAACCATTAAATAATTATAAAGCTTTTTTTTTTTTATTTATCTTTTATGTTAACTGTGGTGAAAAAGAACTCAGCCAACATATTTCTACGAGCCGCATGTTAAAGGTCAAAGAATCACATGTGGCTTGTGGGCCGCGGTTTTGGCCATTCCTGATCTTGAGTAATATCAAAAGAATATTGAAATAAAAACAAAACAAAACAAAAAACAAAAAAAAAACATAACTTCTCGTTGCAGTGATGTGTGTAGTGCGTCATTTTGGAAATAAAATTACCCAGTCGCTAAACAACTGATTTTTGTAGCAGGGTCAATTAATATCATAGATCTAGATATATTGTGTTTCGGTCTATGCTAGAAATGCGTTTCGAAATTGTTATGGTCCAATTTCCTTGTAGCACGGTGATGGTCCAAGTTCCTTGTAGCACGGTGATGGTCCAAGGTTAGAACCAATGAAAGAATAACACGAACACAGGTATGGAATACAAAGATATATTACAACAGAAATATAATATTAGGTTGGTGCAAAAATAATGTCGTTTTTTGACGATTTTTTTGATTATCGTTCACCCATTTATCCAACTTTTTTGACTTCCCTATTTGCTTTAAATGGCGAACGACTGTTGAGTGGTCGACTTCGAGTTCAACAGCAACTTCTCGTGTGGTTTTGCGAGGATTGGCTTCAATTAAGGCTTTCAAATGTTCGTTATCAACCGCAGTCGGCCGGCCGCGACCGTCTTCATCTTCGAGGTTCTTGTCACCATTGCAAAATTTCTTGAACCACCGTTGTGCCACACGTTCGTTAGTGGTTCCTGGGCCAAACGCATCATTGATATCACGAGCTGCCTCGGCAGCTTTTCGGCCTAGTTTGAACTGGAACAAGAAAATCGTGCGGATTTGAATTTTGTCCATGCTGTCGAAAAGCCCGCAAAAAAAATGAATGAAGAGATTGAGAACGGTAACGAATAACACGATTCAATAGGGCGAAAAACGCGCTTCAAAATGATATATAACATGGCTATATATATCAATGAATTAATTCAGAAATCATATATAAAAGTAACATATGTGAGAAAACGACATTATTTTTGCACCAACCTAATACAAAGATGTAGAAATATTAGTAATGAGTATCAGATTTGGTTAGAGTGAACTATGTTGTCTCGACAAGTATCACTATTCCAATGCCCTTACAATATGCTCTCAATTATCTCCTCGTCTTACAATATAGCGATTTTCCAAGGCCGTAAGTATGGGGCACCCAGTGAGGATCGAACTCACTACTCAGTTGTAATATTAGGTTGGTGCAAAAATAATGACGTAATAATTTCGTTTTAGACTTTACGTCAAAAACGACATTATTACGTCATTATTTTTGCACCAACCTATTAGATCTAGCGAGAGAAACTTTCTAAACATTACACCACGTCGAGGTGCCCCAGTTTTCGAAGCGTAGCTTGGATGTGGCACAAGGCCGAAAATATAGAGCACCCAGTGAGGATCAAACTCACTACTCAGTCGTAATTGTTCTAGCGAGACAAGCTTGCTAACCATTACACCACCTCGAAGTGCCCCTCGTCTTACAATGTAGTTGCGTAGCTTAGATGTGGCACAAGGCCGAAAATATGAGACACCTGGTGAGGATCGAACTCACTTTTTAGTCGTAACTGATCTAACGAGACAAGCTTGCAAACTATTACACCACTCGTCTTACAATATAGAAATTTTGTAAGCCCGGCTTAGATATGGCACAAAGCCGAAAGTATGGGGTACCCAGTGAGGATCGAACTTACTACTCAGTCGTAATTATTCTAGCGAGACAAGCTTGCAAACCATTACACCACCGCGAGGTGCCCCTCGTCTTACAACATCCCTCATACCTCTTGAGAGGTGCAGTATTTATAATGTCAGGAATAGTCCATTATTATTATTATTATTATTGGTAAGTTCCCATAACTAAAAGAGAACATCCACTGAAAAAATTAGGATTTCAAAAATTTAATTGAAGAAATGACAGTTTCTTGGCGTCTGGAATGGAAGTTAACGCGTTCTTTTCTTCTTCTATGTGTCGTGTCCCTTCAGGACTTTGATGATTATGGCACTCCACAATTTCCTATTCTTTGTAGCTTGAAATAAAGTTTTGTTTTGACGTTTTATTTCTTTTAGGTTTTCTTTGACGTGTAAGATTGTAAATTTGCATTGGTAACACTCGGAAATCGATTGAGAAATATTCATTTTAATAAGTTGTTAATGAAATAATTGTAATTACAAAAGCACGCAGGTGTAGGCTTTAAGAAACCTTTATTCAAAAGAGAATACAAGGTCCGCGTATAGTGTTCTTTTATAGTCCCAGTAAACAGAAATAGATCTCACAAAGAGGAGATTAACAAAACAAGAGGAGACAACTCTTGATTATTCATAACAATCATTTCTTTCATATCTTTTTTTGATTTTGCTTCTGCTTAGGATATCAAACGTGGTATTTATTTATATACACCCTCTCGCTTCTTCTCTACCTCTCTCCAATAACGTTAGACGCTTTTTCATTTTCAAAATTCATTTTAAACGTTCTTATCGAAAATTAGTGAAGGTACCGAGACTTAAATAAAAAAAACAAAAAACAACAGAAATAAAAAAAAATGTCAGGTTCCTAAATTTACTGTTTTTTTAACAGTATCATTCTCCTTGAAGCATCGTAAAAATTATATGCAAAAAAATAAAAAAAAATATAAAAATAAAAAAATTTCGATGGTTTGTGAATTTGGGGACATAGTCATTGTGAGTTCAATCCCTGAGCCGGGTAGGCTTGGAATCAGTGGAAACATAAAAAGCACTAACTAAACAATATTAAAAAAAAAAGAAACATGCAAAGAACTAGACGATATATCGGAACAGACATGAGCAGTGGAACGAGAACAATCAAACCCCTTAGAGAAAAGGTTTATGCTGATGAAGGCCGGAGGGCACAACGCCCGAAACGCTGTGATGACAATAGCAAAGATGACGAAAATCGCCTGCATGTAAATAACAAAATGTTCCCCTATATTTTACGATTGGACGAGTCTATTTAAGTAGATCCAATAAAATAAAATAACTGTAAAAATGATAAAATGGGGGGGGGGGTCATTAATACTGGCCTTTTGTCCAGACTGAAAGAACTAACGCTACTTCAAAAAAAAAAAAAAAAAAAAAAAAACGTAAGCAAAAATTCTGTCTAAATAAAGCTACAATTGTGTCAAAATGGCCGATTTTAATGATTTTATTGAAAGTAACCAAAAAAATCGATTCCAATCAATATAATTTCTATTTGAAATACGCCAGAGTATTTTGCTTACTGGAAATAGTAAATTTAATCATTTAGCTTTCAATGATAGCTAAAAAGAAATCTTCAAAGATGATTCTTCATTTTCAAAAATTCTTTTTAAACTTTCGTATCTAAAATTAGTGGAGGTACCTAGATTTAGTCCCTATAATAAAGTTTAAAGTAGTAAAAGTGTTGGATTAAAAATAAAACCATTAATTCACTATAAATTGGTTTGTTTACGTTTGGGATATGAAACTTAGCACATATGAAGCTTTATTTATATATATATATACATACATACATATATATATATATATATATATATATATATATATATATATATATATATATATATATATATATATATATATATATATATTAATTAGTCCTTATACTAGTACCTACGTGTTGGTGTGCGACTCGATGAATTACTGCTAGTTGGGCACAAGGCCTGTGAAAAGTAAACAAATGGTTTATGGGAGAGACACTGCTACGTAGACCAAAATAAAATCTGACGAAATAGTTGTAAATGATGCTGATGCAGATGAGTCACATTTTTTTAAAAAATAGAAAAAGTTAGAAAGATTATAGAATAAAAAATAAGGAATACAAATTTAAAAATTAAAAATTAAAGACACTGTTTTCGCATAGCCGATATAACCTTAATGGTTAAATGGAGCTAACTTGGTAAGATGCTTAAGTCTTAGTAAGGTCAACTAATTCATTAGGAAAGAAATGAAACATTAAAAAAACAAACCCAGATAAATATAAGCCAAGTAATTATAATATTAAGTTGGTGCAAAAATAATGACGTAATAACATCGTTTTATGACGTATTTTTTGACGTATTTTTTAACGTCAAAAAAACGATATTATTACGTCATTATTTTTGCACCAACCTAATATATGGAAAAAATGAGGAAATAAGAAAAAAAAAAAAAAAAAGAAATATAAAATATAAGGGAATTAAATCGTTGTGTGTACAAAATATAAACATAGTAACATATGTGAGAAAACGACATTATTTTTGCACCAACCAAATTATAAGGAAATAGTATTAGGTTGGTGCAAAAATAATGACGTAATACTGTCGTTTTTTGACGTTAAAAAATACGTCAAAAAACGACATTATTACGTCATTATTTTTGCACCACCCTAATAGAAAAATAAATATAAGAGAAATAATGGATATAATTAAATATCTACGGGAATTAATAAAATAATGTTAGAGACATTGTTATAGGTTTGTCATGATAACGTAAACAGGTTAGTGTGAAGTAAGCTGGTATGACACTTAGTTCCTGATAAAATAAAAAAATAAGGAAAAGGAATTAGAATCAGACAGGCTTCCAGTATTTTAAAAGATACAGCCTGCTATGCCTACATGCGATCATTAGCCCAGTACGCTTATTAAGTAGGCCTAATGATGAAAGCGGAGACTTTAGAAATCCATGGTAATATTTTATTTCGCAAGACCGATTATTGATCTCGCCTTGTCTCATTAGACCAAAAACTTTTAAAATTCTTCCAGGCGCAGGTGAAAAGAGGAATTTTCAAACATAATATATGTTTTAAAATAAAGTTTTATTATATATCTCTCCCATATATATATATATATATATATATATATATATATATATATATATATATATATATATATATTAGGTTGGTGCAAAAATAATGACGTAATAATGTAGTTTTTTAACGTCAAAAACGACATTATTACGTCATTATTTTTGTGTCAACCTAATATATATATATATATATATATATATATATGTATCTTCCCCTATATATTTTTCTCTAGACATGCATATCACTTTTTTTGGGACCCCTTTCTCTTTCCTGTTTTTTCCCTTTCTCATATTAAAACTTTATATTAAAACACATCTTATGTTTGAAAATTCTTGTTTTCACTTGTGCCTGGATGAATTTTAAATCCATTTAATTATGAAACCGTTTGGTCTGATGAGACGAGATCCATTAATCGGTCTTACGAAATAA
>OZ010611.1:32881183-32936183 GCA_963932145.1 Acanthosepion lycidas
AGTGACCCAACGAGTCACGGCTAGTCTAGTTTACAGTAAAATTACCAACAATACATATTATTATTATTATTATTATTTTTGTTTGTAAAATTCCCAAAGATACTTATTTATAGTAAGATGACCAATAATACTTTTAAAGCAAAAGGGTCATGTATTGATTATGAGCAACAATAGATTTTATAGCAAAATAACAAACAATACACAGTAGCGTGCAAAGTGGAGGGCAATGGGGCGAGGTCCCCGGGCGGCAATCTCTGGAGGGTTGGCGCATCCGATGGAATATATTATTTTTATTGCAACAAAGGCAGAGATAAGGAAGAAGAAGAAACAACTTTTTGTTTTTGTTTAGCAAATACACTTAAAATTAGATATTAAAAATTAATAAGATAGTTTTTAATTTTAGTTTTAAAATGTCTATATTTGTGTGCTGGTACCTACTTGAATCCAAAGTTTTTCACACCTGATTTTGGCATCAGTTCTTTCATATTAATTTTTCAATTCTGTGAACAGGTAGTGAAAAGAAAGTTCAAAAAATATAAAGGATGGGTGTAGAAATAGAATGCCATAAAATCAAAAACTACTTCAAAAAAGATTCTTGGTTATTATTGAAACAGGTACATTTTCATTCTTGGAGAGCCAACTACTTTCAAACAAAAAACTGTATTGCCAGTACATTTTATCCGTAATTGAAGGAAATACAATTGTGTTCAATATATATTTAGTTGAATCGATAAAATTGTATTCAAAATATTTAGATTTCAGCACTAAAAAACCCATAGAGGTTGATATGCATCTATACACGATCAACCAAGAACCCATTAACACACATGTCATGAAGTGATATAGAACATGAAAAAGAATTAGAGTCTGTCTATATTTCTGAGATGAGGTATTATGTACATTATTTACATTATTCGGACTATTGTCCTTATCTTTGTTGCCATATTTATTACAACGTTTCGGCCTTTCAGTATCTGCCTATATTTCTGAGATGAGGTATTATGTACATTATTTACATTATTCGGACTATTGTCCTCATCTTTGTCGACATATTTACTACAACGTTTCGACCCTTCAGTATCTGTCTATATTTCTGAGATGAGGTATTATGTACATTATTTACATTATTCGGACTATTGTCCTTATCTTTGTTGCCATATTTATTACAACGTTTCGGCCTTTCAGTATCTGCCTATATTTCTGAGATGAGGTATTATGTACATTATTTACATTATTCGGACTACTGTCCTCATCTTTGTCGACATATTTACTACAACGTTTCGACCCTTCAGTATCTGTCTATATTTCTGAGATGAGGTATTATGTACATTATTTACATTATTCGGACTATTGTCCTTATCTTTGTTGCCATATTTATTACAACGTTTCGGCCTTTCAGTATCTGCCTATATTTCTGAGATGAGGTATTATGTACATTATTTACATTATTCGGACTACTGTCCTCATCTTTGTCGACATATTTACTACAACGTTTCGGCCTTTCAGTATCTGTCTATATTTCTGAGATGAGATATTATGTACATTATTTACATTATTCGGACTATTGTCCTTATCTTTGTTGCCATATTTATTACAACGTTTCGGCCTTTCAGTATCTGTCTATATTTCTGAGATGAGGTATTATGTACATTATTTACATTATTCGGACTACTGTCCTCATCTTTGTCGACATATTTACTACAACGTTTCGACCCTTCAGTATCTGTCTATATTTCTGAGATGAGGTATTATGTACACTATTTACATTATTCGGACTATTGTCCTCATCTTTGTCGCCATATTTATCACAACGTTTCGGCCGTTGTACGCTCCGGCCTTCTTCAGGTGGTTGGAATTTCGAACTGAACCCTTTATTTCGCTCACTGGGGTAGACTGTTCTAGTTCCACGTGCCATGTTTGATAGATATCAGTTATCAGTTATCTCCTGCTAATTTCCCTCTGAAAGTTCTCCACTGCCTTAACTGGGTATTGAACTCACGCTCTTGGTCCCATGTGTCCTCATATAAAGGCGTTGGTTAGATCCAGTGACAGGACCCAAAGAGTGTGAGTTCAATACCCGGTTAAGGCAGTGGAGAACTTTCAGAGGCAAATTAGCAGGAGATAACTGATAACTGATATGGTACGTGGAACTAGAACAGTCTTCCCCAGTGAGCGAAATAAAGAGTTCAGTTCGACATTCCAACCACCTGAAGAAGGCCGGAGCGTACAACGGCTGAAACATTGTGATAAATATGTCGACAAAGATGAGGACAACAGTCCGAATAATGTAAATAATGTAAAAAAGAATTAATATTGAGAATAAAGCTTAGAAAAAGAATGTATATTGAGAAGAAGTATAATTTTTTAGATATTTTGAGATAGCTCTGCATATATGAGGAGACATTGTGGAGTAATGAAGGGCGGCTCGGATTGAGGAATCGGAGAGCAGAGTTCGAATTCCAGTCGAATCCATTACATTCACGTACATGCTAATACCATTGGTAATGTTATGAATCCTCTACTCCCTTTTATGGATAAATAACAGATCGGGTTCTGTAGCCTTGCATGGCAACTGATCTACCGCAGAAAGAAATAGTAACCTAATGCGGGAAAAATCTGCCGATCCCGTTACCTGATCGCCTAAGTGTGTATCACGGATGGCACATAATTCACTGACTGTATATTCTGTTGGAGTCAAATTTTTTTTTTTTTTTAATTCAATGTTTTTTGTCAATCCTCGCGAAGAAAATTGGCATGAGACATGGTTTCTGAACGCTCTGGACGTAAAACCATAGTAAAATTGCTTAGTTAATATCTCAATTAATGAACGAAAAGTGAAGGGCTTAAACAGTTACGAAAAATAAGAAGAAGGTTGTTTTTTTTTGGGGGGAGGGGGTTGACAAAAAGATATGGAGAAGAAATTTAAAAAGATACGACAAAGAAATATGCAAAAAAAAAAAAAAAAACAGAGGAGAAAAAAAAAACCCAGACCAACCAACGAATAAGTAAATGAACAAACATGTGTACGAATAAGAAAAACAGATGGAGAACGAGAAGATTGGATAGTGGATAGAAATAGTGGGCTGTAGAAGCCGGACATCGGAGACTGTGAGATCGAAGCGCAATGACATGTGGGCTGAAGTGTATACGTGGACCGGGAAAAAAAAATAAGAAAGAAAGAAAGACAGTAGGGTGAACGGAACGGTGTGGGGGTAAAAAGTGCTTATAGGAAAAGGGTTAGGGTCCTGCTGTACTGGAATTAATTGCTTCGCCAAATCCTAAACAACAGGACAGGATTAATTAAGGCCTAAAGTCACATATTTGTGTAATATGGCTTTTAGTAGATTTAATAACGCGTAAACGAGCAGAACTCGTTTAGCGTAGTTGATTTGTCATGTGTTACTTCCTCCAGGTGTTGACAGCGCGACAGACAGTTAGGAATACGGACAGGCGGATAAGCATTAGAGCAATGCTCTGGTGAATAAGTGGGGGTCGTTAATAGAAAATAAGGTCTGAGGTAGTTGGTTTTGGCGGGAGTAGATTAGATTGTTATGCGTTTAGAAAGAAGTGAAAAAGAGGCTGGAACATTTAGTTGAGTAGATGTGAAAAGATGAACGAAGAGGAAAAAAAAAAGGATGTACAAAAAGAAGTAATATAAAATAAAATAAGAGAGGTAAAAAAAAAAAAAGCAAGATATAAAAGGGAGACATAAAAAGATATAAAAGGAGTGTAATCAAATGTAAAAACAGACGCGTAGATAAAAAGAAAACATAAAGAAATGTGCGAAAAGAAAATATAAAAACGTGAAAAAACAATATATATATATATATATATATATATATATATATATATATATATGTATGTATATATTGATATGTAACTATATATATTAATATTTATACAGATATAAGAAAGAATGAAATAATATATATGTATATACTGATATGTAACAAGATATATATATATATATATATATATATATATATATATATATATATATATATGTTGATATGTAACTATATATATTAATATTTATATAGATATAAGAAAGAATGAAATAATATATATGTATATACTGATATGTAACAAGATATATATATATATATATATATATATATATATTGATATGTAACTATATATATTGATATTTAAACAGATATAAGAAGAAATAATATATATGTATATGTATATATTGATATGTAACAATATATATATATATATATACATATATATATATATATATGGATATTTAACTATATATTGATATTTAACAATATATTGTTATATAAACTAATATAAGAAAAGAAGAAATAATATATATGTATATGTATATACTGATATGTAACAATATATATATATATATATATATATATATATATATATATATTGATATGTAACTATATATTGATATTGAAACAGATATAAGAAAAGAAGAAATAATATATATTTATATGTATATACTGATATGTAACAATATATATATATGTATATATATATACATATATCTGTGTGTGTGTACGTGTGTGTGCAGGTATGTAGAAAAAAAGGAAAGAACACGTTAGGTAAATAATCCCGCGTTCTTTATTATTTTCGTTTTTATTTTTAAAAAACAGTGTTCAATACAGAATTAGAGCTTAAATTATAATTATTTTTTTTTTATTTTTTAAAAAATAATTATATACATATATATATATATTATATACATATATATATATATATATATATATATATATATATATATATATATATATATATATATATATATATATATATATATATATATACTAGACATTTTCTGCGACACGCTGACGAGCGATGAAATTTTCGCGGTATTTAGTATCGTTGAAGTTGTCTGTAAGATTTCTTGTCGAGATTTACAAACTCTACATTTCGTTCAGTTTTGGAAACCCGATCAATGAAATTTGAACAAAGATGATTTGTTCGGAAAAAAAAATTTAACAAACCGACTTAACGGTTAAATAATTTCTTTAATTTAATTTAATTTTATAGCCCTTCATGGCAAACAATATTTTTTAAGAACATTTATTTATTTTATTTTATTTTTTTTAGAGCGAAGAATAAATTCTTAAGATTTCTTACTCTTGTGCATAAAACTGCTCATGCCTAAATATTTATTTCTGGAACCAAATTCCATATTTTTGAAGCGTTTGGCCTTGGGATTTATTTATAGTTCTCGTAAAAACAGGGCGAACTGGAAACTGGAATCCTGTATATATAATCTTAAAGAAAATATATGCAAAAAACAATATTGCATTTTCATTAAATGTGTATTTGTTATTTTAATCATTAAATTCTTTTTTAAATAGTGAAAGTATCTTGTATGTTAAATAAGAAAACGTAATTCTCCACCCAAAATTATTGAAAATTTATTGTACTAAGCTACGCACCCTAGTATGACAAACTGTACTTTGTACCCCTTTATCTGTTTGCACTTCTCTCTAAAATTTTGTTTCGATCGGTCAATGAAAGGCTATTTTATATTTTATATACATATAAATATATATATATATATATATATATATAATTATTTATTTAAAAAATATGATTCCAACTCGCTACATAAGAGGTCTTATGTTTCTTTGTGAAAGAGATATAATAAAAAGAATAAAATAAAAAAAATAAATAAATCTCCATAGACGTTGAGCCAGACTATGCGAAAACTTCCTCCGTCGTAAATTTAGCCCCCCACACCTTACCCTGACCCGGCATCTATGAAAGTAACTCTAGACTGATACAAATTATTAACACCCCACCCCTGCCTATTCTAAACAATCCGCCCTTGATGTTACCATGGAAATTTTGACTTCAATTCTGACCATACTATTAAAACTCGTAAATTTCAGAAATAAGTTATTCCAAAAAAAATTTCACTTGAAGATGGAACAGAGCCTACTTTAACTCAAGTTAATTCAAATATTATTTTGAAGTTTTCGGCTTTGTTTTGAAGCATGAGACCTCTTATCTAGCGAGTTGGAATCATAATTTTAAATAAATAATTATATTTATGGTCTACTTTCGTATCGAGCACTATTTTTTTAAAAATAATAACAAAAATACTAAAGAACTTTGGATTATTTACCAAACCAGTTTCTTTCCTATTTTCTATAATATTTTCACACACACACGCACACACACACACACACACACACACACACATATATATATATATATATATATATATATATATATATATATATATATATATATATATATATATATATGTATATATATGAGTGTGTGTGTATATATGTGTGTGTGTGTGTGTGCGTGTATATATATATATATATATATATATATATATATTGAAATGGATTGAGTCCGACAATTATATAATATAGCTTTTGTTTGTACGTTGTTTTAATAGAAACTATTTATTTGCTCACTTTTTAAATAAACAGTAATAATTACATTTACCACGGCTTAAATGTTCAAGCAATTTCGTAGAAAATATACTTTCTCCGACAAAAATCCAACCTGTGTCCTATACGAAACCATCAATTGATCTAACGTGTTATACCATTCCGATATATATATATATATATATATATATATATATATATATATATGTGTGTGTGTGTGTATGTGTGTGTATGTGTGTGTCTCTGTGTGTGTGTGTGTATATATATATTTATATATATATACATGTTATATTGCACTCAATTTAAATTATATATATATATATATATATATATATATATATATATATATATATATATATATATATATATACGCATAATTTAAATTTAAATTGACTGGAAAATAATATGCATATATATATGTATATAATCCATATATATATATATATATATATATATTTATTAAAGACATTTTTTATGTTTAACGTTCTTTTTATAGATGCAAGTATTTAAGTAAATGCTCTGTTTATAATAAACTGTATTAAATAACATTTACCGGCCTGAATGTCCGAGAAATTTTCATAGAAAATATTCGTCCTTGGACAGGATACGGAACTTATACATATAATTTTAATTAACGGAAAAATGCACACACACACTCACTCACACACACATATATATATATAAATAAGGTAAATTTGCTCTTCATTTTTTGTTTGGAAGTAACGTGTGATGATCCGGAGTCCCTTTAAAACGGCCGTGGGGAAATAATTTATTATATGGAACCTTAAAGTGGTCTGTTTTTATTTAAATTATTTGCTTTCAATATACATTGAGCTCTCTGTATTATATCCTCCTTAGGTTTACCCATACGGATTACCTAGTTTTTCATAAACTATATATATATATATATATATATATATATATATATATATATATATATATATATGTATATATATATATATATATCCAAACACACATACACACATAAACATATATATATATATATATATATATATATATATATATATATATATATAAGTATTTCTTTAGAAAATCACTACAAACAAAATGGCTATTTTTGTAGTGATTTTATAACATATTTATCTTATAAATTTTCTAAATAAATAATTATATCTGCTATACTTTGTATTGACCACTCTTTTAAGAATAGTAATTGTTGGTTATTGGAATTCATTTCGTATACTCCAATTATATACTTGGATGGATAATATATATATATATATATATATATATATATATATATATATATATATATATATATATATATACACAGACACACAAACACACCCACATATATATGTATATGATTTAAATTGACGGGAAATAATGTAAATATAAGAATTAAATTCGTAGAAAGATCTATAAAAGATTTAAAATAGTTTCATTAAAAATGAAAAATTAAAAAAAGTTAAAATAAGAACAAAAAATGCAAACAAAAACTACACACAAAGAAGGCGACATTAAATGTTTAACAAGATTATGGCAAGATTTACAAAGAAATTTATAAAAAGAACCTTAAAAGAGAAACGTACAAAACATGCCAAAAAAATGTTTATTATATAAAGTTTTGTCATATAAAATTTCATTTAAAATATCTCATAAAATTTTATAATGAAAGTCAATGTTCCCACACGCAAATTAGTATTTCTAAATCTATGTTGGTAAAATTTTCATTTGGCAATTAACTAATAAATATACCATGTACATTTGAGCTCATGTTATATATGTCTACCTTTAATAGTTATCTGGTAGCCTGAACAATGCCGGTGAATGGTTCTCGTGCTACCCTCACGAATCTATGATAGCCACACCCATTCTACTACATCTCACATTTTATAAGATTGTATTCATAAAAAAATATTCAAGCTAGTTTAAAATTATAATTTAACTTCTAACGGATCATATGCAAGTTTGTCTTCTGATTGAATAATATGGCGTAAATCGTTCCGTATATTTTGCTGAAGTTGATGATCTATGTTCTAAAACAGTTGGAATCCAGTTCATCCAAAGATGATTATGTGTCTTGGCACGAATAAATTTTTATTACTTTTTATAAATCCTTACCTTGTAACAAAGAAGATGAACAGATGTAAAAAGATTTGAAAGATGCAAGAAAGATGAAAAGAAGATGTAAAAAGATTTGAACGATGCAAACAAGATGCAAACAAAACGTTAAAATATTTGAAAGATGCAAAGAAGATGAATAGAAGATCTAAAAAGATTTGAACGATGCAAAGATGCAAACAAAATGTAAAAAAAATTGAAAGATGCAAACAACATGTAAAAAGACATGAAAAATGCAAACAAGATATAAAAATATTTGAAAGAGTCAAACAAGATGCGAAAAAAATTGAAAGATACAAAGAAGATGCAAAGAAAATGCGAAAAGATTTTAAAGATGCAAAGAAGATGTAAAAAGATATGAAAGATGCAAACAAGATGCGAAATGATTTGAAAGATGCAAAGAAGAGGCAAAGAAGATGTAAAACGATTTGAAATATGCAAAGAAGATGCAAGCAAGATGCAAAAAGATTTGAAAGATGCAAAAAAATTTGAAAGATACAAAGAAGATGCAAAGAAGATGCAAAAAGATTTGTAAGATGCAAAGAAGATGAAAAAAGTTTTGAAAGATGCAAACAAGATGCAAACAAGATGCAAAAAGATTTGAAAGATGCAAAGAAGATGCAAACAAAATGCAAAAAGATTTGAAAGATGCAAACAAGATGCAAACAAGATGTAAAAAAGATTTGAAAGATGCAAAATGATGCGTGGAAAGATGTAAGCAAATATAGTAAGAAGAAAAAAGAAACCGTGCAAAACTTAAACAAAACCCAAAGTTCGTAAAAAATCAGAAAAAAGCCAAAGAATAAATTTAATAAAATGACTTACTGATTGAAAACCTTATCAACCTTTTGCAGCTTATTTAAAGCTAGAACACATTTTTTACATTGTAATATTTTTTGGAGATAGGAATGATTTACTGATAAACTCTTACTAATTAATCCATAGCTGGGGTAAAACGAGGGAGATTCATGCCTTGCCCAGGGGATTTGCTCATAAGTGAATATAGCAAACCCGATTTGAATTGGTATTCCGCTCTCTCATGCTTAATTCCGAGCTGTTATGAATTACACTAACCGCACATCTAAGTTTAAAGCACCTAGTATTCCTAGGTACCCTTCTAGTTATTGACCAGGATCGACGTTGCTTAACTTCAGTGATCATACGAGAACCTATATTTTCATGTGATATGCTCGTAATTTCTTAATACCAACTGCGCATACAAGCTTACATTACTTGGTATTCGTAAGCGGTTACCCTTCTAGTTACTGACTCTGTTCGATGTTGCTTAATTGTTTTTGATCATACGAGAATAAAATGAAAGATAAATGAACTTAAAGAAGACTAGAGATGGCCAAGAAGAGTGGAATAACATGTACGATATTGACAATAAAAATATGGACGTCCCTATAAGAATATATTAGGTTGGGGCAACAATAATGACGTAATAATGTCGTTTTTTGACGTATTTTTAACGTAAAAAAACGACATCATTACGTCATTATTTTTGCACCGACCTAATAGAAAGAAAGAGATATGAAAGATAAAAAGATGAAGAAGTGATTTTTTTTTTTTTTTTTTTTAAAAAAAGAAAGAAATGTAATAAGAATTATAATGTGGATGGATGGATGTCCCCAAAAAGAAGAAACATTTAGAAGCAAATAATTCTAAAATCATGCAGAGGAAAACATACGCATTAAGCGATGAGAGGAGCAAAAGTTAGAGGCAATAGATACGCGGAAAGCAGAAGATTAAAAAGAAATCTGAAAAGGTTTATTGTGGTAGGAGATAAAAGTGGCTCTTAAAGTTGACAGAAACTAATTTTTTTCCTATGACTTCTCTTTTTTCGTTTGTCATCTTATCATCTTTCTTTGCATTACTCTCCTTCTTAACGTTACTTTTCTTTTTTACCTTACTCTCCTTTTTTACATTACTCTTCTTCTTTACGTTACCCTTTTTTTACATTACTCTCCGTCTTTACGTTATTCTTCTTCTTTAAATTACTCTCCTTCTTTATATTACTCTCCTTCTTTACGTTACTTTTCTTTATATTACTCTCCTTCTTTACGTCACTCTCCTTCTTTACGTTACTCTTCTTTTTTACATTACTCTCCTTCTTTACGTTACTCTCCTTCTTTACGTCACTCTTCTTCTTTACGTTACTCTTCTTTTTTACATTACTCTCCTTCTTTATATTACTCTCCTTCTTTACGTTACTCTTCTTCTTTACATTACTCTCCTTCTTTACGTTACTCTTCTTTATATTACTCTCTTTCTTTACGTTACTCTCCTTCTTTACGTTGCTCTTCTTTATATTACTCTCCTTCTTTACGTTACTCTCCTTCCTTACGTTACTCTTCTTTATATTACTCTCCTTCTTTACGTTACTCTCGTTCGTTACGTTACTCTTCTTTTTTACATTACTCTCCTTCTTTATATTACTCTCCTTCTTTACGTCACTCTCCTTCTTTACGTTACTCTTCTTTTTTTACATTAATCTCCTTCTTTACATTACTCTCCTTCTTTACGTTACTCTTCTTTTTTACATTACTCTCCTTTTTTACGTTACTCTTCTTCTTTATATTACTCTCCTTCTCTCGATATTTTATTTCTTAACTTGGTCTTCATCTTACCGCTTCTTCACATTCTATATTTCTTTTTCCTTCGCGTGCGTCACTTCTTCCACTCCGCGATTCTATCGTCTTTCACGTATACACAGGCGCGTTCGCGCACACACATTCTATCTCTAACCTTACATTACATTGTTTTGGAACAGAGAATGCCAATGACATATCTTAGACAATGCCATATGAATTGGTATCGGTCTAGCAAGTCCAAAAGTAGAACGCGAATTTAAAATAAGAAAAAAAAATCCTCTGGGTTCTTGGAGGTTTTTGTCTCTTCTCTATTTCCTTTGCGTTTTCTTTTTTTCCATTTGACTTCACAGTGGTTCTCTTCAGGTCCAGTGATTACCGCGTTTTCTTATTAAAGAGTTTTGTAATGGGGACCCGAGACAAGAGTTAAGAAGCAGAATCGAGACAACGAAGAATGATAAGCACACAAAGAGAAATAGGTGGAGCGTATATCTCGTTGTGCACGTAGTCAGAGATGAACTGAAACAGATTTGCGTGTGAGAAGAAAAGGATTAAAATGCCTGACATGAAAAGAAGAAAAAAAAAGTTAGATTTGGGTTAAACATTGATTTAAACACTGTAATAATCATCGTGGGCTATAATCGAGAAAAATAATAGATGTAAATTTCTGTCCACCAGAGAAGTGATCAACATGCGTAAAATGGGACGTGCCTGAAATATTACACCTAACAAACATGAGTTTCTTCTAAATGAAGCATTTAAAGCTTTCCACTTAGGAAATGCATACGCGATAGATACCTTTATTGTTCTTGAGACTTGAAATCCACGGTTTTCCTGGAGTAATGGATAGCGGTTCGGATTGAGGAATCGGTAGAGCCGAGTTCAAATCCCAGTCGAATCCATTACATTCACTTACATGCTAATACCCTTGCAAAAGGTATGGATCCTCTTCTTGTCTCCCCAGGAGAATTAGCAGGACAGACCGGGTTCTATAGCCTTGAATGGCAGCTAGTCTAACGCAGAAAGAGATGGCAATCAACTGCGGGAAAAAAAATCTGTCTCGTCAGTCATGTATCGAAAAATACATGATCACATAAGCGTGTATCACGCATGGCACATAACTGTTGATGTTTTGGTTATTAACTTAATGATTGGATAAGACCATGGCGAGTTCTACGACAATACAATATACGTAGAATTTCCCCTATCGCATCGTTAAGTATTTGAGCTCATCAACTTTAGCAAAATATTGCAATAGAAATCACAAATAGGAATGCTGGTCGATTATTTTAAGAAGTATGGAGGTACAAATGAAAACATTTGAAATTAACACAATTTTTCTCCCATTACTCACATTATTCGGGCTGTTATCCCCATCTTCATTGCCATATTCACAACGTTTCGGCCTTTGTACGCTTCGGCTTTCTTCAAGTGATTGGAATTTCGAACTGAACCTTTTATTTCGTCCACCAGGGTAGACTGTTCTAGTGCCACGTGCCATTCCTCTTTCGGCTGTCTCAGATATTTCCATTTAACTCAACTCTCTAAGCCTTGGTTTACCACTGCCGTGGCCTGGTATTGAACTCACTACTCTTTGGGTCTAATCAATTGATCTAACCAACGTCTTTATCCACTAGACCACAGACTTTCTATAACGTTACAAATACGTTACGCGTGATTGTAGAGGTTTACATCTGGTATTCCCAAGCGGTCACTTACCTAAGTACTGACCAGGTTCAAGGTTGCTTAACTTCGGTGATAGGACGAGAATGGGCGTTTCAATGTGATATGGCCATAAGCTAGAATGTGTATATATCACCTAAAATGAATTCTCATAAAAAGAATACGAAAATAATTCTTGTTAAGTGAAGTGAAAAATACGAAAATAATTATTGTTAAGAAAAGAAAACGATTTTACAATTGACCAATGAGGACAATTCTTTTAGGCTACAGGTCTTCGCAATATTACCATAACGTTTTGAAAATGTCGGGGAAGCGTGGTCAGTTTGGAGTCAGGAAAATAACTGAACGCCACATATTTCCCTCAACTAAAATTCAACGACTTTGAAAGTTTGCATGAAGATTCCTTGTATTCATTCTAAGTTATCGGCAAGCGATGTGTAATCGGTTGTTCAAATTCCGGTTACACACTTGTTTGTTACGTTCCACTAATACATGAAACCATTCCATAGACTACCACATAATTATCGATTAAATAAAAGACTAGATAAGATTCTCTAGCCTTGAATGGCAGCCAGACTAAAGAAAGGAAAAACCCAATCCATCGTAATTTCTATATATTAAAAGCGAAGGAAGTTGGGAAGACCCACGATTGCCAATATCCTTCAGCGACATGGCATTAAAAACATTCATTCTAAATATTCCTGGATGTTATAGATTAAAAACTAAAAAAAAAGGGAATTTAATATATACTCAAAGGGAGTAATGGATATCGGTTCGGATTGGGAAATTGGAGAACCGAGTTCGAATTCCAGTTGAATCCATTACATTCACTTACGTGCTAATACCCTTGGGAAAGGTATGAATCCTCTTCTTCTCCCCCAGCTATGGGTAAATAGCAGGACAGACCGGGTTATATAGCTTTGTATGGCAACTGATCTACCGCAGAAAGAAATGGCAACCTACTGCGGGAAAAAGTATTTACCTCGTCTGTTATATATCGAAAGATACATGATCACCTAAGCGTGTATCACGCATCGCACATAAACGACTTAAATTCACGAGACCGGCTCATATTTTTCGTTTACACCGGATTATATTTATCAATGACGTGATTTATTGCTGCGTACTATTGTGGATTTCTGAGGTCAAGTTTTTTTTTGTTTTTGTTTTTTTAATCATTTAATTTCAAGTAAGGCGATAATGTCACTAAGACGTAAGGAGTTACCGGGGTGGAAAAAAAAAATGGAAGACTTTTGGAGAAGGAATCGGAAATCCATTCCTAAACAGGTAACAAAGTATAAACATCTATTCATTTTCAAAAGACGGGGAAGGAGTGTGAACCGGGAGATGAATTCTGAAACGGATGCGGGAAAATTAGAAGAAAGAAAGCGGAAGGAATTAGAACGACGTGAAGGAAGAAAAGAATAAGTGACAAGAATCAATGAACAAAAGCAACAAGAAGAACAATTAAATAAGTTATTAATGGAAAGAAACAGAAAAATAATTGATGAATAAAAAGAAAGGAAAGCTGAAACTGAGAAGTGTATATTTTCTTTTTACGATGATGTTCAACTTGTACAAGGCCGGGGTTTCCTTTAGGTGCTTTATTTAACGGCATATCAACTCATTATGGGTGAGTAATGCCGAAATTTCTATTATTGGTAATTTTTTTTTTAAAGGTGTCTTGCTGGTAATTTTTTTTACAATGAAAATCTATTACTGAGATTCTTACTGCAAAAATGTATTTTATACTTTGATAATGTTTTGACCCCAGTTTAGGGGCTCAATATTTGCCCATAGATAGGACCTTAGCAGGTGCTATAACCCCGTGTCAGGGTTGATCTTGGAACAACAGCAATTAAGGAGTGGTTCTACGTTCCTCAAAACCTCCGAATCAGAGGCCTGTACAAGGCCGGAGTGCCACTCGAGGGAGAAGATTACAATGTAAGAAGCACAGTTTATATGTGGGGAAGATAAAGAATAAAAGAGGAATTCAATCATAAATCAGGAATAAAAGTCAACTTTTAGAATTCACGTTGTTAGCCGGCATTTTAATTTCAGCTGTAATCAAGATTTTCAACAGCTACAAACTAATCCGTAAGCCAATCAACAACAATAACTTTATTAATTCTTGAGTTAAAACAACAGGTCGATGTTTTTTTTTTTTTTGGTGGGGGGGTTTCGAAAATTTAGTCTTCACACTTCTTTGAGGTCCTATCTTAAACACGGTTTTTATGTTCCTCGTTATCAAATTCCGTTTTTATCAATTCCATCATTATGCGGGAACCGTATTTCGAATTTGTTCAGAGAATTTTTTATATCAATTGTGTGTGTGTTTGTTTGTTTGTATGTGTGTGTGTATGTGTGTATGTGTGTCCAAGACATATTTGCGTTTCTGTTATTTCCTCTCATAAATGTCTGCCAACGGTTTTCGGAATGTGCTGAACGTGTTTAAATTGCGAACTGTTATCGCAACATTTAGCATCGTCGTGTTAATTTGACAAGCATTTGTGAATGTCAAACACGTTGCGTATATCTGATTCAAACAGTTCAAACTTGTTCCTTTTAGTTTTTCCCACTTTCCTTCTTCATTTTCGCCTCCACATACGCCTTCTCCTCCCCCACATTCCTCCTCCTCCACACTCCTCCTCTTCCCGTCCTCCTCCTCCTTCTTCTTCTTCTACTTATTATTATTATTATTATTATTATTTTATACCTAACTTTTTAAAGACCTAATTGCTTATTTTTATTTCATTATTTTAAGAATTTTTTTTTGTTGTTTAATATTTATTCATTTCTTGATAATTCTTAATAAATTTTATCTTCCTTCTCGTTCTTTATCAATTTTCTTCATTTTTTCTTTATTTTTTATTCTTCCTTCTCGTTCTTTATTCTTTATCAATTTTCTTCATTTTTTCTTTATTTTTTATTCTTCCTTCTCTTCCTTTATTCTTTATCAAGTTTCTTCTTTTTTTCTTTACTTTTTATTCTTCATTCTCGTTCTTTATTTTTTATCATTTTTCTTCATTTTTTCGTTTTTCTTCACTTTTTATTCTTGCTTCTCGTTCTTTATTCTTTATCAAGTTTCTTCTTTTTTTCTTTACTTTTTATTCTTCATTCTCGTTCTTTATTCTTTATCAATTTTCTTCATTTTTTCTTTACTTTTTATTCTTCCTTCTCGTTCTTTATTTTTTATCATTTTTCTTCATTTTTTCTTTTTCTTCACTTTTTATTCTTCCTTCTCGTTCTTTATTATCTGTCATTTTTCTTCATTTTTTTTCCTTTACTTTTTATTCTTCATTCTCGTTCTTTATTCTTTATCAAGTTTCTTCTTTTTTTCTTTACTTTTTATTCTTCATTCTCGTTCTTTATTTTTTATCATTTTTCTTCATTTTTTCTTTTTCTTCACTTTTTATTCTTCCTTCTCGTTCTTTATTATCTGTCATTTTTCTTCATTTTTTTTCCTTTACTTTCTATTCTTCATTCTCGTTCTTTATTCTTTATCAATTTTCTTCATTTTTTCTTTATTTTTTATTCTTCCTTCTCGTTCTTTATTCTTGCTCTTTATTCGTCAATCTTACGTCTTATTCCTCTTCTTTTTTACTTTATTCTTTGTTTTTCTTTATTCTTCATTCTAGTTATTTACTATTATTTCATTTTTAACAAATATAAGCAACGTCGAAACTGGTCAGTACATAGATGGGTAACACCTTTGGAATACTCGGTGCTGTAAGCTTGGATGTGTGGGTGGCTTCGTGGATAATGGCTCCGAATTGGAAATCGGAGAGAGCAATTCTAATTGCATATTTACTTACATGTAAAACCATAGGGAAAGGCATGAAACCTTTTCTTCTCTACCAGCTATTGGTTAGCTGGTGAATTATTATTATCTTCAAAACATTCATACAATCTAAAATCTAAAAGTTTTTTTTCTAGTTTTAAATAACCTCTAAATGGTTGTTAAACCGTAAAAAAAATAATCATTGCATTTTCATTGAATAACGCTTAATATTTTCACTATTTACATTATTCGGACTATTGTCCTCATCTTTGTTACACTCTTTGGGTCCTGTCACTCTTTGGGTCCTTTATCCACTGTCCTCAAGGACACATGGTACAGTGGATAAAGGCGTTAGTTATATCTAGTGACAGGACCCAAAGATTGTGAGTTCCATACCCGGTTAAGGCAGTGGTGAATTTTCAATGGGGAATTAACAGGAGATAACTGATAACTGACATCCATTAAAACATGGCACGTGAAACTAGGGAAATAAAGGGTTCAGTTCGACATTCCAACCACATGAAGAAGGCCGGAGCGTACAACGGCCGAAACATAGTAATGAATATGGCGACAAAGATGAGGACAATAGTCCGAATAATGTAAATAATGTACAGCATGCCGTTTTCAAATTTCTGCAAATTGAAGAGCGTCATTGTGCTCTTTTTCTCACGGACGTTGCACAACTGACTCTACTATACGATAATAATATAATACCTCATCACAGAAATATAGACAGATACTGAAAGGTCGAAACGTTTTAATAAATATGGCAACAAAGATGAGGACAATAGTCCGAATAATGTAAATAGTAATTAAATTTCTCATCTCAGAAATATAGACAGATACTAAAGTCCGAAAGGTTGTAATAAATATGGCGACAAAGATGAGGACAATAGTCCGAATGATGTAAATAGTGTACATAATACCTCATCACAGAAATATAGACAGATACTGAAAGGCTGAAACCTTTTAATGGATATCTCAATAAAGATGAGGACAATAGTCCGAATAATGTAAATAGTGTACATAATATCTCATCTCAGAAATATAGACAGATACAGAAAGACCGAAACGTTGTAATGAATATCTCAATAAAGATGAGGACAATAGTCCGAATAATGTAAATAGTGTACATAATATCTCATCTCAGAAATATACACAGATACTGAAGGGCCGAAACGTTGTAATGAATATGGCAATAAAGATGAGTCCGAATAATGTAAATAGTGTACATAATACCTCATCTCAGAAATATAGACAGTTTTATATTTTGTTTTTCAAATTTCTTATTCGTAATTTTTTTTTTTTTTTAGTTTTTGTTCTTTTAATCAAATCTGTTTAAATTCCTTATAATCTTCTCTGTTTCCTTTTCTTTTGTCCTTACATTTATTCCTTTTGTAATCTCCAGTTTCTCTTTTCCTAAATTTTCCCCTTCCATTGTTATTTATTTTTATTTTTTTAATCTATTCACCCCAAGTAAGGCGATAATGGCCCAAAGACGCAATGACCTAATGCGGGTGAAAGAGAATGAGAAGACTTTAAGAGGAACCATATACCCAACGCTAAGCAGAGAACAAGGGAATAATCTCCATTCCTCTTCAAAAGACCGGGGAGGACTGTGAAGTAGATGGTAGGTAAACCTACTCACCCCTGTTTAGAAGAAAAAAAAAGAAAAGACGTAAGAAGTATAATCGTGAAGTAACTTCTAATCCTGTTCAAAAGCCAGGGAAGGAGTGTGTAGCGGAAGAATGGCAACCTACCCATTCCTATTGAGGCGAGGAAAAAAAGGGATAAAAATGTAAATAATTAATAAATAAAATTTGACGGAGACGTCAGAAAGATAGAAATTGAAGTAGACTTGAAAAGGAATCGGAAACCCAACCCTAAACAGGAAACAAGGGATAATTCTGTACTCCTGTTTAAAAGATATTGAAGAAGTGTGAACAGGACGATAGGCAAACCTATCTACTTCATTTCTTTCATTATTGTCTTTTTATTTTTTTTATCCAATCCTTATTCTTTGGTATCCATAGTCTTTTTTTTTTAATTTTATTATAAAATGACTATTCATTTGTTATTCTTTATTTACTTCAAATATTTATTTTGGTTTTTCATTCGGTCTTTCCTGATATATCGATAAATTAAGGTTTTTGATTAACTCCTTGATAATTTTTTGTTTGTTTCTATTTTTATTAAAGTAAATTATGATTCAATTACATATTCTTCCTTATTTCAATAGTTCTCCATCTTTCTTCTTTTTCGTTTTCTTTTTCTTTTTCTTTTCGATTTTTTTTTTGTTCCTTTAAGACCATTATTTTTATCCTTGTAGCATTTTTTTCTTTCTTTATTTTTTTCTTTCTTTCTTATTTATTCTTTCTTTCTCTATTTATTTATTTTTCTTTCTTTCTTAGTTACTTTCTTGATTTATTTTCTTTCTTTCTTTCTTTCCAGCCGTTCGTTATTACGCTTGTTTTTGTTCTCACTTTGATTCTTTTCATTGTTTCTTTCTTTTCTTTTCTTTCGTTTTCTTTTTACTTGCCTTGTTTCTTTCTTTCTTTTTTCTATTTATTCTTTCTTAAAGAAATCGGTTTATACCTAAACATACAAAACTGAAGGCATAAAACTGCATTCAAAATATTTAGAGTTTGAACTAAACTACTCTCCATTAACCACCATAGAGATCCTTCCCTGCCCCCCCCCCTTAGAATGTCTGATAGTCAACTTCTTGAGAGCAACTCCCTGCGTCTGCTCGGTCTCACGTTGACTGCTGACCTGAGATGGAACAAATACATTGAGTCAATTGCTTCTTCCACCGCAAGGAAAGTTGGCTCTCTGTGCCGCGGGAAAAAATTTTTCTCCCCTGAATCGATACTTCAAATATATAAATCAACCATTCGCCCTTGCATGGAGTATTGCTGCCATATATGGTCAGGGGCACCTTCTGTTTACCTCGGAGTTCTTGACAAGATCCGGAGACGGATATGCAATATAATTAGCCCTGATCTGGCGTCCCGTCTGCAGTCACTATCTCACAGACGCGCCGTCGCCTCTCTCTGTCTTTTCTACAAATACTTTCATGGTAATTGCTCCGATGAGCTGCTTTCACTGGTTCTCAGACTCCATGAATTCAAGCGCCCTACGAGGCTGGCATCCCGTTCCCACCCTTACATTGTAAAAACTTTTAAATGTAGTCGTCTCTAATACTCCAATAGCTTCATACCTCGCACCTCTCGCCTGTGGAACTCCCTTCCCTATTCCAGTTTCTCTGAGAGCTATAATCTCCAACTATTCAAATGTAATGTCAATCGACATCTCCAGTTGCCTTGATCTATCCACTATCCTTCCCTTCATCCTTTCTTCTATCACTCCTATCTGATCTTGCTCCAAATCTTCTGCAACCCCCTGCATCCTAGTGGCTTCAGGCCTTGGTCGGGGCGTAATGCTTAAAAAAAATACGAAAAAAAAAGTAACCTATAGAGGTGTTGATATGCCACTAAACTAAATAAACCAAATCACACCTTCCTTCCTGTATGATTTTCTTTCTTTCTCACAATTATTTTTTCTTTTTCCTTTAATATATTTTTCCTCTTCATTATGCTTAGATTTATTCACCATTTTTCATTCACTTCATTCCACTGTTTCCTACATTTATTTTTTCTTTTTTCCACTACTTTTTCTATCCTTCATACATTTTTTCTTTCTTTTTTCATTCTTACATTTTTTTCATTTTTTCTTTCTTTTTTTCTCTTTGATTCTTAATTTTTTTAAAAATTTTTCTTTCTTTTTTCATTCTTACATTTTTCATTTTTTCTTTCATTCTTTCATTTTTCTTTTTTTTCTCTTTGATTCGTAATTTAAAAAAAAATTTTTTCTTTTTTCTTTCATTCATTCATTTATTTTTCTTTATTTATTTTTCATTCTAAAATTTTCTCTTTTTTCTTTCTTTTTTCTTTCATTCTTACATTTGTCCTTCTTTTTCTTTCATTCTTAAGTTTTTTTTTTCTTTCTTGTTTCTTACACTTTTTTCTTTACTATATTTTCCCTTCTTCAAAGTTTTTATTTTTCCTTCATAAGGCTTGTAATTTCCTTTCTTACATTTGTCTTTTCTTTTTATACTATTCCTTTGTATTATTTACCACTTTTGCTCTATCTCTCACTTTCTGTCTCATTCTCTCCCTCCCTCTCTCTCTCTGTCCTTCTCTCTCTCTCTCTCTGTTTTTGTTTGTTCGTTTCTTTTCTTTTCTTTTTTCCCTCTTTTTTTCTTTTTTTTATTCTTTTATTTTTTTTTTAACTTTTGGGACCATTCTCTGCTCTGTAATTAATCTCATGTTTTTCTTTTCTTTTGTTTATTTGTCGATTTCTTTCTTTTCTTTCATTTGCTTGTTTGTTGTTTTCTTTAGAGATAATTCTTTATTTTGTATTTAATTTCTTTATATCCTTTTCTTTTCTTTGTCTCTCTGTCTATCTGTCTGTCTTTTTGTCTTTCTTTCTTTCTTTCTTTCTTTCTTTCTTTCTTTCTTCCTTTCTTTCTTTCTTTCTTTCTTTTGGTACAATTCTTTATTTTGTATTTAATGTCTTTATTTCCTCTTCTTTTCGTTTCTTTTCTTTTCTTTCTTTTTCTTCCTTTCTTTTTTCTTTCTTCTATTATCTTCCTTTCTTTTTCTTCTTTTCTTTTTTCTTTCATTCTTTCTTTCTTTCTTTCTTTTTCTATTATCTTCGTTTCTTTTTCTTCCTTTCTTTTTCCTTTCTTTCTTTCTTTCTTTCTTTCTTTCTTCTATTATCTTCCTTTCTTTTTCTTCCTTTCTTTTTTCTTTCTTTCTTTCTTTTTTTCTTTCTTTTGGTACAATTCTTTCTTTTGTATTTAATGTCTTCATTTCCTTTTCTTTTCTTTTCTTTTCTTTGTCTTTATTTCTTTCTTTTGGAACAATTCTTTATTTTGTTTTTAATTTCTTTATTTCCTTTTCTTTTCTTTTCCGCTTCTTGTCTTTCTTTCTTTCCTTCGTTCTTTTGTTAAAATTCTTTATTTTGTTCTTAATTTATTTACTCCCTTTTCTTTTCTTTATATTTCTCTGTTTCTTTCTTTTGATACAATTCTTTATTTTGTATTTAATTTCTTTATTTCTTTTTCTTTTCTTTTCTTTTCTTTCTTTCTTTCTTTCTTTCTTTCTTTCTTTCTTCCTTCCTTCCTTTCTTTCTTTCTTTCTTTCTTTTGGTACAATTCTTTATTTTGTATTTAATGTCTTTATTTCCTCTCCTTTTCGTTTCTTTTCTTTTCTTTCTTTTTCTTCCTTTCTTTTTTCTTTCTTCTATTATCTTCCTTTCTTTTTCTTCCTTTCTTTTTTCTTTCTTTCTTTCTTTCTTTCTTTTTCTATTATCTTCCTTTCTTTTTCTTCCTTTCTTTTTTCTTTCTTTCTTTCTTTCTTTCTTTCTTTCTTCTATTATCTTCCTTTCTTTTTCTTCCTTTCTTTTTTCTTTCTTTCTTTCTTTTTTTCTTTCTTTTGTTACAATTCTTTCTTTTGTATTTAATGTCTTCATTTCCTTTTCTTTTCTTTTCTTTTCTTTTCTTTTTTGTCTTTCTTTCTTTCTTTCTTTCTTTCTTTCTTTCTTTCTTTTGGGACAATTATTTCCTTTTATTTAATTTCATTTTTCTTCCTTTTTGTTCTTTAAAACCTTTGATCTTCCTTTTTTTTTTACCATTTCGATTTCTTTCTTTTGTTTCATGTTTTGTCGTTCTTCTATCTTCCTCGCGTCTTCCTTTTTCTCGTCTCTTCTTCATTTCTCTACACATTCTTTCATTCCCCGCCTTTTTCGTTCTTCCAAGCGCACTCTTACACGCACACTAGCACGCAAAGAGTTCATCATCTTCACTTCCAACAAAACCCACAACACACAGATCATTGCTCCGTTACCCTGAGTCCGTCTGACGTCTTCCAGCCTTTCCTTGAAAGAAAAAAAGTAATCATGTAGAAGGTAGCATTCATAAAAAGTAAGCGAAGAAGATCCCATTTGTAGATAGAAAAGATGAGCCATTAAACCAGCCATCAGAAATTACACGCTAGTCCTTCTATACCAGCAGTGAAGCCAGTGACTAGGTTTTATTTTTCTCTAACCATTACTTGGTCGACTGGTCCCGACTCACAGCACTTTGCCTGCAAGGTTTTATTGGGCATTCTGTCGATACATCTGGTTTATGGTGTCGACCAGCCGGCGTACATTCTTTCTTTCTTTCTTCCTTTCTTTCTATATTTTCTATTTCTTTCTTTCTTTTGTTGCATTTTCTTTCCTTTCTTTTCTTTTTTCCTTATTTTTTCTATCTATACTTTTACTTTCTTTCTATCTTTTCCAGTCATTTCGTTTCTTTCTTTCTGTCTTTTTTTGTTGTCATTTTCTTTCTTTCTTTTTATCTTTATCTTTCGTTCGTTCTTAATTACTTTCTATCTACCCATGTATCTATTTTTCATTCTTTTTTTGTGTTTTTATTCATTTCTTTTTCTCTCCTTTTCTATCTATACTTTTACTTATTTTCTATTTTTTGTTGTCTTTTCATTTTTTCTTTCTTTCTTTCTTTCTTTCTTTCTTTCTTTCTTTCTTTCTTTCTTTCGTTCGTTCGTTCGTTCGAGCGTTTAATTTTCCTTTCACTTTCCCAGATCATTCTTTCCTTATTTTTTTCTTTCATTTGTTCGTTTGGTTTTCGTTCTTCTTTCACACATCTTTCTTTCTTTCTTTCTTTCTTTCTTTCTTTCTTTCTTTCTTTCTTTCTTTCTTTTATTCGTTTCATTTTCCTTTCTCTTTTCCACATCTTCCTCCCCTTCTTTCTTTCGTTCGTTTGGTTTTCGATTTTCTTTCCCACATCTTCCTTCTTTCTTTATTTCCTTCCTTCCTTCCTTTTATTATCTTTCTTTTTTCGTTTTTCTTTTTTCTTTCTCACATCTTCCTTTCCTTCTTTCTTTCTTTCTTTTGTTCGTTTGGTTTTCATTTTTCTTTCTCACAATTTCCTTCTCTCCTTCCTTTCTTTTTTACTTACTTACTTACTTTTATTTATTCCTTTCGTTTGTTCCTTTGGTCTTCTTTTCTTTTTTCCACATATTTCTTTCTTTCTCTCTTTCTTTCGTTTAATTTTCCTTTCTCTTTCTCACATCTTCCTTTCCTTTTTTCTATCTCTCGTTTGCTCTTTTGATTTTCGTTTTTCTTTCCAATATCTTCCTTCCTTCCTTCTTTCCTTCCTTCCTTATTTCCTTTCGTTTGTTCGTTTGGTTTTCTTTTCTCTTTTCCAGATTTTTCTTTCTTTCTTTCTTTCTTTCTTTCTTTCTTTCGTAATGGCTGGCACCTTCTTTATTCGCTAAACCGACACGACTTCAAACTATTTTATCTTTGTTTTCTATTTTATTTACTGTCTTAATACCAACCGTTTAACTAAGTAAGTAAAATAAACAAAGACGTTTATTATTTATTTTTTCTCTTCTATTTCAACTTTCTTCTCCAGCGTCCATTCGGTCGCTACTTTTCCGATTCGTCCGCTGAATCATCTTAATGGCATATCACCAGGCACAATGTTTGCCATTACGGAAGCACGCAATCATTACGAGCAGAGCCATCATTATTGTTGTTTTAATTTGGTGTGTGGCTAGACTGTCCTTTTTAGAATATTTTCCATCATTGTTGATAACAATTATAACTTAGGTGCTTTCATTAATACATTATTCAGGATCGCAGCCATATTACATCGAGCCTGGTCAGTACCTTCACGAGTGCCAGCTTGGGAATACCAGGTGTTGTAAGCTTGGATGCGTGGGTGGTGTAATGAATAACGGTTCAGAATTGTTAATTCAGTTCCCAATTTGGGTTCGTTATATTTCCTTATGTGCAAATATTCTCTGGAAAAGTATAGATCAAACTATTCTCTCCCCAGGTAAGGGTTAATTAGTAAGACATTTATCAAGAAACCATTATGATCTCAAACAATTCTTACAATCTAAAAATATTTTCTGGCTTTAAATAACCTGCAAAAGTCTGGTAACCTGTAAAAAACGTGTAAGTCAATTAATAGATTATTAAACTTGCTTCCTATAGATCTGTCGAAATTTATGAGAAAATCGCTATCACGGTATAGACCCGTCAACATTGTCAGTGTTATTAGCAAAGTTTTAGAAGCAATAATAAAAAAAAATAAAAAATAGAAGGTTATTGATCACTTTATGAGGGACAACCTCTTAAATTACAAACAGTACGAATTTCGATCGACTCGGTCCAGAGCTGATATCCGAACTGCCATTTACTTACTTAATCAATGAGACACTAGACAACAAAGATACGCTATACGACGTACACCGTCATTGTATTTCGGTGTTCAGTTGTAAGTTCTGCACCCCCACCCCCGAATGGCTTCTTCACACAAACCGCTGCTTTGTAGAACAGACACCAAAGAGGATGTGCAAACACGAAGGGTATATATTGCTGTCACGTATGGTCTTGTGCTCCCGCTGTACGTCTTGAGGACCTTGATAAAATCCAGATACGAATATGCAAGATAGTAGGACCTGATCTGGCATCTAGTCTACAATCGCTATCCCACAAACGTGCTGTGACCTACCTCTGTCTCTTCTACAAGTATTTTCACAGTAAATGTTCCGACCAGATACTTTCTCTGGTTCCCGGACTGCATGAATTTAAGCGAGCTACCGGGCTGGCATCACGGTCTCACCCTTTCACTGTCAAAACGGTTAGATGTAACCGTCTCTTCTATTCAAACAGCGTCTTCTCCCTCACTTCCCGTCTGTGAAACGACCTTCCCCTTACTTGCTTCACTGATTACTATGAACTTCAAATATTCAAGTGTAATGTCAATCGACATCTGACACCCTGGGCTTGTTTCCCGTCCATCCTTTCCTCAAACACGCCTCTCTATTCTTGTTCTCAATCCTCTGTAACCCCTTGCGTACTAGTAGCACTCCCGCATTGCTTGGGGTTAATTGCCTTATATATATATATATATATATATATATATATATATATATATATATATATATATATATATATATATATATATATATACATATATTCCCGCATTTAGTTAATATACAAATACATCCAAACACATTCCTGTGTCCATATTCCTTCAGGATTTAAATTTCAGACATAAATTCCTGAAATTTCGAAGCCTGTTTTGAAAAGTTCTGTGATGATCTGTTTTCATTATTCTATCTATTCGGAAACTATTCTCTTTATCTTTGTTGTTGCTATACGAAACAATGATGAAAAGTTCTCTTCCATCTCCATTTGCCAAACTCTCAATATTATGCTGTCTATTCTGTAAAGTACTGATTTTGAGATGTGAATCGGGCCGAGGACTTTTCAGCAACTTCGCTTATAACTCGGTCTTTTCATTTTTGATAATGTTTGGCTTTCTTAGATTATAAATGTTGTAAACTAGGGAAGACCACTGAATAGAATAATCACACGAATGTTGATAATGAATGATAATACTTAGAACACGAACAACGCATATAAGATTCGCCGGCGGCGCGTAGAAGAATAGACAACTGCTAGAAGTGATTCCACAATGAATCTCCAACTGCAGAATAACTACCAAACGCCCTACGCGGATATATGTGGCACAAGGCCGGGTTTAATGTGGGGTATTCGAGCCCGTAGGTTCGGCTAAAAATTACCCGGAGACCCCATATAAGCCGGGTTCGGGTAGCTGTTTACCGAGAAGAGACTCTGCCTTTCGACATAGCCTCGTCTGGGTATCCTCTCTGCTCGGAGGAAGAGAGTTTGAGCAGCACAGCTGGGGAGGCATCTCCAACAGTAGACCAATATACAGTATTTACTACTGTATTTATGTGAATGGGGGGATACCCATTATCGTCCATAAGTATGCTAGAACACTAAATTTTCAAATGTAAAATTAACCGTAGAAGACCAGGGAATATTTCGGTTGAAATAAGAATTAGATTTAATGATCTACAAAGAAGAAGAAGGAAGAAATACGGAAGAAGGGAGTTACAGAATAAGCGGCACAGTTCATGGGGGTATGAGGGGAGGATAACGGTTGACCCTAATATTGAAGAGGTTAAGATTCAACAAAGTATCGTCAGATGATCCTTGGGAACAAACTTTTTTAAATTATCAATTTAGGATTTTCTATTCAGCAAATGGAAAATTAAGCTTTGAAGATATTTATTTTGCTTTTTCAATCATTATTAGAAACTTTCGACTATTTTTCCATTTATTTTAAGCCTTTAAAATATATTTCGAAAAATATACTTTTGAGCACGAAAGCTTTGCAGATGAGGTTTACCGTGGATAAGTGAAACAGCTGTTGGCGATTACACGGAAAAAGAGAGCCATATATATATATATATATATATATATATATATATATAAAGAAATATAGTCTTAAGGTGTGCTATATTTATGGAATAAAGTGCTCAATATCAGAGATAGAGCGTGTGTAAATATAAAATCAAAATCGATTAACCGCAGGCTCTCTGGCAATTCCTCCAATGAATCCCTATTTAACAAAGCTAAGAAAGACTATGAAACAGCCCTAAAAGATAGCGGATTCCCAGCAATACTCACATACTCACCACAGAATACAAAAAAGGCCAACAGAAGAAGAAATATCATATGGTTCAACCCACCGTACAGCAAGAACGTAAAAACAAACGTAGGGAAAATATTCTTCAAACTCTTACACAAACACTTCCCAGAATCAAGCACCTTACACAAGATATTCAACAAAAACACAGTAAAAATAAACTACAGCTGCACCGAGAGCATCGCACAAATAATAAAAAAGCACAATAGGAAAATTATCAACAAACCACACGAACAAATTAAACCCACGTGCAACTGCAGAATAAAGAACGAATGTCCCTTAAACGGAAATTGTTTACAAAACAACGTAATATACCAAGCCACAATAAAATCACCAGATAATGAAGAAAAAGTATACATAGGAGTAACTGAAGGACCCTGGAAACAAAGAAATTATACACACAAAACATCTTTCACACATAGTAAATATGCAAACAGTACAATGCTTTCTAAGTACATCTGGGAAATTAAAAACAAAACGAACATCACACCAAAAATATCTTGGAAGATAAGGAAAAAATCATCAGCCCCCATCTAATGGTCAGTTGTATTTTTCTTTCTTGTTGTTGTTGTCATTAAATTTTAGCATATCTCTCTCACATTCTCTCTCTCTCTCTCTCTCTCTCACACACACACACACACACACACACACACACACATATATATATATATATATATATATATATATCACTTTGTTTAACAATGGCAACGACGTGCTGAAAGTCTTTTAAAAATAGCAAGTCTCCCACCCGATTGCCAGCCATGCCCAACACATAATCCATCTTACACAGTCAAGACATGAAAATAAAGTGTACCACAACCCCCACCCCCTGTAAAATGCATGAAGAAGTGGCCGAAATCGCTTAGGACATTCGACAATATATTATGTTGGTGCAAAAATAATGACGTAATAATGTCGTTTTTGACGTTAAAAAATACGTCAAAAAACGACATTATTTCGTCATTATTTTTGCACCAACCTAACAGACAGTTTTTGCACTCTCACTCCCATCAAACATAACAAATAACATTTTTCCTTTCCTGTCATGTTTAACAAAAGATGTTTAAAAGAAAGGTTGTTGCACAAATTTACATTAATATGTATACTAATGTATATATATATATATATATATATATATATATATATATATATATATATATATATATATATATAAAGTCATCCACAGATAGAATATTTCGCGTTATCACAGATCTTTCGATTACTTGATGCCGGCATCAAAACCCGACCGATTTAGTATCAGTCGGAGATCCTACCCTAGGTCATCGTCGCATGGCAGAGAGAAAGGGAAATTTTAACGTTTTCTTTACGAAATACGCCAGTGTCCCGGACAGCTCAATTCAGTTGAAGTGCAATGCGTTGAATATATATATATATATATATATATATATATATATATATATGTGTGTGTGTGTGTGTGTGTGTGAAAATATTGTAGAAAATAGGAAAGAAACTGGTTTGGTAAATAATCCAAAGTTCCTTAGTATTTTTGTTATAATTTTTAAAAAATAGTGCTCGATACGAAAGTAGAGCATAAATATAATTATTTATTTTAAAAATATGATTCCAACTCGCTACATAAGAGGTCTCATGTTTCAAAACAAGAGCCGGCTCTTGTTTTGAAACATGAGACCTCTTATGTAGCGAGTTGGAGTCATATTTTTAAATAAATAATTATATATATATATATATATATTATAAATTAATTGATTTAAAATATGTTTTTTCCGCTACACAGTTCTAAGCGAATTTTGGAGTAACTTAAAATTACTGGGTTTTACAGACACAGCTAAAATCATTATTCACGTTTCCAAGGTTACAGATGAATTCACTTCCACTAGACAGGGGTGTTCGCTTGTTCTTTATGTCTGTTCTTTCTTTTAATTTATACACACACACACACACACACACACACACACACATATATATATATATATATATATATATATATATATATATATATATATATATATATGTATGTGTGTGTGTGTGTTTGTGTTTGTGTACGTGTGTGTGTGTGTGTGTATGTATATGCTTAGATACATCCTGCCGGAGTACACATATTTTTCTCTAATAATATATCTTGAATATTCAGGCCGGTAGACGGAAATAGTTAAATATACTGTTTAATAAATAAACGGAGTATATACTCAGATACAAGTATCCACTAAAAATAAAATTTAAGTAACGAAAATCTGTCGGATTAATAAATAGAAAATTCAGACCTGTCGTTATAAATTGCTTTCTTTACGTTAGGATAGAAAACTGAGCAGATATGACCATTTCAATAGTCAGATGAAAAAAACTGTGTTTATAGCGAGTAAACAACTTTGCTTGGTCATCGAAACACTTTAATCGAGAGGTCAAAGCATGTCAGATTGTTTCCCCCACCCCCTACGGAACGCTTGTTCGTTCTGATCTTTGTCGGAGAGCTTTTTGATAAATGAACGAACGCAGGCATCTACTCAAATACAAGTTCCCACTAAAATAAACTTTAAGCAATAAAAATACTAATATATGATAGACTCTCCCGTCTGATTCGACGTATGAGTTCTGAGGATCCCACAGCCCAGACACCAGCACATAGGATTTGATTATAATGGTGAAGGCTTTGTGAAAAACCAACCACACTTTTTGAAGGGCCGAATACAGTGACCTGGTGCACCAAACGACACTCCTCAGGTTTTGAATTCAGAGGTGTCTGTGGAGAGAGAAGAAAAGGATTCATACCTTTCTCAAGGGTATTAGCACGACGCAAGTGAATGGAGTGGAATATATATATTTATGCATATATATATGTGTGTGTGTGTGTGTGTGTGTTTGAGCAGTACATCCTTAAAGAGGGATTCTCAGTCACTCAAGACTCTGCCAACAGTGCAGTGACATTAGTATAAGCTACCCACACTGAGATTTGTAACTGTTTACTTCCAACTGGCTAGATTTGCACATATTTCAAGTATATCGTTAAAATGAATAGAAATCATATCTATCTTTAGGAAATACAGTACCATCATGGTACACAGTTCTATTCAAAACGTGTATATACATATATATATATATATATATATATATATATATATATATATGTACCCACAGAAACTCAGAATAGATTTAAATAACAGGGACGCCATTTTATTAATCAAACATTTTTTTTTTATAGACATACAGCATCTGAGATATCTTTCGGCCCAAACTTTTTCTTAGGTAACTCGTTGGCACACACATTTTTTATTAGTATAAAGAGGACACATATATTGAAATATTGACTAAAATGGAAGAAGAGACCGAGATCGTTTAAAATTAAATTTATTGAAAATATAATTAAAACGTAAGGGGGGTGTAAATCTCAGCTCGGAATGAGTTAATAAAAGGGAAAAAAAATTTAACTCACAATCCTTCCAAGAGTTTTAATGATCTTGTGAAATGGTCTTTCTGCCTGCATAAATTTGGACGATGTAATTTTAAATATACAGCTTCCAAAACACGTAAATGAAATTCAGCTGTGACGCTGTGCAGGACAAAGAAACAAGTGTCCTTAGGTTTAAACTGGCGTCCCTGTTATATATATATATATATATATATATATATATATATATAGATATATAGATATAGATATATATATATATATTCATATATATATATATATATTCATATATATATATATATATATATATATATATATATATATATATATATATATATATATACCTACTAATACATCGAATCATGTAATTTACCGTATGTCAAGGCTAACAGAATTTTTATCAATAAAGTGCTCATTAGGTATCTAGAACATTAATTATTATATCAAAAGATTTAACGGTTTAAGATATTTATTGAAGATAGACTCATATTTTGAGATATTTGTTCTGCAGAAATCCAGATAAAAATACTTATCTGGATCCTGCAGAGCGAACAATCGAGAAATTCTGAATCGATCTTCAATATTTACGTTCTTTTAACACTTCCGATACAATAATATATATATATATATATATATATATATATATATATATATATATATATATATATATATATATATATATATATATATACACACCTACACACAAGTCACCCCTACACATCACATACACATGCACACACACACATATATATATATTAACATGAATAATGCTCGACAATTATTAAATATATTTTATTTTTATACGTTATTTTTATAGATACGATTTATTAAAGTAAATTTTCTGTTTTTCTTTAATTAAAGATTTTTAATACTGTTTAATTAAAAGAGAAAATTTACTTAATTAAATCATAACTATAAAATTAACGTAATATATATATATATATATATATATATATATATATATATATATATATATATATAAATTAGTTAATTTATAATATATATGCTCTGTAAATTTACATTGAGCACTGTATAAAATAACCGGATTATATCTGTTACTGTTCTTTCTTTATATATATATATACATATATATATATATATATATATATATATATATATATATATATATAGTCACTCCTTACCAGTGTTACCATTTCTTATGGCATTGAGCACTTTTAGGCCGTTATGCTACTTTTGGGAAGACTTTTTGTGATATATATATATATATATATATATATATATATATATATATATATATATATATATATATAATAAAAAGGCTTAAACACTAATATTCCATGGTCATAATTTATTCCATTGGAATTGTAAATACGATCCAACTCATTCATTTGTAGGTCTGATGAATTGGATCGTATTTACGATTCCAATGGAATAAATTATGACCATGGAATATTAGTGTTTAAGCCTTCATATGATATTCTTACTCTGTTCTGGACATTGTGTTCTACCTGGATTCTATCCTCTTGGATTTTTTTTATTCAAAACATAAAAATATACATGTATGTGTATGCACCTATGTATATATATTTATATATTTTGCATATGTATGTGTATATTTACCACTAATATTATCTCTCTCTCTCTCTCTCTCTCTCTCTCTCTCTCTCTATACATATATATATATATATATATATATATATATAATATTGTTCACTTTATTGTCTTTCATTCATTGTGTGTGTGTTGTTTTATCACAGGAGCATTATTTCATCCTATTTTTTTTTCAATTATACTTTTTCATTTGGAATTCATTAATTCCTTCAGCCTATCCAATGTTTTTTTCAATAATTTCCATTCTTCTCCTTTTTAAGGCAATTTAGTTTCTTCTCCATCTGAAGGCATTCAATAAATGTTTACCTACCCCCCCCCCATTTTCTTTTGTTCTTTTCATTTCCTTTCAGAGACGAAACATTTTCTTTTCTTTAACACCTGTCTTCTTTTTTCTTTCTTTAACTTTCTACTTTTAAATCTTCCTTCTTATCCTTTTCTTAATCAGTGATAATATAGCAACTAGCTTTTGGTATGGATTGACTCCAACCCAAAGTATATTGTTTGGGAACAGACTTGAGGCCATCTTGACCGCACCGATGTATTTTCAGGTTAATTGATAATAGCAGTATCTCTAGCCATTTACTCTTAAGGCGAGCTACTCTGTCAATAACAACAATGATATTGGATTCACTTTACATACATATATATATATATATATATATATATATATATATATATATATATATATGTATATATATATATGTGTGTGTATATATATATGTGTGTGTGTGTTCTTTAGTATTTTTGTTCTTATTTTTAAAAAACAGTGCTCAATACACAGGTAGAGCCTATATTATAATTATTTAAAAAAAAAAAAGATTCCATCGCTACTAACTCTTTCTCTTTCCCTCTCTCTCTCTCTCTCTCTCTCTCTCTATATATATATATATATATATATATATATATATATATATATATATATATATACTGTTGTGCAATAGTAGATATGGTTCTTGTGTTGCGTCGAATGGTCTAGTCAGGCTTCTTTTTCAGCGATTAGCCGTAAATAGAGTCCATTGCTTTTTATGCCTTCAAAGACATTCTCGCCTTCCGCAAGTTGCCATGGTAAATGATATATGGCTGCCCCTCCTTTCAGAAGATCTTGGTAAGAAAACAGGAAATTTTAAAGCAATCAACCCTCGGATATTAAACCAAAGAACACATTCCATTCGTATTTTAAAGTCTTGGTTTTTATGTCAAATAGTTATTGTTGTTTAATCTGTAAAGACCAACCCGAAGTTTTTGTTCACATGGGCCGCAGGGAAGGGCCAGACTGCAAATCGTGATTGTATGGTATTAGATGGAAGATATGCCCCGCAGGTCTTGGACTAATGTTTCTTTCAAATGGAACTTAATTGCAAGACCCCTGCCGGTTGGTTATGGCTTCTCGATATCCATTACTTTGGTGCATTGCCTTCCCGAATCCGAAAATACCATCATTACAGACATCAAGCAATAAAAGAAGAAATATCTTTCAGGTTTGGAAGTGTCCAGTTCCAGGTTTAATGAGACTTTAACTCGTCAGTAAAAGATATTAGTATTAGGTTGGTGCAAAAATAATGTCGTTTTTTTGACGTTCAACTTCAAAAGAAAAACGACATTATTTTTGCACCAACTTAATATTTTCTTTGTTCTTTAAAATGAGGTTACAGTCGAAGAAACAACACATACAAATGCACTCCGAATTTCAGGGATGAAGAGTTATCCTTATTTACACTATTCAAATTCGGTCCATTGTCCTCGTCTTTGTTGTTATTATCACCTGATGAGGAGTAATCCTTATTTACACTGTTTATATTCGGACACATCTCTTCGGTTTTCTTGTTGTTTTCACAACGTTTCAGACGTTGTATTCTCCGGCCTTTATCAGGTGTATGTCGATCCAGGTAAATTACAGGGAATTCTGAACTTAACCCTTTATTTAATCTTCAGGAATAGACTGTTTACGTTTCACTGTAAAGATCTAGATATATCACGTCTAGTTCTTATTTTGAGTACTGCTCATTTATGTATCGGACTGTTTGGACTGAGTACACACTGCCCGAGCCTAGACGATTAAAGCTTTAGTTCTTGAAAATGATGATTTAGAAATTGTGAAATAAAGGTGTACAAATTGTGAATTCAGTCTTTGAACCAGAGAATTCCGGCAGAGTTCATCACACGCGTCACAAGCACTTTCTCACAAATACTCTTGGGAAAGGAATGAATCTAACTCGTTAACGCTGATTGAGCTTTCTATCCTGTAAAAACGGCTATCGCCCAGCAGACTAAGCTACACGTTGGCATGTTACCGTTCAAGAAAAAAAAATAGACAGAAAAAAACAGAAAAAAACACAGAAAAAAAAAACGCAAAATGGCTAAAAGTCATATGTTTAGGGTAATCCACCACATGTGGAGATAGTGTCTAATTTTACATAGTATAGACGACCTGTCGCTTCCAGAGAACTTCGACGTTTCATTTTTATTGTGATTTTATACAATTTCGACGACAGTGTTTTTATTTAGGAAGAGTCAATTTTGCCAATCTCGGTGACAAATATTTCAGTTAACAATATAAAAATAGCGTTTCTCTACATTCCACTTGCTAGGAACATTCTGTTTTTGTCTTTATTAGTTACCTTATTCAATTAAATTTATTTCGTATTTTGCTTTGATAAAGTCCACATTGGACGAAACGCGTCAGCAATTACTAATTTTCCTATTGTAATTTTTATCCATATATATATATATATATATATATATATATATATATATATATATATATAACTGGTGTAACAGAAACATTTTCAAAATCTTGTAACTGCAAAATATTCCATTTGTTAGAACAAGCCTTGATACGTTGTATCTTAGAAATGATGTCTTTAATCTTACTGGAATTCTCCGAGGTTTTTATAACAATATTGGACTCTACTTTGAGCAATAAGAATGTATAAATACTCTCCAAGCTTGACAGAAGAATAGTGAGGCATCGGTCATAGACGAAAATGACATGTTCATCATTAATTAATCATAGCTAAGGATTGGAAGCTCATGAAGGATTGATATAAAGTTCGGATATATATATATATATATATATATATATATATATATATATATATATATATATATATATATATTATTCTAGGATCATTTTCCAATTTATTCAACATGATCTTCGCCCTTTAACCTTCTAACTTTTCGTCCTGGAGTAACAAGGTGCCTCACTCGTTTGACGTACGATTTCCTTTTCGAAACTTTATTCTGCTCTTTGAATAGTTATAAGTGAAACCCGTGTCTCACGTGCCAAATGTCTTATGGATTGAGTTGGATCTTTTCTAACTGATCTCTTTAGCCCTAAGTTGAAATGATGATCGCTCTTCCTGTTTTGACACCCTGATCCAGTTTTCTTCCTCCCTTTTGAACTTATTCACCGCACTCTTGAAGGTTCGTGAATGAACTTTGAAGATGGAAGCCAGGGTATGAATGCTGGTACTATTACTGAATGTCAGAATGATCTTTTTCCTCTCACCATTGCTCATTTGGGAAGAATGTGGTTCTGAGACAAAACGATTTTAACCTGTTCTCTTTCTAGCTGAATAAATCAGAGGGTTTTTCAATGACTCTTACGACAAATGGTGCCAAGATGGCTAAACATCTTACTTGAAAACCTAGAAAAAAACTCAATTTGATTAGCAGTCTTTAGATATTAAACATTTTGTGTGATGGACAATAATGCTACATAGGTAGTAATCCGTTGGTATAAACCAGGCGAGTCCTATTAACACAACATAGAATTTGAAGTATGTTAAAACTGACTCACAAATGAGCGCTCAATGTTTATTTTCATTAAACAGAGCAAATTTTCTTTACAATTGGAATTAAGATACGTGTAGTAAATGATCCTTTTCACCTACGAATTTTAATTTTAAAATTCGTAGGATTTTTTAAACTGTTTATGGCATCAGTTTGTAGTGTACTGTTTATTAGAAGAAAGAGAGGGAGCATGTTATAGGGGACTTATTGGGAAGTATGGGGAGAAGAAGGCATCGTTACTAGAATCATATTATGGAAGTAGGAGAGCCTGGCTAGGGAGGGGAGACCGATGAGCTGACCGACATCCCAATGGTCACTCGGTCAAAATTTAATTCGACAGGAATTCACGGAAATTAACGAAAATGTGAAAAAAAAAATCAAGAGGTAACTTTGGTAAAATGGAAGAGAGTTAATTCGAAAATATTGGTATTAAATTCGTCCGTATATCAGAGCTCAATTTTTTTTGTAGGGGTTTAAGTATTTGAAGTGAATTTGAATATATATGTATGCGTTCTCATGCCTCTATCCATGTTAATAATACCTACTCGTATAGCTGTCTACATTAACATACACGTAGATATCTACATTTAAGCACATACATACGCTACCTGGTATGTATCTACAAAAAAAAAAAACTATTTTAGGTTGAAACATTTTCGAAATGTAATACTGCTATTGGCTACTCTTATTGGTGAAGGATGTTCAGTGTAGGAGATAGTGTATTTTGTAGATACAGCAGGGGAATAGAAATCAATATAATATAATGACTGTATGTTTCACACCTTAAAGGATCATCAGAACATCTCCACACTATCTGTCTCATCAGACCTGTCAAAATATTGCCAGTCTTTTATTTTCCAGTTGTAAGTGTATTTTCTTAATCTTACCGGAAAAGTTTGATATCTGATGCAGACTTCTGCCGCTGTTGGCCATCCTGCTGCAATTTCGACGTATAGTGCATTCAGAGTTGTTCCTCTTTATATCTCCGTTGTAAAGATTATTTTTTTTTATCTGTTTGAACTAGTCTAGTAATTCTACCCCGACTGATTTTTTTTTTGTTTTTCTCACATTATTTCGCAGTCAGTACATCTTTGGTGTCTCAGTAGCTTTATTGCCCTGCTTAGGATGAAATTATTTAAAAAAAAATGTGTAACCTTGTAGATTTATTTTCCTTAAAGCAATCTCGTAGTTCACATGATTTGTGCATTTTCCTCATTAGATTCTCATCTCTGTCGCTTCAGATCTTTCTTTCTTCTATTAAGGCCATTGTCCAGCATTCACTGACACGTTGGGTTTTAGATCTTTTATACCTTTTTCTTTGTTTCTAAATAAAAACTTCCTGTCACTTAATAATTTGTTTATTCCTTTACACCTGCGTATTATTGCGTCACATTTTTCCAAGTTCTGAAGCTACACGATCCACATTGCTAAATTCTCGCTCTTACGTGATTTTGACGACCTCTATACTTAATCTCGCACTTTGAATTTTGTGTTATGAGGAAACAAAATTCACGACCATAAGAGAACGCATTAACTTTGTAGAGGGCAGCTCTGGGTAATTAAATGGTTGATTTGTCAACCACTAGACGTCGACTATGCGGGACATTACGCTCGAATAAAGGTTTGGAAATCGCACGTTTCTCCTCAAATTGCACCGCAGCAAGGTAATGTTTATCGATAAGCCATAAATATCTGGACGGGGGATACCGATTAAGTCCCAAAAGATAGAAGACTACAAGTGCAAAAGCGGTAGGAGATGGCCTAAATCCAAGAGCGTCCAATCACGATTTGTTCGTTGCTTCTAGCCCTGGTGGGCAGACCAACTAACATCAGCAGGGCTCCTAGCAATTAAACCGTGATAAGAGATAGAATTACTTGTGGGTTTCGCTCCAGTGGCAAAAGAAAGACTTTAAACATGAAAGATCTGATTCAATTACAGTTCACGCAATAATAAATGAAATCTTGAATTGGTGCATAAAGATAGAAAATGCGTTTGCTTGTCAGACATTGAACCCAATAATCTCGCCTCTCTCTTTGCCTCTTTCTTTTTCTCTCTCTCTCTCTCTCTCTCTCTCTCTCTCTCTCTCTCTCTCTCTCTCTCTCTCTCTCTCTTTCACAAACTGAAAATGTATAGAAAGTTATTTAATCGCTAGATCATACAGATTAAATTTGCGTCGAGGTACTTACCACATTTATAAAATGTTGCAATTTTTGTTTTAATGGTTTTATTTTTAATCCGACATTTTTTTTTTTATTTATTTCAAACGTTAATTTTAGTAGCTGCTCATATTTGAGCAGACGTGTTTATTTTACACAGTATGTCTACCGTTATGCTCAATCGAGGAAAAATAATAAAAAAAGGAATCCCGCCAGCAAGGTTCGAACACACGCCCCGTTGTTAGGAGAAACTGTCATTTTAAAAAAAGGTGATTTAGACCACTCGGTCATGTTGAGTGCAACAACCCAGCCAAAAAAAAAAAAAAAAATCGTTTGATCATTTGCTCAGAGGTAATACTAATTACTAATTACTTTTCAGCACCTCCTCTTATATGTGTATGTATATGAGTAACTGCGTGGGCCAGTGAGTTTTATTTTTATTTGCGTGTGTATGACGTGTACGAAATTGTCAATTCACTTCGCAGGTGAGTGTTAAACATTAAAGAACAAATCGTTTCTTTGGCGAAACGTTATCAGTAAAACATCCATATCAAAATCTCCTTCAAGATTAGCAAACTGTTTCAATAATCATTAATCCGTGTGAAGAGAAATCGTTATTTAAATCCATATATTGTTTTAGATTTAAAAAAAATAATTCTGAAACTGATAATATCCTTTAGGGTATTACTATTTTCTAAAACATTATAAATAGAAAATATAATAATTAACTATTTCGCAAAGACCGTAATTAACCCCCCCCCATACACAGACGCGCACGCTCACACACACATATATGTGTGTGTGTATATATATATATATATATATATATATATATATATATATATATATATATATATATATATATAATCGACTCTCCCGTCGAGATTCGACGTATGAGGGTCAAGCAGATCAGGAAGCCGACAGCCCGACAACAGGACATGAGCTTTGATTATAGTGGTGAAGGTTTCGTGCAGGACCATCCACACTTTTTGAAGGGCCGAATACAGAGACCTGGTGCACTACGTGCCACAAGGTCCCCAAATGACTCTCCGCAGGTTTTGAATTCAGAGTTGTCCTTCTCCTAGACCAGTTGCCATCCAAGGCTATAGAACCCAGTCTGTCCTGCTATTTACCCATAGCTGTAGGGAGAAGAAGAGGATTCATACCTTTCAAGGTATTAGCACCTAAGTGAATGTAATGGATTCGACTGTAATTCGAACTCAGCTCTCCGATTCTTCAATCCAAGCCGATATCCATTACTAGTAAACAATACTTATTAAGTGCTATAAGGGACAGGAAGGTGTGGAGGGCCATGATCGCTTAAGTCCTGTAGGGACGGAGCACATAAAAGGAGATTGTTTTTTTTAACTGCATGAATGAATATATCTGGCACTTTTGCATATCGTGTCCATTCAGGACGTTAACTTTCATGACTCTCCACAGCATCCTATCCTTCGTAGCTCTGAACCTCTTAAATGCTGCTGTTTCTAGGTCCACTCTGACCCGAGATGGTCGGACCAATTAGGCTCCCAGCTATGAGTAAAGACTCAACCCGCAAACAAAAACAAAACATTAGAAATATATATATATATATATATATATATATATATATATATCAGGGTGCGATGTATAAATTGTCGTCTAAATAAGGCAAAAATGAAAGTAACACTGATATCTCATTTTAACAGATATATTTACCAAAAGTACACAAGAATATCTTGCAATAGTAAATTTATTCAACAAAATCGCCATTGGCTTCAACCAAAAGCTTTCAGACGTCTTTGGTATATGCAGCAACTCCCCTGGAAGGTGTAATGCCGCCATAATCCTTGCTTTCAGTTCATCTTTGGTGTTGTAAAGTGTTTTGTCGATCTCTCGCTCAATTGCTCTTCCTCCACACATAATAATCAATTGGGTTGCAGGCTGGTGACCTAGGTGGCCAAATCTAAGGAGTGATGATCGGAGAAATTGTCTGACAGCCTTGACTGGGTTCTCCTGTTTATGTGGCATGTCGAAGAATCCTATTGTCAGACATAAGTTCTTCCGACAGCCACCATCTTGATCCACGGCAGCACTAGCTCCCCAAGGAACTCAATGTAGGACTCCATGTTGTTGCATTTTTTGTGTATACTATGTAACTAGGGTATTTATTTGCATTGAAATACAAATTGTGGCACAAGGCCGAAAAGGGGAGGGGTAGAGGCTGGTCAACGCTAACTATCTTATACCTAGCTAATCTGACTCACGACCCATTCATACATTACAATTTGCTCATTCACCACAAGAACTCGTCCATCACCGAACAATCCTCCAATCACCATAATACCACATCCTCTCTAGGGGAACCTACCAAAACGCGCCCCACACCATAAAAATTTGATGATGATACATAAAATACATAAAATTTTAATAATGATAGAATGAGAGGGGAGGGAGATGAACCCAATAATCAAATAAATATAAACACAAAATACAAACTAAACATAACAGATGTTAGTAGGGGACCGTCCAACCCTCAAAATAGAGAGGCCGCTGTATTCTGCCCAGGGGACAGAATCAAGAAGCTCTCTCGCTAAGGGAGTGGGGAAAAGGGAAAAATATTATGCGGGAATGGGGAAATATAAAGCTGACCCAGTCGAGATGAAAAGGAGGGTTAAAAACAAACTGGGGAGGTTGGGAATCTCGACTTGGACCATAACCAAAGAGTAGCCGGGTTACAGGCCAGGAACAACACTTACTCACATTAACTAGGTACACTGAAGCTTGTCTAACCTAACCAAGGGGAGGGTTCCACAGGAAGCCACCCCGATGTGCAATAGGTTGACCTAGAAGAGAAAATCAAGGCTAGCCCCGGTCACACGAACCAAGCTCGCCTCTTTTACCCACCTTTCGCTAAAGACTGTCGAATGCAATCGTTTTCTATCAGATCTAATCTTCATCTTGAGCTGATGCTCAAAGAATAGGATTAGATGCTGATGAGAAAGACGGTTGCCCCGCAAGACTTCCTCCTTTCGCGTCGTCCAAATCACCATTCGAGCCGTGGCCAGCAGCGTCAGAAACACCATCCGTTTCACCCCGGAATACGGGGGCGACACATTGTCACACGCGTATGCGCGATCAATGGACACAAGCTGTTCGGGAGCGAGACGAGCCGTCAGCTCGCCGACATGGTCCCATAAGGGGCGGACCCGGGGGCAATGGTAGAAGGCGTGCGGAGCCGTTTCTTCTAAGCCAAGACCACACCGTTCACAGTCTGGCAAATCCGCCAAACCCCATATGAAAGCCTTGTCGTTGAGAGGCAGCCGATTCCGAGCCAATCGCCAGGTAAGCGAAAACTCAGGGTTACTGAGGTAATCCGCCGCTGGCGCCCAAGACCAGTAGGAGCGATACTCCTCCTCCGACAAGCCGAGCGTATCACGTAGGGAATCCTTCGCGGGCCCCTCCACTAATCCACGATAGAAGACCTTCCTAGGCCGTGACAGGTCACTGGACCGGGGAATGGCCTTCAAGGCCGACCGACACTCGCGGATGAAATCCGACTCGTCCCGGGGTTTACGACGGCGCTCAACCCTCGAGATGGGGGGACTGATGGTAAGGCTAGGGAAGGCGTCCCTAACAATCCCCTCCAGAATCGGATCTCTCCCAGTCAATGCGCGGCGTAGGAAAGCCAACCTAGAGGCACGGACGTGACTCAAGAGGTGCGGCATTCCCAGCCCCCCATGACACGGACGTTTAGTGCAGACTCGTCTGTCGACCCTGTTCACGCGTCCCCTCCATAAAATGGAGGATAGCGATCGCTCGAGCGCCTTCCAATGGGTCTCACAGAGAGGAAGTACAGACAATCGATAAAGAATCAGGGGGAAAATGTATGCAGCACACACCTCCGCCCTGCCCTTCACGGACAACCGCCGTCGATTCCAAGTCTTGCCGGCAGAATCGACCTTTGCAAGTACTTCAGACCAATTCTTCTCCAGCTGGAGGTCCGGTCCAAACCACACTCCAAGAATGCGGACAGGTCCATCCGTCCAACCGAAGCGGCCCGGAAGAGCGACCCCCTTCCAGGCACCTAACCGCAAGCCGGAAGACTTGTCGCCGTTTATCTTGGCCCCTGTCACCTTCTCGTACCGATCAAGCGCCTTCTGTACCGCCTCGATGTCGTCCCGGGACGACACGAAAGCAGATACGTCATCGGCGTACGCGGAAACCCTGGCTCGAGCCCCTCCAGGAACGGCGATTCCGCGTAGGGCCGGACTGCCGGTCTCGTCCTTCAGCCGGCGAAGGAGAGGCTCCAACGCCAAAGCATAAAGGAGAGGCGACAGCGGACAACCCTGACGAACCGACCTAGACAGCACGAACGCGTCCGACAACCTTCCGTTCACCTGTACCACAGCACTGGGGGAGCGATACAGGAGGCTAATCCAGCGGCAGAAGTTGGGTGCGAATCCAGCGGCCTGCAGGACAGTAGCAAGGTAGCGATGGTCGACCCTATCAAATGCCTTGGACTGATCCAAATTGATCAGCGCGGCTTGCTCGTCGTCTTTTACACCCTCTATGATCGTGCGGATCAGATGCAGGTTGCTCTGAATTGTTCGGCCCCTCACAGAACAAGTCTGCTCAGGTCCCAACAGAGACTCGGCAACTGACTGCAAACGCTCCTGCAGGATCTTGGCCATAATCTTTAACTCTGTGTTTAGCAGAGTTATGGGCCTGTAGTCATCTAGTTTCACCCCACCACCTTTGCCCTTTTTCAACAGAGTGATCACGCCCCTGGTGATCCGATTGGGGATGGACCCCGACCGAAACCAGTTGTTGAACACTGCAGTCAAAATCGGAACAAAGATGTGCGACAGCCTCAAGTACAATTCATAGGGCAAACCATCCAGACCGGGCGACTTGCCTCTGCCGACCTTCTTCAAAACCGCGTAGACTTCGCCCTCCGTGATCTCTCCCTCGCAGCTAGCCGCTTCAGTCGGCGAAAGCCGAGGAAAGTCAGCCAAATAGCTACGAAACTCCTCCTCACGGAGACCAGGCTCCTTGGTAAACCGGCTCTCGAAATGGCGCCGAAACGCCTCGCACATGTCGTCAGTGGCCCGAAGAGTACGCCCCTCCGGGGATTCGACTTCACGAATGTAACGATCGCCACCTCGACGGAACTCTTCCCTGCGCAGATCTGCGCCCAAGTTCACAGCTTCGGAAGACATCTTGCTTAACTTATGTCTAATTACCTGGCCCATGTACCGCTCGCTATTCGAACGATCCAGGGCCTCCTTAGCTAAGGCTATCTCTAGGGGATCCCCCCCAGCCACCGCCCGGGAATAACTAGACTTGAGTGTCTTCACCTTATCAGCTCTATCTAGAGCGAGCCGTTTGCCGAAATCAGTGGTGAAGGACCTAATCCTACATTTAAGGCGTTCCCACCACTTATTCCCGATAACCGCCCCCACTAGCTCCCGCTGCACTAGTCTAATTAGCTGTTCCCGAAAGTCCTCCCTGTCCAGTAAGGACAGATTGAACTTCCAGTAACCAGCCATTCTAGGCCTACAGTCTAACGCCACCCGGGCACAAACGAGTTTGTGGTCCGAATAGCCTACCCAGTGGAACGTAGGGCAATCTAGTAGATCTATGTCGGCTCTTCTAACTAACATTCTGTCAAGGTAGCTAACTACCTTGTCAAAAGGCCAATTAAGAGCCCACGTCCACATTTTCCCCCCGGGATGATCGACCCGGTATCTATCGACGAGACCATAATCGTCGATCAGATCAACCAGGCTACGATCGCCCCTTCTCCCGCTAGCTCCCCGCCCCCTGTCTAACTTGGGGTCCAGGATGGCATTCCAGTCCCCCATTAAAACTAGGCGCGTTGAATCCACTAGGAACGGCCCCAACCGCCGAAAAAACGAGACCCGCTCCTCCCGGTCGTTGGGCGCATAAACCGCAACGACTCGGAACGAACCACTTTTCACGGCAATATCGGCCACGATCAACCGGCCCTCGGCATCGGTATGCACAAGGTCCACCTTCGCATCGAGAGTACGCCTGACAAGCAAAGAAACTCCTCTGGCAGAACGGTCCCCATATGCTGAATAGACGACAAAGTCGTCCTCCAGCACACACGCATCGGAACTGCAAACAAAGTGGGTCTCTTCAATCGCGGCAACATCCACATCCAGGGACAGAAGGTCCCGGAGCAGGCGGGGCGCCTTACCCCGATCCCTTAAGCCCCTCACATTCAGAGTCGCTATCTTAATTGACATCTTCTAAGTCCTGTAAAAAATCAAAAAGACAGAATTAACCTATTCACATACGGGGCGGAAATCCGCGTCAGTCAGGACCCCGACGGAATGCCCCAGGCTCCCTACACCAAGCTCTGACGTCATCCGCCCATCCAGGGCAATTCCGCCGACATCCATGGGGTATGTTAACTTAACGGCTCTGTATAAAGAGGGATGGAGTATGACAGGGACCCTCCCGGAACAGAACTGCCTGAATTTTTTTAAGTAATGTGAGTCCACCTCCAGCATCTTAATTTTCGGAAAGGCCTCTCTTGCCTCATACAAATGGCTCCATACTCTGAGTCGACTCCCTGTCTCCCTTATGCAAGTAATAACTCCCGGGGCCTCCGGGAAGTTACGGGGATCCTCTACTGTCTTTCCATCTACCATGTTCTTTTTGAACAACATGTTTAGTAGGGGCTTTTTGTGTTTGGGTAAATCTTTTTCTAATTCACCCTTATTTACCCTACAAATTTCTTCGGGTTCCACGAAATAATTTTTCTTCTTCACCTTCTTTTTCCTTGACGGGTGGGGTGGGGAGGCATCAGACGCCTGAGGGGATGTGGAGATAAACACAGGGGGAGATGTAGAGGGAGAGGGGGATGAATCAATGGAAGGGGAGGAAGAGATGCTCCTGGCTTTGGGGCTTCTAACTTTCTCTCTAGGGAGCGTACAGAAGGACTGTGACCTCGATATAGCTGGACTCCTGTCTACCCTACTCCTTCCTGGTTGTTCTGGTTTTCCCACCTCCTCTTCCTCCTCTTCTTCTCTGCCTCTCTTCAGGGTTGATGTACGTGGTGGAGGCATTACTTCCACCTCCATCTTCTCCTCTGCATTCGGTTGCTGTTGCTGCTCCTTTGGGGTGTGTTTGTCTTTCTGGGACCCCAGCTGCTTTTCCCGCGGCTGCTTAGCCTGTTTCTCCGGGCTGCGCGTAACCTCTTTGGTTTTTGCCTGTTTTACAGTCGGCCTCTGGGGACTTTGTTTTTTTGGCTCCTGCGGTGGTCGCTGCAGCTCTGGAGCCATCTGTTTAGGTGAGGAGGGAATATTCTTTCTGCCCTTCACTTTTGTCCACTCCCCTTCTGAAGCCTTCTCCGATGCTTTTGGTGTTGCTGCTGGTGTTGTTGACACCGCTGATTTTGTCTTGTCTTTAGATGTTGTTGCTGTGGTGGCCACTGCCGCCGTAGTTGTTGGGCCGGGTTGGGGTTGCGGAGCCTTGCCTGGGCAGTCTTTGGACATGTGCCCAGATACCCCACAGCTCCAACAGTGTGGCTTCCTTCCCTCCACAACCACCAGCATCCGTCTCTTCCGACACAACAGGGTATTTGGTACATCTCTGAAGGCATCCCTGTTTAACGTTACATGCAACGTCATGTCGCCCGTAGCAATGCCCGCCTTGCTGGTAACTACGGAGACCTCCTCGACTGGTCCATATTGGGCGAAGAACGCACCCAGTCTATCTGCCGAAATATCCACGGGCACCCCATGCACCGTGATTTTGGTACGGCGGGTACCCATGTACTCCGTCTGGAGCCGGATATTGTTGGTCGCCATTGTACTACCCGCTAACTGCTTTGCCTCTCCTTCTGTGGCTAAGAGGATATCCCACATGGCATTTGACCTCCTCGCCAAGATCCGAGGAACGATGTTTAACTTTTTAAGCGTGTCTTCCATCGTTTCCCTGCTGACTCCAGTCAATTTACGACTCTTCACGTCGGACGTCAGCAGGGAAACTATTCTTGAGTTAACCGCCTCTAACGCCTCCGGGATGGTTAAGAGTTCTGTACCATTGATGTACTTGTCATATTTTACTTTTAAGAGGCTGTAGTAAGCAGCATCCTTCTTTTGAGGCCTGTTTTCCACCCAGGCCGATGATTTTGCCGGTGACGGATTTTCCGCCGGTGGAACATTTTCTATTGGTGGCGTTTGCACCGTTTGCACCGTCTGAGACGGTGACAATATTATGTTTTCCGCCATGGGGATTTGCTACCCCGGCGGCTCAAAAAAGTAAAAAACGTTCGCCTTTTTAGGTCTTTTTTGCCAACATAACTCAAACAAAATGCAAAAAGTTCAAAAATAAATTCAAAGTAAAATAAAAACGAACTCAAAAGAATAAAAAAAACTAAAACGGGAGAGGGGGAAAAAACACAAAGAAAAAGAAAATTAATAAAAAAAAAAACAACAACAAACAAATCAAATCAAAACGTACACAAAAAATGGGGGGAAAAATTCAAAGTTTTAGAAAACAAAATAAAACTTTACAACACAAAATACAAAGAAAAGCTGACCGTTTGTTTGAAATGGCTTGACTTTCAATTGCGCAGAAGCACTAGTTAAAACACACAAACTCGAGGTGTATACTATGTAACTAGTGAGCCAATCCAAATGCCTTGACTCACTTTATAGTCCACCAATAGAAGGTTAACCAATCAGAAGACGTAGAACATTCAATCCGTCGTGTATAAAGGCGGCCATTTTTGTTCACTCTACCCGAATGTCCAGTCCAGCTTGTCGGGCGAAGAGAAACAGAAGGACGAACTATGCTCTGCTACCTTTTACCAAAATATCCACTGCTAACGTGAACAACGCTTTCCTACTGTTTTCAAGATATTCACTGCTAACCTCTGGATTCTATACTCAAGACGACCGTCATTATGAACAACACATGTTGTGTCTTAGGCCCTCACCAATAAATACGGGAGTTCTTTTCTTATCAGAGCGATCAGAGTGAGTTTTCCGAGCTAACGTAACTTCATAATCACCCTTAGACTCATCCGACTCTTTCCGAATCCTCTGCACTGTCCTAAGATTGACACCCAAACACTCTGAAATGAGCGTATTGAAGCTTACGGCGCAAATGCCAAATAGTACAGCATGCCTTTTCCGCATTTCTGGCAGATTGAATTGTGTCATGGTGCTCTTTTTCTCACAGACGGTAACCAACTGACAGGTTTTCCGACACGAATGTAGTTATTAGGTTGGTGCAAAAATAATATCGTTTTTGACATTAGAAAATACGTCAAAAAAAGATATTATTTTTGTACCAACCTAATACCTATATATATATATGTATATATATGATGGGAGAAGGAATAAATAGGAAACTTTTAGAAATTTAACATATATCGAATCAATGGCTACGTCTACTGCTAGGAATGTTGTTCCACTGTGACGTGACAAAACAAAAATCTTTCTTGTCAGAATCCATTTTGCACTTTTATAAATCTACCATTCTCCCGTGCATTGAATATCTGGCCTGCTTACGCCTGCTCTGTATGTTAAGGTTCCTGACAAAATCCAAAGAAGGATCAATCATGTCATTGATCTTGAACAGACATCTCGACTTCAGTCAAATTTTGAACAACGTGACATGACGTGGGGTCTCGCGGTCCTTCTTTTTTTTTTTTTTTACATAATATTATTATGACAATTATTCTGGCGAGCATTTTTCCCCCTCGTCCTCTAACTCCATGACTGGAAACTAGGACTTCAACCATTGCTTCTATTTTAACAGTTTAATTTCTCTCCCTTGTCATCTCTGGAGCACTCTTCTGATATTTTACTTCCCTTCGGCCTATTTACATTTTAAAAAGTTTTAGAAATTTAATATAAATCCCAGACATATGAAACTCGAGAACTGACAACAAAAATGTTAAACAACTTTTATTTATTAGATTGTTTATTAATAATAATTTGATATTTACGTGATTATAAAAAAAAAAAATCAACCACTACGATGTCCTAAATATTACTTACCATATTACAAAGAAATAACTATGAAAATCAATATTTGTATTCATATATTTATAAAAATATATGTGAACGATAGAACAAGACAATTTATATAAACGCATCACGAGTAACTGTAATTGTAAAGTTTGAAAAATGTTTTCACCGGCCATTTCATTTATTATTGACCCTGAGTACCGCATTGCCAATAAAACATCTAACATTTTGTTCTATAATACTACTTATGAGTTTTTAAGATTTTTTTATATAAATACTAATATATCCCCTGCAAAGCCCAGTAAAAATAAAATTAATTATATACTATGTTAAATTCAATACAATGACATAATAATTTCTCCCCACCAATTAAATTATTGCAAAAATAAAACAATATTATTTTTCAATTTTTTGATTGCCGTTTGCTTTTAATTATTTCGGTTGTTTTTAGTATATTTTTCATTTTATACTTCTTGTTAAGTAGGTTTAGATCTTTTGTAACGAGAATGACAAACCGAAAAATATACTAAAAAAGAACCAAAATAATTAAAAGCAAACGCCAATCAAAAAAGATAAGAAAGAAAACTTCCTTTCTTAGCCCTTTCTCTGATCAATTTTAATTGTTTGTTTTTTACCCCTCAAGCAGAAAAATACTTTCACCACTAGACAAAGAAAAACATTTGTGTTACTACTAAGTACAAAAGACAATGGTTAAACGTCGAAAAAATAGAGAAAATTAATCCCTTTTAATTATGTATTAAAATAACCACTTTTTGCCAGATGAAGGTCGCGTAGTAAAAACGTTGAAAATAAAGTATAATATATATATTATAATTAAAAAATTATAACCAAAAACTTTTGCGGTTTCTCTCTTCTTTTTAAAATATACACTTTTCTCTCGTTGGAACAACTATAATCTCTTCTTTATACACTCGACTCTCCCGTCGAATTCGTCGTATGAGGGTCAAGCAGATCAGTTCCCAGGAAACTGACAGCCCGACAACAGCACATGAGATTTGATTATAGTGGAAAGAATTTTTGCAGAACCAACCACACTTTTTGAAGGGCCGAATACAGAGACATGTTGCACTATGTGCTACAAGGACCCCAAACGACCCTCGGCAGGTTTTGAATTCAGAGTTTTCCTTATTCTAGTCCAGTTGCCATCCAAGGCTGTAGTGCCAAGTCTGTCCTGCTATTTACCCATATCTGGAGGTAGAAGAAGTGGATTCACACCTTTCCCAAGGGTATTAGCACGAAAGTGAATGTAATGGATTCAAACTCGGCTCTGCGATTCCTCAATTCAAGCCGCTATCCATTACTCCACCATGCCTTCCTTACACACACACACACACACACACACACACACACACACACATACATATATATATATATATATATATATATATATATATTGTTATAAATCTTATTTTTAGTGGGTACACGTGTTCCTGTTTTGTTTATTTTATTAAACACTAAAGTCCTACAAAGAAAAACATTGTGCCTCGAAGTGGAATCGAACATGCATCCCATTTTTTCATCAAGATCTATAGTAATGTTTTATTTTCCAAATACGACCAGCACATTGTGGCCGTGTTCACTGTTGATGTTATTGAGTGTTAGCTCTTTTTTTTTTGTTAAATAAAACATTCTATAATTCTAGATACATACATAAATCAATCCATTCATTCAGTTAAATAAACTAAAATTAATCCTGGAAAATGTCTAAAATTATAGCCGAAAGCGCTCTTAGATATTTGGATAATTACTACATAATTTACGCCCAGAAATGAAGAAAATTATAAGAACACCAGAAAAATTAAATAAAAAACCACAGTACCTTGTCAGTCGTTTTTAATGAAACTTGTATAAAAGAGGGACTACTGCCCGAATGCACAATTATTAAATGTGCGTGCATGTGTGTGTGTGTGTGTGTTGTTTGGCCCCAATTAAAATGTAGAATTGAAGGGAGCTTTGTTATCTCACAAGGATATTTAATCTAATGTGCTGGGCTAAATCACACATGGATATAAAAACATCTATAAAGGGAAAATAATGTCCTTTTTGTCACTTAATCACCTGTTAGGAATGTGTGGCACCTGGTTTTTAATTAAATAATAGAAAAATTGAACATTTCTCAAGGCTGACTACAGATTAAAGATGGTAGGTAACGTTACTTTCGCTTCTTTTCGTTCGTCATCCTTCTTTCGCTTGGCAAAAGAAGGAAGTATTGATAATATTGGATTAAAGAGATTGTAATCCCCGGAGATTGTGAACAATTCAATGCCTTGTTTAGGTATTTTCCTATTTCTCTGATCGAAGCAATGTATTTATCGGACAACAATAGATAGGCTGAATGGAAGATAATGATTGAATGGATTCCTAAAAATAGGAGTGAACAAAAGAAGAAGAAGAAGAGGGACAAGAAGGAGAGGAAAATGAGAAGGATGAGGAGAGAAGAAGAAGAAGAAGAAGAAGAAGAAGAAGAAGAAGAAGAAGACAAAGAAGAGGAAAATGAGAAGGATGAGGAGAGAAGAAGAAGAAGAAGAAGAAAGAGGAGAGGAAATGAGAAGGATGAGGAGAGAAGAAGAAGGAGAGGAAAATGAAAAGGATGAGGAGAGAAGAAGAAGAAGAAGGAGAAGAAGAAGAAGGAGAGGGAAATGAGAAGGAGGATGAGAGAGAAAGAAGAAAAAGAGAAGAAGGAGAGGAAAATGAGAAGGATGAGGAGAGAAGAAGGAGGAGGGGAGGAAAATTAGAAGGATGAGGAGAGAAGAAGAAGGAGAGGAAAATGAGCAGGATGAGATGAGACGAAGAAGGAGAGGAAAATGAGAAGGATGAGGAGAGAAGAAGAAGAAGAGAAGAAGGAGAGGAAAATGAGAATGATGAAGAAAGAAGAAGAAAGAGAAGAAAAATGAGAAGGATGAGGAGAGAAGAAGAAGAAGAAGGAGAAGAAGAAGAAGAAGAGGGTGATGAAAATGAGAAGGATGAGGAGAGACGAAGAAGAAGGAGAGGAAAATGAGAAGGATGAGGAGAGAAGAAGAAGAAGGAGAGGAAAATGAAAAGGATGAGGAAAGAAGAAGAAGAAGAAGAAGAAGAAGGAGAGGAAAATGGGAAGGATGAGGAGAGAAGAAGAAGGGGGTGAGGAAAATGAAAAGGATGAGTATAGAAGAAGAAGGAGAGGAAAATGAGAAGGATGAGGAGAGATGAAGAAGAAGGAGAGGAAAATTAAAAGGATGAGGAGAGAAGAAGGAGAGGAAAATGAGAAGGGTGAGGTGAGAAGAAGAAGAAGAAGAAGAAGAAGAAGAAGAAGAAGAAGAAGAAGAAGAAGTAGTTTTTAGAATAGAAAAGGAAGGAGAAATAATTAGACAAAGATGTGAGAAAGAAAGACAGAAGAAAGCTAGATAGGTTTACCTATGGTACGGTTCACGCCCCTCCCCGTTCCTTTTTTAAGAGATGCACAGTTTTATCCATTGTTTCCCGTTTAGGATTGGAGTTCCAGCTCCCATTCTTATTCACTACCAGTCGCCTCTTGTATCTTAGTGGCATTATCGCCTTGCTTGGGGTGAATTGATTAAAAAGGGAAGATGGAAAAATGAGGTGGAAAATGAAAATGACTAGAAAAGGAAGAAGAAAGGAAAATGAAAGAGAAGATGAAGGTGAAACAGAGAAGGAAAATGATTCGAAGAAGAAAATAAATGAAAGAGAAGATGAAGGAGAAACAGAGAAGGAGAATGATTCGAAGAAGAATGAAAAAATGAAGAAATGAAGAAAAAGAAGAAAATGAAGAAAAAGAATCTCTCTGAAGAAGAAGATGAATGTGATTGAGAAGGAGTTGAAGGAAAAGTAGAAGAAGATTGCCTAAATCAGAAGGACAAATAAAAAAAAAAAATTAAATCTTTCTTGTCGGCCGTATTCAATGAAACATGTATATATATATATATATATATATATATATATATATATATATATATATATATTAAACTAATAAGAAAGAGCAGTAAAATTTATAATCTGGTGTTCTTAGTATTTTTATTTTTAAAAACAGTGCTCGATACAATTTAGTAGAGCGTAAACATTATAAATTTACTAATCTAAAAATATGTTTCCATCGCTACACAGGAATTACCATTTTTCAAAAACAGAAATTAAACCTTAAATTTTATTATAGAATTAAATTTAAGATCTTTATCTCCGATTCATTTTCAAGCGATTTCTAGAATAACTTATTTTGAAATATCAAGATATTGTATGTGTTTATAAACGCAGTAACATTCAAAATAAGTTATTCCAGAAATCGCTTGAAAATTAATCGGAGATAAAGATTATACATTTAATCCTATATTTAAATTTAAGTATCATTTAATTTAAGTGGCACGTGGAACTAGAACAATCTACCTCGGTGAACGAAATAAAGGACTCGGTTCGAAATTCAAATCACCTGAAGAAGGCCGGGGTGTACAACGGCCGAATCGCTGTGAATATTGTAATGAAGATGAGGATAACAGTCCGAATAATGTAAATGATATAAGTAATCATAATAGCTCATTTCAGATATAGAGACAGAAGTTAAAACTAATGCTAATATAAATATTAGCCGTTTCATTATAAGTAAACATCTATCATTCATTGATCAAGCAGATAGTACTACCAGAAATTCTGTCTAATAAAAATATTTTCCAAAAAATGTTTCTCAAGTCCAGTAACTATTATAGCTCTTTACACTATTGAGGACGTTTTTCTTCTTAAGCTTTTCTTGAAGGTAGTGTTCAACAGCAATATTTTGATGATGTTATTATTATCTCTGTTTTAGTATATTAGTTTTTGCGGCTGTCGAAAGTTCTCAAGCGATGTGATGTCTGTTATTTGGTATAGTTCTTTGTTTGAGATTCTGTTGCGCCAGTTTGAAAGAGAAGCCATTTTTAAACATTGAACTGAAAAGGTGTATGTATACTGCTGACGGCTTAGATATTTCTGAAAGATTTTAGAGACATGAAAGCCATCCATGTGAAAGTTAGAATCTGACGGGTTTATTTATGTACACGGCCCGAGTTTTTTTAGGTTAAGGTTTTGATTTTATTGTTGCAGGTTTCATTTGTCATGTATGTAATATTGTCAATGCCGAAGTCATCTAAGGCTGTCAATTCTGTCTGGTCCTGTTGTTTTGTTTTGGTTCATTTTAGCCAATGTTGATTTCTGAGCATAATTATAGCGGTGTCTTTAACAAGCCTGAACTCTTCCGGTGAGATTTTGCTGTGTGATCTATTCATCAGAATACGGATGATGTTTTGTTATATGACATATTCGGCTGAGATGTCCATAAAGTTCATATAGATTTGCACCCGGATTCTTAGTCAGTGCTATGAAAATAAATCTATTTAGATCTTCCGGTATCTCGCCGCTGTTGTATATTTCATTTATTATTTCTCTAATCTTCTCGATGCTGAAAATATCTAAAGTTGTCAGAATCGCTATAAAAATTATGTCTTCTACCGCTGATTTGTTTCTGTTCATTATGGTTAGTGCTGATTTCACTTCAGATTTTATTATTTCTGGTCCTTCAATATTTCTGTATGTTGCCAATTGTTCTCTTTCGTTGTGTAAGAGTTATTCGACATATTCGTTTCATCTTTGATTCTTTTTAACCATTTCACCCCAAGCAAAGCGGGAATGCCACTTGTGCGCGGGCGGGCTTGGGGTTCTTACAGACAGTGAAAGTGAGAGAAAAGACTGAGTATAGGAGGACTGAGGAAAGGATAAAAAATGAAAGGGGTTCAAGACGACAGAAGATGGCGGTTAAAGTTGCATTTAAATTGTTGAAGATTGTATATTTCAAGGAAGCAATTAAACGGAGAGGAGTTCCACTATCTGGAAGTGCGAGAAAAGAAACCGTTCGAATAGAATTGGCGGTTACATTTAACTGTTTCAATAATAAAAACGTGGGACCTGGATGGCAATCTAGTAAAACGCTTAAATTAAGGAAGTCGAGCAGCAGGGGAAAAGCTCGTCAGAGCAATAGCTATAAAAATATTTGTAGAAAAGACAGGGGGAAATCATGTCACGATTGGTGAGAAGGACTGCAGATGCTTCTTTGGATTTTGGTAAGAACCTCGAGATGAATAGGTGAAGAACCGGGCCAGATATGGCAGCAATATTCAATGCAAGGTGTTTTTCTTTCCCTAATATAACGGTGTAGTAATGGATAGCCGTTCGGATTGAGGAATCGGAGAGCCGAGTTCGAATCCCAGTCGAATCAATTCACTTACGTGTTAATACCCTTGGGAAAGGTATGAGTCCTTTTTTTTTTCTCCCTCACCCTCCAGCTATGGGTAAATAGCAGGACTGACCGGGTTCTATAGCCTTGGATGGCAACTTGTCTACCGCAGAAAGAAATGGCAACGTACTACGGAAAAAATATGCCTCGTCAGTCATGTATCGAAAGATACATGATCATCTAAGCGTCTATCACGCATGGCACATAACTGACTTAAATTCACTTACGTTCTAATATCCTTGGGAAAGGTATGACTCCTCTTCTTTAACCCCTAGCTATGGGTAAATAGCAGGACAAACTGGGTTCTATAGCCTTGGATGGCAACTGGTCTACCGAAGAAAGAAATGGCAACCTACTGCAAAAAAATTCTGCCTCGTCAGTCATATATCGAAAGAGACATGATCACCTAAGCGTGTATGGCGCATGACACGTAACTGTCTTAAATTCACTTACGGGCTAATATCCTTGGGAAAGTTATGACTCCTCTTCTTCTCCCACTAGCTATCGGTGAATAGCAGGACAAACTGAGTTCTATAGCCTTGGATGGCAACTTGCTTCCTTGAAATATACAATCTTCAACAATTTAAATGCAACTTTAACCGCCATCTTGTAGACAGAAATGGCAAACTACTACAGAAAAAAATCTGCCTCGTCAGTCATGTATCGAAAGATACATGATCTCCTAAGATTTTATGACGCATGGCATATAAC
>OZ010611.1:32938683-32956183 GCA_963932145.1 Acanthosepion lycidas
ATATATATATGTTTAAAAATATGTATACATGACACAGAAATTACCATGTTCCGGAACCAAAACCTAAACCTTAAATCGTTTAGGTTTTTGTTCTGAAACATGGTGATTTCTGTGTCGCGATATATACATTTTTTTAAAACATTAATATTTTGATATTATGCTCTACTGTGTATCGAGCACTGGTTTTAAAAATAAGTGCTAAAGATATCTGGAATATATATATATATATATATGATGGAGATATATAGATAGATAGACATACATAAATAGTAAGAATAAAATCTAAAGCTTAAAGTACATATATATATATATATATATATATATATATATATATATATATATATATATATATATCCCAGCACCCCTCTGTCTTGCGTATGAGCAGTCCTACCAACTTAATAAAAGTTAGTCTGATGAAGTCAAGAAGGACGAAACTCGTCCCAAATAAACATTTTACACGTTGTCATCCATTTTTTCCCAATATATATACACACACACATATATATATATATATATATATATATATATATATATATATATATATATATATATATAATTCCCAGCACTCCTCTGTCGTGCGTATGAACAGTCCTACCAACTTAATAAAAGTTAGTCTGATGAAGTCAAGAAGGACGAAACTCGTCCCAAATAAACATTTTACACGTTGTCATCCATTTTTTCCCAATATATATACACACACACACACATATATATATATATATATATATATATATATATATAATTCCCAGCACTCCTCTGTCGTGCGTATGAACAGTCCTACCAACTTAATAAAAGTTAGTCTGATGAAGACAAGAAGGACGAAACGCGTCCCAAATAAACATTTTACACGTTGTCATCCATTTTTTCCTAATATATATATATATATATATATATATATATATATATATATATATATATATATATATATATTCTTAATAATAATAATAATAATAATAACTAGAAGTAATTGTGAAAATTTCACTGTTTTCCTATTTGAAATTTCTGATGAATTTTTTTATTATTTTTGCAATATATATTCCTTTTTAATTTTGTATTGAACACTTTTTTGTTGTCTGTAACTTTTAGGCGCTGCAGTTTTCAGTCTTCCTGTTACACTTCTATCCATATATATATATATATATATATATATATATATATATATATATATATATATAAGAATATATATATAAGAAAGAGGTTTCCATCAACTAACGTGTTGCAGAAAACCAACATTGTAAATAATTTTAAATGTCCCTTGGGAGATTGTATCTCCAATAAAAAAAAATAACATTTATCTTTGTCATACTACTACTACGTTGTCTCGACAGTTTGGTTTTCATTTGAATGCTGCATCAAACAAATCACAACATTTACAGTGGCGTGCGTGTTAACATTCATAATTTAAGAAAATTCTTGTTGAAAATACATCTATATTTTTTCATATAAATAATAAACACATACTAAAAATTCTTGAAGATATCTGTATTAAAAAATTGAAACCAATCCTTTATAAAATTAATTATGAATACTGCACGAATGTTTTAAAATTTTTATAGTAGATTGTTTAAAATATCTGTTTTATCTAAAAACAAATACCTAACGATATTTAAAAAAATAGTTTCTTCCCTACCCCGAAGTTTACATCGTGAAATTTAAATTATACAGTGCATAACCTTAGCGCCTGTTACTTCACAGTTAAAGAAAATAACTTTTAGATAAACAGACCAACGTTGTCTTAGAAAAAAAAGCCTCACCGTGATGATGACATTGTGCTAATATTGAAAGTATTCAGAATAAATAAATATGTATCAACATGGTAATTTTCTCTTTTTCTGTAATAAGGATATTAAGAAGATTGTCCGTGAATATGAGAGGTGAACAAAAAACATGGAGAGTTGAGTTACTAAAGGGAATTAACTGAAACTGAAACTGTGATATCCGAAAGGTGGAACTTGAGCAATCTATCCCAGTGGATGAAATAAAGGATTCGGTTCGAAATTTCGATCACCTGACGAAGGCCGGAGCGTACAACGGCCAAAACGTCGTGAATATGACAACAAAGAGATGGACAACAGTCCGAACAATGTAAACAGTGTAAATATTTACAATACTTCATCTCAGAAATATAGACAGAAATTAAGACATTAGATAATGATTGACATTGCGTTTACATTTGTGAAGATAAAAATTAACTAGAAAACTAGAAACAGAAGACAGTTTATAGAAGCCGGAGGAGAGTTGTAGAAGCCGGAAGATAGTTGTAGAAGCAGGAAGATAGTTGAGAAGCCGTAAGTGAGTTGTAGAAGCAGGAAGAGAGTTGTAGAAGCGGGAAGATAGTTGTAGAAGCCGGAAGAGAGTTGTAGAAGCAGGAAGATAGTTGTAGAAGCCGGAAGATAGTTGTAGAAGCCGGAAGAGAGTTGTAGAAGCAGGAAGATAGTTGTAGAAGCAGGAAGATAGTTTTACAAACGAGATGTACAAGAGAAGAAAAACTTACGGTTATATTTCAATTGTACAATGATGAGACCTTGCCACCAATCTAATATTGCGCTTAAATTCATAAAGTCTAAGTACCATAGCGAAGAGCACATATGAATGTTGCATAGCCCCCAATCGTTCTGGGGAGGTCTTGGTTAACGGGGGTCGATTCCATAACGTTGTATCTTCTCTCGCTCGTCTTCTTCCGGCCGGGTGTCGAAATGAAATAAATCTAATTTGCATTGTACTAATACTTTTTCACCTACTAAAATGGATAAGAGATTTATTTCTATTAAACCATTTTTTTCTGTTTCCTATGCAAAAATTATCTTTATTTATTAGCTGGAAATACAATAAATGAAAAAATTGTATGTGTACGAATATTTGTTTCCCCCCACTGTATATATATATATATATATATATATATATATATAAAATTTGTATGTGTATGAATATTTGTTTGGGGAAACAAAATTTTGTACACATACAAATATTTAAATTTTTAAATTTATATATATATATATATATATATATATATATATATATATATATATATGATCCTGTTCACCCCAAGCAATGCAGTAAAGCAGCTCAGACGCAATGGGTCATTGGTTGTGGAAGAGTTAGAAACACGAACATTGTTAAAGAGCAACAGAAGAGGTATTTTAATGGGGAAGACAGTAGATAGCGATTGACATCGCATTTAAATTTTTAAAGATTAACGTTGAGTGGATAGCATGGAGCCAGAAGAGAGTTCCACATGCGCGAAGATCGAGGAAAGGAACTGTTGGCGTAGACTTTATGGTAAGACCTCGTTGCCATTCTAGTACTGCGCTTAAATTCGAAGAGTCTGGGCGCCATAACGAAATGCTCATCCGAACAATTACATTGAAAGTATTGACTGAAACCGAGGCGCCATGTCGGGGACAATAATATTGCTGATACTTCTTTAGATTTTATCAAGGAGGGAGCTCAAGGTAAATAGCAGCAATATTCTAAACATGGAATTATGTTAGACTTTTAAGCTTCAGCTTTTATTTTTACTACTTATATATATATATATATATATATATATATATATATAATTTATACGAAAATTATAACATAAATATGTTATAAAATCACTACAAAAATTCAACACCATCATCAGTAGTGTTGAAACAAAATGGCTATTTTTGTAGTGAATTAATGACACAGTTATGTGATAATTTTCGAATAAATTATATTTGCTCTACTCGGTATTGAGCACTCTTTTAAGAATAGTATCTTTTGGTTTTTGGAATTTATTCTGTATACACCAATCCTATACTTATATATATATATATATATATATATATATATATCCTATACTTATATATATATATATATATGGCGTTTGTATACATCATGTATATATTACGTTAAAATTTCCCTGTCTCAGCTTTGCGTCAATAGCTTAAGGGTAGAATCTCTGACATGTCCAATCGGATGTCTACCTATACTGATCAGCTCTGATACAGCGAAACAGGCATGTATATGGATATTCTATGCCCAAATTTATAATTTCTCCATCCACGGGAAGAGGCCTTTCTACCGCGGAAAACGGAGTTGCCGTGTATAATAATTAAAATTTCTTCTTCTTTTTTTTTCCCACTGTTTTTACTTGAAAATTCATGAGATCTTTGTTTACGTCTGTTACGGATGTGTCCGTCAGAGTGGATATAATTTGACTTGCAAGTGATTGTTTTTGTGTGGATACGTTTACAAATACGAGTTAAATCAACCGATTCGGTAAAAAAAATCCTTTCTGTTTTAAACCCAATACTCAATAGCGGTTTTTTTTTTCTGAAAAGAAAGACAAATATAAAGAAACCTTCACTCTTCTGTGCAAAGAAAGATCTTCCTCTTCAATGATTTTGAAAAACAAACATAAAATTGCTTTTTCTTTCCTAATTCACTGACATTTAGTGGTTCCATTCAGACGATGAATTAAACAAACATGTAACATTTTCGCCCCCAAGTGGGTTTTAAGAATGGAGAATTGAGTCAAATAAATCCCAGTATAAAAGAGAACTCTAAAAGACGTACCATAAATGTCTAAATCCGTGCAAACAGCCGCATATATATATATATATATTTTTGTGAGTATAGCCACATAAAAACATGCTTTTGTTTATAAATCGAACAACATTTGAAAAAAAAAAATTGAAAAAATAAGAACGCCATTGACGTAAAAAGCAAATAAAGCTTTTCTTTATATTTTATATTCAATAGAACATTTATATAATTCGGCATGAAAAGTGCCATTGGTGTGTCGATATCAACTTGAAGCCGAAGTCTGTGAGTTCGCGTTTGCATAAATAGGCTCTGAAAGGTATAAATCGTTCTATTGTCTCTTATCACTCCTGTAAAGTGTTAATAGAAGAGCAGACACGTAATTTTAGCCTGGTTTGGCAACTTATCACCCTTCTTGGTGCAGTGCCTCTTACTCTGTAACCCTCTATTACGAGTGGCTCTTGGGCATCGTACAGAGTGAATATCATTGTTAAAATAAAATAAAAATTCCTTCTAAAGACTTTTCCTTCTGTTTTACTTGTGGTGGCATCTTGTATCTTAGTAGCATTATCTCTTTGCTTGGGGTGGTGCCTCTTACTCTGTAACCCTCTATCTCGAGTGGCTCTTGGGCCTCCTACAGGGTGATTTTGAATTGAAATCTAATTGGACATCCATATAAACAGTACCAGGTAATGAACTCACAACACTTTGGATCAAGTTACTAGATTTCTTCAACCAATGCTTTTATAACTAAGGGCAAATGGACAAGTGGATAAAATTGTTCTTGAAGTAATCCATTTGAAATTCCAATACATATCACAGGCCAAAATGTCGTGAATATGGCAATAAAGATGAGGACAGCAGTACGAACATTATAGATAGAGTAAATAATATATATTTTTAAAAATGTTATATGAAAATTAGCTTGAAACTTGAGATGTAGTAAAGTGGGAGGGCGTATCATAACTTCATGTGGGACACACAGACACAAGACATTTCACCAGTCCTGTTTCTAGCCATTATCAGGTGATATCGTATGCAAGTGTTGAGAGATTTCCAAACAGACATCTAATCAAAATTCGGATTGTTCACATTCTAAAATGAGCAAATAAAGTTTCAGTTATTTCACAGAGCCGTAGAACATTTCAGTCAGCTGAAGATGACCTGATCGTACAACGACTGAAACGTCGTGGATATGACAACAAAGATGAAGACAACAGTCCGAACAATGTAAATAGTGTAAATAGTCTTAATTTCTATTGTTTTATTTTTCTCTCTCTCCTTTATAATGATTTTCTTTTTTCTCATATTCCTTCAGACACAGTAACCTCTTGCATCTTAGTGGCTTTATTGCCTTGCCTTGTCGTAAAATGATAAAACATTAGTTTAGGTCTGTTTGAATCCTTAGAAACCTCATTATACAGTGAAGCAGGTATTAGAGATTAGAGGCGAGTTGTATGGTTTAAGTTTTTTTGTGACGTAGGGTGGCCATTAATAAATTATTACTCGAGCCTTCAATGTGAAGATAAAACAGTATTTAATTACAACCGCAAATAAATACTTAAGAACAAAGAAGTCAATCTAAGATAATTGACCGTTTCAGTGAATACCTTGTTTGTAGCGCAGTTCAGCTTAACGTCCGGTAAATCCTAAATCAAAACCCAAAACATCGACGCACAATAATTCACACTCATTCGACTGGATAGTTCCGCTCAATAGTCACGCAATAATCACTCCAGTCAGTAGCCTGACAACGCTATTTATACACCTGGTCGAAAACATATATTAATTCGAGAGTGTCACGCTCGAACATCGGCGTTGGTAGTTACTTATTTTCTTCCTATAATATAGTTTCACCGAGACGCGGATTCAAGCCTGTGTGTTTTGAAATCACCGTTATCCCGAATTCAAACGTATTTTTTGTCGCGTGATATTTTTCAAAGGAATTAGAAAAAGGTGAAGGAAATTACCACAAGCAAAAGAAACTAACAAACAAAGAAAATTACAAAGATTTATTGTCATTAAACTTTGACATTCGCATCTACGTTCGTGACTGTAATAGAATATAATATAAATTTCTCTTCCGGAAATATACACCCACTTCCTTTGATGTAGCCTTTTTCTGCGTTCCTGTCGAGAACAACTGTTGATCGTCTGTGTTACACGAATTTTGCTGCTAATGTAAATATATTTTCGGCGATGCGTTCACTTTTGGACACGTGGCGTGTTTAGAACAAAACCAAATTCATCTATGAATTTAAAAAAAAAAAAAAATCAGGGTTATGTTGGAAATGGGTCTGTCTTTCTATGTATATAATCGAAACAAAGTTAGAAGAGGAAGAATAATGAAAACTGAACAAATACATAACTAAGACAAGTTTTGGGCACATCGACGTTGTGCAATGTTGAGCAAGTGTATCTCGCTAGAACAATTACGCCTGAGTAGTGAGATCGATCCCAAGTTTTTGTTTCTTTTGCTTTACGGCACGTCAACCTCAATGTGTTATTTAATGCCAACAAGATTCTTATTGTTGGTAATATTTTTTTTTTCAAAATGCATTTCTGGTAATATTTTTTCAAAACAAATTTGGTGGTAATAATATATTGCTGATATTTTTTTACAAAAATATATTGCTATTATTAAAACATATTTTCACACGTTTTGACCCCAGTTTGGGGGTTATCTATCTCCCCATAGCTGAGACCCTAAAGCTGCTACTACAGCTGGTCAGGGTAGACCTGCGAACACTACCAAGACTTGATTCCAGGCTCCTCAACACCTCCTAATCAGAGGCCCTCCTGTTGGACGTAGTTTTTTCTTACCCAGGATGCCCTGAATCTTTGGTGAGACCCGTGCCCAACTCCTTGATTATATGCCCCTAAGACACAAATAAGGGGGTCTGCGCCATATAAATAATGGTTAGCCAGTACGGAATTAGTAAAGGCAGGTTACATTAATGTCAGTGTTATACAGTAAACTGGTACCTGTAAATGTGTATCTGGGCACCTCGACGTGGTGACATGTTTAACAAGCGTATCTCACTAAAACAATTACGACTGAGTAGTGAGTTTGATCCTCACTGGGTGCCAGTAACTTGCAGGGGGTTGATCATGTTTGTATGCCGCAAAGATTCAAGTAGATGACATATTGTCTTATTACTGAGGAAGGACGATATTTTAAATATGGAAAAACACTAAAATTTGTTTTAAACAATTTTAGGCATAAATCATCAATCGACAATCGTAATATTGAACAATGAATGTTCATCAAAGACACTGGAACAAGGAAGGCAATATTTATATTCAGAATGTTATCAGAAAGAGTAATACGAATGCAGAAGGACGTGCACCTGCGTTTTATAGATTATGCAAAGGCGTTCGATAGAATATGCCACAAAGACCTGTTGGGACTGCTCAGCAACTTTGACATATTTGGTAAAGAAATTAGAATAATGGAGAACCTAATTTGGTAGCGAACCGCCTGCATACCCATAGAAAATGAGTTCAGTAGATTTAAAAAATTAGAAAGGGGTGTAAGGTTACCGTTCTTTTCAACAGCGGTAGTGATTTTTATCTCTTGGTTCCTGTTTCCTGTCCTCTCCCTATCTTTCACTTCCGTTAGCCTGTTTTGACTTGGCAACATTATCACCCTTCTTGGTGCAGTGGCTCTTAATCTGTAACCCTCTATCTCGAGTGGCTCTTGGGCCTTGAACATGGCGAATACCATTGTGTAAAATCTTACTTCTAAACACTTTTACTTCAGTTTCACTTTTGATGGTATCTTGTATCTTGGTGGCATTATCTCTTAACTTGCGATGGTGCCTCTTACTCTGTAACCCTCTATTCTGAGTGGCTCTTGGGCTTCGTACAGAGTGAATATCATTGTTTAAAAAAAAAAATTCCTTCTAAAGACTTTTCCTTCTGTTTTACTTTTGGTGGCATCTTGTCAAGAGATTTTGACTTCAGATATTGTAAATATGCTATCTGAGATTCATTAAAAAGTAGGTGCCATATCTGGGTTGATGGTCAATTTTCCACCATTTTGAATTCAAGATGGCTGCTATTTAATTGGGGGAGGACTTATTTAATGCCAATAACTTTCCTCTGTGTTGACCACTTTCAATAAACTTGGTATCATTTTATAGGGCTATGATTACAGTGGCATTATCTCTTTGCTTGGGGTGGTGCCTCTTACTCTGTAACCCTCTATCTCGAGTGGCTCTTGGGCCTCCTACAGGGTGAACATCAATGTAAAAAAAAAAGACCTTTAGACTACGTTTAAAAAATTACCATAACTGGTTCAAGTTATCTCCCTTTTGCAAGAAAAGGAGATTCGGAATAGTTGACCAGCGGGGACTGAAGAAAGCGTAAGAATATTATCGGGTAAGGATTTTCGGACAATTTTCGGACAATTTTCGGACAATTTTCTGGATTTCAGATACACATTTAAATATAAATTGTCCAAGTAACATTTTTTTTCAGTGTTTTTTGTCTCTCTGTTTCTCCTCTCTCTCTCTCTCCCTCTCTCTCTCTCTGATTCTCACACACATACACATACATATTTCTTATTACTTTAAACGTTATTTTGGGGGATGCACGTGTTTGAATAGACCGCTTGTTTTGTTTTTGTTTTTTAAGAAGTGCCTACATGCGGATGAAAATAAAATAAAATAAACAGATTTTTTTTTTAAAGTTGCCAAATACAACACGGGTGTCTACAAAACAACATTTAGTGTAATAAAACCTGGCCTGGTATCTTTCTTTCCTGGTACCTAGACTTTATGAATTTTAGTACAGCACTAGATTCGTCACAAGGTTTCATCATTTTAAAGGTGAAATGATTAGATGTAACCGTAAGTTCTCTGCTAACAGTTTCTTCATTCGCACTTCTCGTTCGTAAAACTCTCTTTCGCCATCTTACTTTCCAGTCAAGATTGATTTTCAAAAATGTAAATGCAATGTCAATTGTTATCGTCTCTCTTAATTTCTCTTCTTTTCTTGTTCTCGCTCCTTAATAATGTTTCTCTTTTTCTCATATTCCTTCACACTCGGTAACCTCTTGCGACTTAGTGGCTTTATTGCCTTGCTTGTGGTGAAATGATAAAAAAGTATGTGAATAAATCCGTAGAGAACACATTTGTGTAGTGAAGCAGTCATTAGAGTTAAGATGTGAGATTTAAGCGCAGTATCAGATCGGCGGCAATGTCACATCATTTTAGAGTTGAAATATTAAAGGTAACCGTAAGTTCTATGTTAAATTTTTCTTCAAACGCACTTCTCGTTTCCGGAATTCTATTCTAGTTTGTTGCTACCCAGTCAACTTTTATCTTCAAAAATTTAAAGGCAATGTCAAACTGTATCTTATGTCTTCTTAATTCTTGTTCTTTTATTTTTCTGTCTCCTTCATAATTTTTTTCTCTCTCGTAATCGCTAACATTCAGTAATCACTTGCGTCTTAGTGCCTCTGTTTGGGGTGAAATAATTTAAAAAAATTGAAGCGTGTCCATTCAACACGACTTTCTGTTATGGTCCAGGTTCGGACCAAGGAAGAACAACACGAACACAAGAGTAGAAATAACGAAGGTATATTACACGAAATAATAATACAAGATGTGGAAGGTGTTAGTATGACTGTCAGTCTGGTTTGGAGTGAACTCGACTCGATTCGGTATCTAGTCACCCCCCCCCCACGAGGGTTGCATGAGACACAAGGTCGAGTTTAACGTGGGTTTCCCGAGCCCGTAGGCTCGGCCAAAGAATGCCCGTAGAACCCGTATAAACGGGATCGGGTTGGTTAACCTCCCCGAACGAGACTCTGCCCTTCGGCGGAGCCTCGCCCGGGTTCCTCTCTGCTCGGAGGCAGAGAGTTCGACCGTCAAGCCGAGAAGCTCGGTTCGATTCGACTCTCTCTCTTGAGAGGTGTAGTATACATAGTGTTCGGAAGAGTTCATTCTGTAGTTATAGGTAAGGACCCATGACACTTTCTTTACGCGATTTGTTAGGAAAGATTAAATTCGGCCAAATATTTGTCCTGGGACACTTTGACCCATCAACTTATGGACCAGGCCAACATGCCAACTTTCTTTTCATCTACTCTCTTTGGAATAATGATATTTTGAGGTGGTATAACGGATAGGGAGCAGAGTTCGAATTCCACTCGAGTTACTTACATTCACTTACGCGCAAATACACTCGGTTAAGGGGCGTGTCGATCTCTTCTTCTCCCTGCTATGGGTTAAATAGCAAGGCTTCTATCTAGAAAAATCATTGTTATCACTAAAGAAAATTGTTAATGCAATATACGCTTACAAAAATTCTTAAAATCCAAAATCCCTTGTGGAAAAACCTCTCGGTTTCTTGCTTTTCGAAAATTTAAATGTAATGTGAATCATTATCTACTTTCTTTTTAATTCTTCTTCTTTTAGCGTTCTCTCCCCTGATTAGGGATTTCTTTCTTTTTCTCAAATTCTTTCACACTCCCTAACTATGTATTGGATATTGGTCTGAGTCTCCTGCTATATATTTAGAGATTCTGGATAAAATCCAAAGAAGAATCAGAAATATTATTGGTCTTGCCCTGGCATCTTGGGTTCAGTCACTTTCCTACTGCCGTAAAGTTGCCTTCCTGTGTCTTTTCTATTAATACTAATGGTAATTGTTGGGGTGAACTCTTCGCTATGGTAGCTAGGCTTTATGAATTTAAGCGCAGTACTAGACTGGCAATAAGGTCTCACCAAGTTACTAGTTGAACTGGCTAGATGTAACCGTAAGTTCTATGCTAACAGTTTCTTTTCTCGCGCTTCTCGCTTGTGGAACTCTCTTCCGGTTTCTTGTCCTTTTAATATTCTTACGTCGTAATAGTATTCTTTAACACTCAGTAACCGCTTACGTCTTAATGGATTGGTTGCCTTGCTTCGGGCGAAATGTTTAAAAAAAATATTTTTTTTGTATTTATCATTAAACCCTCAGACAGGAAAGGAAACAAAAAGTTAACTTTGAAAGAGTTTGAGAAATAAAAAAAAAAAAAAACCTTCAGTAAAAATTTTACCAAGAAAATATTTCAATTTAATTTGTTATTTAATTTTTTAAATAGGAGAGTTCAAGAGGCTTATTGAGAAGATTATGGATCTCTGAAATATTTGATTTTTTTTTTTTTTTTTTGTTTCATTATTTACATTTTGTTCCTCGGCTTATTTCAACCGATCAATTCTTACTGACAACTAACGACAATACTTTCACTTCGTTTTGGTGATTGCAAAATTGCCTCCTCTAGAATATTCCTAGACATTTTCGCGGTGCAATCTTTGGTCCATTTAAGTGGCTTGTTTGCCAGGCATCCTCATAGAAGCTAATTGCATTCTGTGGATAAATCAATGTGTTATCACTATCGATCTTGTTCTTATCCAGCTATTTTTTTTTTTTTTATCTGGACAATTTCTACTTTTTTATTTTTCCTTTTCCCCAGCATTTTTCCTTTCCTTGCATCTCAACACTTTCAAGTCATTAACAGGTGCCTTTTCTCTCACTCTATTTTCTAGCTTCATAGATTTTCCATATATTCTGAATAAACTTGCATTTCATGATGACGCGTCATTGTTAGGTTTATCCATTCTTTAGTTATCTATCTATCTATCTATCTATCTATCTATCTATCTATCTATCTATCTGTCCCAGTCTCTTCACTGTCTAAATATGTCTAAGTTAATCTATCTCTTTAAATATTATCATACCTACGATTTGTTCATATCTATCTATCTATCTATCTATCTATCTATCTATCTATCTATCTATCTATCTATCTCTTTAAATATAATCATACCTCGCAATTTGTTCATATCTATCTATCTATCTATCTATCTATCTATCTATCTATCTATCTATTAGGTTGGTGCAAAAATAATGTCGTTTTCTCACATATGTTAATATGTGAGAAAACGACATTATTTTTGAAACAAACTAATATCTCAGTCTCTCCACTGTCTAAATATGTCTAAGTTAATCTATCTCTTTAAATATTATCATACCTACCTTTTGTTCATATCTATCTATCTATCTATCTATCTATCTATCTGTACATTGTTCAGTCACTTTTATGTTTTTCTATCATTAGAATCAATTCAGGGACACCATCCTCAACGTAATTTCCACGCCGTATCTACACACCGGCATCGTCTCCAGCAACAGGTCATCTCTCTCGGTCAGGGTCATTCGTAATCACTCTTCTCAAAACCATCCTCCCCTTCAAAAAAAAAAAAAAAAAAAAAAAAAAAACAATCCCCGCGATAAGGATGGGCTTTATTTTAACAAAATCAGCACTGTAAGCGATTTTTCCTCTTCGCAAATTACTGGTTTCTTGATTGCGACCGTCTTTTGCCTAAATTAAGAAATCGTACATTTTCTCAGTAGCGGTGGTGGTTGAAAGGAGGCGGCCAGAGAAATGGGATGGTAATTGATAAGAAGAAAATAAAGATACTTGATCAAGGAATGGGAAGAAAAAATATCACCTATATTTTTTTCCTTTCCTTGATAACGTCTTATCTCTGGCTATATATATATATATAAAAAAAAAATCTATTTATATTCTTCGGATCCAGAAATCGAGGCAACGCTTACGCTTATAGCGTAACATTTTTTTTTTTATTACTGATAGATTTTAAAAGAACAGCGGCGTCCATATTGCGTAGGATAGAGTTCTTAAAATGTCAGTATCACCGTTTAAAGGAGTTGACTCCATAAAAGCTATACTCAAGATCAGTTGTCAAGATTTTCTGGTTTCGTCTCTGCAAATCAACGCAACGCTTACACTTAATAGCGTAAAATTCTTTTTATTACTGATAGATTTTAAAAGAACAGCGGCGTCCATATTGCGTAGGATAGAGTTCTTAAAATGTCAGTATCACCGTTTTTAAGGAGTTGACTCCATAAAAGCTATACTCAAGATCAGTTGTCAAGATTTTCTGGTTTCGTCTCTGCAAATCAACGCAACGCTTACACTTAATAGCGTAAAATTCTTTTTATTACTGATAGATTTTAAAAGAACAGCGGCGTCCATATTGCGTAGTATACAGTTCTTAAAATGTCAGTATCACCGTTTACAGGAGTTCACTCCATAAAAGCTATACTCAAGATCAGTTGTCAAGATTTTCTGGTTCCGTCTCTGCAAATCAACGAAACGCTTACACTTAATAGCGTAACATTCTTTTTAATACTGATAGATTTTAAAACAACAGCGGTGTCCATATTGCGTAGGATAGAGTTCTTAAAATGTCAGTATCACCGTTTAAAGGAGTTGACTCCATAAAATCATCCTCATTCTCGTTGGATTCCATTTAAAAAAAAGTATATTCTACCTGGACAGCTTTTTCCCAAGAACTGCCGCTTTTTTGGAACAGACTTCGGGTAGGACATTTTCCCGATCACTACAATCTTGAGCTCCTCACGTCGTTTAGGTTAAACTGTTATCTTTTCCTTTCGCATTCATATAGTAAGAAACAAGTTCCATTCAGACTGTTTTTTTCCTAAGAACTGCTGCTCTGTGGAACAGATTCCCGGCATCAGTTCTCAACATTTTCTGGTTTCGTGTCTGCAAATATAACCCAAAGAACAGTGAATATTATATCATTTTATTTAGAATATTTTAGAACAAACTTTTGTATAATCAAATATTGTAATAGAAATCACATAATACAATGTGCGAGTGATAGCCAAGTTAGTTATCGAGATACAGTTGAAGTGGTAATTTTCAGTAGAATCTTTAGTATGAAAGAAACCGATGAGAGCAGCTAGTGAAGATTATGAAAATAATGAAGGTAGATAATGATTAATGTCATATTCAGATTAGAAACAAGATTAGCGAATATCTAATTTTTCCTTTTTTTTTTTTTGTTATTTCAGCCCAGAGCAAGACAATAAAGCCACTAAGTTGCTGAGTTTTACAGAATATGATAAAGATACTATTAAGCAGAGATAACAATTATAGAACAAGATTTAGAAGATAGAAGATGACGATAGACATTGCATTTAAAATTTTGAAGGTCAATGTTGACTGGAAGCAAAAAGCATATATATATATATATATATATATATATTCTGTTTAATTTTTATAGATGCAATTTTTTGAAGTAAATGATATGTTTTCTATTAAATTAACCGACCTGAATGTTCGAGAAATTTCCTAGAAAATATGCGTTCTCCGACAGGAATCAATGGAACCTGCATTCCTATACGGAAGCCGTCATTTGATCTGACGTGTTGTACCGTTTAGCTACAGAGAACCATCTGATTAGCAAAGTCCGAATTACTGTTTATAAACACACTATCTTCGCCGATTTTTCTCGATCGATAATATCTGCTCACAAAACGTATTTTACCGTAAACACTGACAACATATAATGAAATGAATTTACTGACAGCATATAATGAAATGAATTCAGTCTTTAATGCTTTCTGTTTCTACGAAATTTCTCGGATATTCAGGCTGGTAAATTAGAAAAAATGTGCATTTATTTAAATTATTATTGCATTTATAAATCAACGTATAGACAAAAAATACATTAAGTAGCTGTCGGACTTCATTTCATTCTATGCGGACATTGAACTCAAGTTAGATGGGGGATATGGCGACATATTTGTGAATTTTATTTAATTTTTGAAAATCATAGAACTGTGAAATCGATAAAGTTACTGCAAATAAATATTCTTGACACGTGTTGTATTTTTAGCATATTTTTAATATATTTTTACACGTGTGGGATTTTAAAAAAATTATATATATATATATATATATATATATATATATATATATATATATATATATTTGGTTGGATTGATGTGAATTTGTGACCCTGGGTTTCACACTTTTGCGATCGTCAGACACACACTTTTCACATACATATATATATATATATATATATATATATATATATATATATATATATACTTTTCACACACACATATATATTATATATATATATATATACACACTTTTCACACCCACACACACACACACACACACACATATATATATATATATATATATATATATATATATATATATATATATATATATACAATCAAGCCCTATTAAAAAGCAAATTCAAACAAACACTCACTTATATAGATAGATCTCTTAACAACACATCTTCTAAATCTAAAAATAGAAAAAGGAAAATTATATGGTTGAACCCACCTTTCTGTAGGCTTTCTAACATTAATATAGGAAAATACTTTCTTAAACTAATGGATAAGCATTTTAAAAAAGATGAACTATTAAAAAAGATGTTCAACAAGATGAATTTAAAAATTAGTTATTCCGGCATGAGCAACATAGAAAAAAATTATTAGCTCCCACAATAGCAAAATTTTAAATGAACTTCATAATCAAATACAAAAAGATCTTAATATGAGCCAAAAGAACAAATCGACCTGTAACTGCAGGGAAGGATCCGTTTGTCCAGTAGAGGGAATATGTTTGTCCGAAAACGTAATACACGAAGCTACAATTTTCCCCAAGGAAGATATTAAACAGAAGAAAATCTACATAGGAATATCGGCGAGAAATTGGAAGCAACGGTTTTATAACCATCGCCAATCCTTCACAAATACATCCAAGAAACAACAAACTGCACTATCTAAACATTATTGGGATTTGTTGGAAAGCAAATTAACCCCACAAGTAAAATGGAGAATCGTCTCGAGATGTAATTTGTGCATGAAAGAAAAAATCCTAATAATAAAGCATAAGGATCCGGACATATTACTGAACAAACATAACGAGTTGATTTTTAAATGTAGACATAAAAACCACCTCAATTTAACTAAATATGTTTAGAAACAACTATATAAAAAGGGAAAATATTCATTTTGTTTTTGAAATGAATGTATGAACACATGGATACTATACTTGTTAGTATGTACTCTAAAAAGTAGATGAACTTAGACATTTGTATGTGAATTTATATATGTATGAACATTTTGGATAAGGGTGCTTATATGAATATATGTACTTGTATAAATTGTGGGCACATATGTATAGAGGTATGTGTGTATATATGTATATATATACATATGTGTGAGTATGAATATATAGGTATGGGGTATGTTTAGGTACTAGCGTTGTTTTTGTGCTAGGTATCGTTATATATATATATATGTATATATGTGTTTTGCATATGTGTAGGTGTATGTATATAGATGTGTATTTGTGCATATGTGTAGATGTATGTGTATATGTATATGTATAGATATGTATATGTATACATGCATTTATATATATGTAGTATTTTGAATATAAAATTACTTGTAATCTGCATATGTATAAAGATGTAAATATCTTGGATTTAATATTTATAATATATGTGTGAATAGATGTATAACATTGTAATATAAATACATATGCATGTGTGGATAGTTATGTGTAGAATCCTTTTCATATGCTTTTTTATATATGTATATAATCGTGTGTGTATATGTAGGTATATGTATATATGTGTGTATGTGTGTATATTTGTGTATATATATGGTTGTATATGTATATAAGGGTGCGTGTGTATATATATGGGTATATATATATACATATGTATGTATATATATATATATAGAGAGAGAGAGAGATAGATAGATAGATAGATAGATAGATAGATAGATATATATTATGTTTATATATGTGTATGTGTGTGTGTGTGTGTGTGTGTGTGTGTGTGTATACGTGTATGGAATATTTTCAAATGGAAGGACATGGGTCATTCTAATGGTGTTTTAAAATTACTCTTTTTAATATTTAATAGCACTTTCTCTTTTGATGTTCTATAATTAGAATTATGAGAATGTATATTTATCTTCTGGAGGGAGTTTCGTTTTAAAATTGATAAATTAATTTAAATTTAAATATACCACTCTTTAACTAATAATAGTAATAATAATATTAACGAAATTCCTTTAATAATGAAGCACTTCAGAAGTCATCTAAGTTTAAACTTTAACTATGAAATCA
>OZ010611.1:32961183-32983683 GCA_963932145.1 Acanthosepion lycidas
AAGAAGTTCAAAAAGAAAGAAAAATGTAAATTAAAGCAGACGACAGCACAAGAAGAAAATATAGACTGTCCAAATGACTGAGAAATAAGAAGAAGAGAGAAAAAAAGAAAATTTGGGTGGAGAGAGGAAGAATAAAATAAAAGGAGAAATATTGTTAGCTTAAATAATAATTTAAAAAAAAAAAGAAGCAGAAAGAATTTTATTAGGAAATATTAGGAGAAACAAAAGGCGGAAAAAGAAAATTAAAGAAATTCTTTATACATTGAAAAAGCGAAAAATTTAAACGAAGTCGATAACAAAAAAAAAAAAAAAAATAACATATATTAAAAGAGAGAACAACGCCGAAAAAGAAAGCCATTTTGAAAAGACGAAAGAAAGATAAAATTAAAGAAATGTCGGACAAAATGTAAATCGACTGAATTGAGAAAAATTGAAAAGACAAAGACGAAATTCACAAAGATAAAAATTTAATTTCCTTAAAAATATTTCGCTGCTAGAAAGGACGTCTCGGCCATATTTCATTCCAGTCTCATCCATTGTAGTTCTATTTTCATTTCAATTCAATTCAGCCAATAAGATTATTTAAAAAAAAAAATGATAAGCAAGAAATTATCAAGTGGTCTCCCATTACGCCTTGACTATAAAAAATATCGAGCAATGGCGTAAGTAAGAATAGCAGAGAAAGAAGGAAGGACCGATTCTAACTTACAAGTAAAGAACACAATAGAAAAGGAGCCAGAAACGAATAGAATTCTGGGTGGGCTAAGGGAAAAAAATGAAAAAAAAAAACTACGGAAAAAAGAAAATAATAAATAAAAAAGAAAACGACTATATTCACAAATTAGGATTTAATTAGACAATTGTCAAGAATGATAGCGCCGGTTCGGGGTCAAAGAACCACTCAAAAGAACCCCCTGAAGACACGATGTTTTCAGGAAATGCAGAGATTAAGATTCTGAATGGAGGAAGTCAGGTGGGGACTGGTTGGGTCCTACTGAGAAGAGGCATGTTAAGTAACATTACCTATTATTATATTTTGGGGGTTCAATTTGTATCGTTTTTTCTTTCTTTCTATTATGCAGCCAATTCGCGTTTTATGTTAACTTTACTAAAGATCGATTACCTAACAGAGATAAGTTTTCAAGAACAAGATTTTTTTTTCAAGAGAACAAAGAATAGCAGCAGAGATATGAAAATAATACTTGCTTATATTACCCAACATGAATTCCTTATTTTGTAAATTTGCGTGAGGCTAAATTTTGTCGTTGTCCTCATCTTATATCAGTTGGTCAGCCAAGACAATACAGTTAACACGAGGGACTATATATATATATATATATATATATATATGTGTGTGTGTGTGTGTGTGTGTGCGTGCGTCTGTGTGTATGAAGAAATATACTTTCAAGGTGTGCTATATTTATGGGATAAAGTGCTCAATATCAGAGATAGAGCGTGTGTAGATATAAATATAAAAGTGAACATTGAAGTCAACAGAGGCGACAGGCTTTTTCATGCTAGACGCAATCGTGAGGCCGCCTGATATATATATATATATATATATATATATATATATATATATATATATATGTGTATATTAAGATATTTATATATTCTATTTATAGATACGAATATATACATGCTCTGTTTTATAATAAACAGTATTAAACAACATTTACTGGCCTGAATCTCCGAGAAATTTTCACAGAAAATATTCGTCCTCCGACAGGATTCGTACCTGTATCCGATACGGAACCGTCATTTTAGCTTGACGTGCCTTTACCAGGCCGGTAAATATTGTTTAATACTGTTAATTATAAAACAGGGCATTTACTTAAATATTTGTATCTATAAAAAGAATGTATAAACATAAAAATGCCTTAAAATAATTGTCGGACTTTGTCCATTTTATAATGTGTGACGTCATATATATATATATATATATATATATATATATATATATATATATATATATATATATATATATATAAGTGGTAACTTTTAATTTTCTTAATTTTTGAAAGCCTATTTTAATAAATATTTAATCTGTGGTTTTCTTTTATTTTTAATTAACAAATTCCCATATATTTATATAAGCAATATTATTCTTAATTCATCTTGTCTGTAGAGTAAGAACTGACTATTCAAAATGCACTCGTGAATTCAGAAAGTCTACAGCGTTCGTAATAGTGGGCATTGCCGTCGTGTGATATTTTATATTACTACAAATTTGTCGAACAAAGTTGAAAGATTTTATGGAATTATCTAATCTGTTTAATTAGATTTCCTTAAAATTGTATCGAATTACGATACCGAGTTCCATTTCCAATCGGGTTCGTTATATTCACACGTACAAATTACGTTGGGAAAGGTAGAAATCCATTTATTCTCTCTCTCTCCCCCAGCTATGGGCTAATTAATAGGAAATGTAACCATTAAATCATTTAGTCAGCTTGTATCTTTCGATTTATGACTGACTAGTAAGTTGTTGTATCTTTCAGCGGTTGATTCGCTTCCAACCATGGCTATAGGAGCCAATCTGTTCTGCTATTCAACCCATAGCTGGGGGAGAGATTGATTCATACTTTTCCCAAGGGTATTTGCGCGTCAGTAAATGCAACCATCAGGACTGGAATTCGAACTCGGCTTTCCGATTTTAAATTATTATCGCCAAAATATACTTACAAGCCTAACATATTTCAGTATCTGTCTATATTTCTGAGATGAGGTATTAGGTACATTATTTACATTATTCGGACTATTTTCCTCATCTTTGTCGCCATATTTATTACGTATCGGCCGTTGTACGCTCCGGCCTTCTTCACATATTCGGTCCATAATATCCTCAGCATCCTTCTGTAGAAATTTCAACTGTCTCTTCCTGATGTTAATTATAAGTTTCCTTTTTGTTTCCATTTTCTCTAAAACCTCGTCGTTGCTCACATGTTCGGTCCATGGTATCTTCAGCATCCTTCTGTAGAAATTTCAACTGTCTCTTCCTGATGTTAATTATAAGTTTATTTTTTGTTTCCATTTTCTCTAAAACCTCGTTGTTGCTCACATGTTCGGTCTATGGTATCCTCAGCATCCTTCCGTAGAAATTTCAACTGTCTCTTCCTGATGTTAAGTATAAGTTACCTTTTTGTTTCCATTTTCTTTAAAACCTTGTTGTTGCTCACATGTTCGGTGCATGGTATCCTCAGCATCCTTCTGTAGAAATTTCAACTGCCTCTTCCTGATGTTAAGTATAACTTTCCTTTTTGTTTCCATTTTCTCTAAAACCTCGTTGTTGCTCACATGTTAGGTCCATTGTATCCTCAGCCTCTTTGTTTGGAATAATATTTCTCTTGCTTCAAGTCTCTTCTTCATCTTTGAAGATATTGTCCAGCATGAGGAAAGATATTACGTAACAGTTCAATACTCTTTTTTTTTTGTTTCTAATGAATTTTCTCTGTCTCTTAATACTGTGCTTAGCTTTCGGAAGGTATTCTAGGCTTAATTTTGAACTACTTAGGATCAGTTTGTTAATTTACGTTGGAAGGGTTGAGGGATTTTGAGTCATTTAATATCCAGTTATGTCTTTTAAAAAATATACTGAAATTTAGAGGGAAATATGAGTCGGATCTTTGCTTAGATTTATAGGTTGACATTGGTCAGGTTTCTACTTGCATCTTTTGCGAAGTATTTGTTTGGTTGATGTTGGGGTTTAATGGTATCTAAACGTGAGCCTCTCTACAAATTGGTTGGGTTTACACTTAAGTCTATATGTAAATATGGGTCAGGTATATACGTGTATTTAAAAAAAAAATTGGTCAGGTTTATGTTTGAAGTAACAGATAAACATACATATATATATATATATATATATATATATATATATATATATATATATATATATATATATATATATATTTAAAAATAGATAGATAGATATGAACAGTCTGAGATCGATAGATACATACATATATAAATACACACATACATGCATACATACATAGATATTAGACACATGGATAGATGAAGAGATGGAAAGATATAGATCGATATTATATATATATATATATATATATATATATATATATATACATATATATATATATATATATATATATATATATATATATATATTATGCTCTACTTTTGTATCGAGCACTATTTTTTAAAAATAATAACAAAAAAAATAAAGAACATTGGATTATTTACCTAACGAGTTCTTTCCTATTTTCTGTATATTTTCACACACACACACACACACATACACACACACACATATATATATATATATATATATATATATAGATATAGATATATATACACATATATATATTTATATATATGTATATATGTATATATATATATATATATATATATATATATATATTGGTCGATGGATAGATGAGGAGTTAGATTGATATAGATAAATATACATAAATAGATAATTAATGATAGATAGATAGATAGATACATAGATAGAGAGATAGATAGATAGATAGATAGATAGATAGATAGATAGAATGAAAAATAAAATAAAATTGGTTCGGAGTCTTATGGAAAAGAAAGAAAGAAAGAAAGGAAGAAAGAAAGGAAGGAAGAAAGAAAGAAAGAAAGAAAGAAAGAAAGAACAACGAAAAAATAAAAAAAGGAATGGAGAGAAAGAATACGGACGAAAAATAAATAAATAAATAAATAAATGAAAAGTGAAAGAAAGCAAGAAAGAAAGAAAAAAAAGAAAGAAAAAAAAGAAAGAAAAGAGAAAATGAATAAAATCGACATTTGTGCGAAGAATGAAAGAAGTCCTCAGAAAGAAAGAAAGAAAGAAAGAAAGAAAGAAAGAGGAAAAGAAATAAAGAAAAAAAAAAAAAAAAAGGAAGATTTTAATGAGTGGAAGAAATGCAGAAAAAATAAAAGTGTCCGTGATGAAGAAAAATTGAAAGAACGATAATAAAGAGAAATGGAATAAAAGTAAAAAAAAAAAAAAAAATACGAAAAATGAAAGACTCGAGGAAGAAAATGTGAAAGAAAAAAAGAAAGCAGAAAGAAAGAGTGATGGCCGAATGAAAACGAAAAATTGAAGTAAAAAAGAAAATACTAAAGAAAGAAAAAAGAAAATAAGAAGGAAAATAGGTCAAATGGAGAAGGAATATTAAAGTAGAAAGAATGACTAAATGCAGAAAAAAAAAAAGAAAAGAGAAAATAGTGATGGGCCGAATGGAGACGGGAAATTATTGTAGACAAAAGAAAATGCAAAAGAAAGCAATGAAGATAGAAAGAAAGAGAGAAAGAAAGAATTCGTTATGAAAAAGAAAGTAAAATAAAATGGTGGTAATGAAAAAAAAAAAAATAGAAAAACAAACGTCCTAAAACTTTTCAAGCATAAATTAAACGAGATATAAAAAAAAAGAAATATATATATATATATATATATATAAAGAATTCATTGTTTTTGATAGCATAACCATGACAATGATTTTCAAGACAAATGGCTTTCGTAGAAGATTCCAAGTTTTTGGCCTTAAGGGCAGACATTGAAATGGCGAGGGAGAGTTGATCGAGTTGGGGCGGGAATTTCAGGTTGAATGACGCCTGTGGGTTTTATAAGTGTTGTTAAAATGATGAGGAAGGAGAAAATTATACGTTAAGTTGGAGGGAACATGAATTTCGAGGTTTTATATCTTTAAGTTAGTGTCTTGTATTCTTTTTCAGAAATTATTTGCCCTTTAGCGATTAGGAAGAAAATATGGCTGCCAGAATAGTTCACTTAATGTTCGGGTATCTTTATTAAAGCACGACTATAAAGGAAAACGCTTGCAATTAATTCGCTATGTATTATGTATTATTCTCTAAATTGCTATATTCCTATCTCAATGACTTTCTTTCTTTCAATTTTTTTACTTTCTTTCTTTCTTTCTTTCTTTCGTTATCTTTCGTTTTCTTTCTTTCTGTCTTTCTTTCTGTCTTTCTTTCTGCCTTTTTTCTTTCTTTCTTTCTGTCTTTCTTTTTCTTTCTTTCTTTCGTTTTCTTTCTTTCTATCTGTCTTTCTTTTTCTTTCTTTCTTTCTCTCATTCTTTCTTTCTTTCTTTCTTTCTCTTTCTGTCTGTTTTTCTTTCTTTTCCTTTCTGCCTTTCTTACTGCCTATCTTTCTATCTTGTTTCTTTCTTTCTTTCGTTTTCCTACTTTCTGTCTTTCTTTTTGTTTCTTTCTTTCTTTCTTTCTTACTTTCTTACTTTCGTTTTCTTTCTTTCTATCTGTCTCTCTTTTCCTTTCTTTCTATCAGTCTCTCTTTTCCTTTCTTTCTTTCTTTCTTTCTTTCTTTGCTATCTATCTATCTAGCTAGCTAGCTAGCTAGCTATCTGAAGACACAGTCTCTCGAATGCACAGGCTGGGAAACGTAAAAGCAAAACTGTTAAAAAAAGTGTTCTTTCAGTCTATCTTCCCCCTTTCTTTCTTTCCCTATTTGTTTATTTGTTTTTTCCTTTTTTTTTCTTTTCTTGCTATCCATCTATCTATCTATCTATCTGACATCCCAGTATCTCGAATGCACGAGCCGGGAAACGTAACTCACACTGTTAAAAATATGTCGGCACAAACAATGGGAAAAATGACGTTTGGAGTTGTAAGAAATAGTGTCACTTGAAAGAATCTATCGATTCCTTCTATATATATATATATATATATATATATATATATATATATATATATATATAAATACACACACACACACACACACACACACACACACACACACACATATATATATATATATATGGAATTATATTGAAGAAACAGGCACGGAATTCCGTCTTCGGTTCAATAACCATAAAATATATCATGACAGACAACGACAACAAATCCACTCTCTTCACACTTCAACCAACCGCTCCATAGCATTGATTACATCAGATGTGTGATTCTAGTGTAGTCATTTAACCGCCGACAAGAACGACACAGATCAGAGTTAAAATATATTTTCAAAATAAAACCACGGATTAAACAGGGATTTGGATTTACTCAAAAAGTATACTTTCCACTGAGAGCCCTCTAACGAACAATAACAACATTCTCTGGAAAAGTGAGTCCCACCTCTTTGTTTATTCGTTCGCATTAATGAAAAAAAGACACAGACTTGCCCGAAAATCCCGACTGTAAAATCTTTCTTTTCGTACATCAATTTAGTGAAAGGGTTAATATATAAGAAATATCATTCATATCGTTGCTGATAATGTTATCATTTTGTTGTCTTTTTATCCCTCAAATTTCAATAATCGGCCTATTAAATCTACATATTATAAGGAGCACACATAGACCATCTTTTATTTTAAGCACTTGCATTTATATATATATATATATATATATATATATATATATATATATATATATATATATATATATATATAATCAATGAATTATTCTTAGTGGATGCCAGTATCTGTGTAGACGCCTGTATAGTCACTCAAACAGATGTATCCACTAAAATAACGTTAATAGTAATTCGAAATATATATATATATATATATATATATATATATATATATATATATATATCACGTTATTTTTAGTGAATACTCGTATTTGAGTAGACGCTCAGTTTATTTATGAAACTTTATATTTATTTTCATCTACCGGCCTGAATGTTCCGACAGGAATCGAACCCCTGAAGCCAGAGGAAGCTAGCGTTTAGACCAGCACGCTTTACCGACTTGGCCACGAGACACGTCATACAACTCTAAATTTCGTGCTTTCAAGGAAAATTTTGTCTTGTCCTAGATCTCCTTTTTTTTCTGCCCAGTTTCGTATCCAAACGTAAAGAAAGAGAAATTTGAATGAATTTTTTATCAATCCGAGTTATTTTTATTCTATTTATTTTATTTAATAAGATCTCTCGAACATTCAGGGCGGTCGACAGAACTAAATAGCTATACAGTTTAATAAGTAAACGGATAACCTTACTTAAATACGAGTATCCACTAAAAATAACTTTTAAAACGATACAAATCTGTTGGATTGATCACAAAACTATTCTATTTTCATATTAGGTTGGTGCAAAAATAACGACGTAATAATGTCGTTTTGTGACGTATTTTTTAACGTAAAAAAACGACATTATTACGTCATTATTTTTGCACCAACCTAATATATATATATATATATATATATATATATATATATATATATATATATATGTATATATATATATTAGGTTGGTGCAAAAATAATATCGTTTTTTGACGTTGAAAATACGTCAAAAAACGATATTATTTTTGCACCAACTCTTCAAATGTCGAAAGTATAACTAATTTTAATTTCTTTATTCCCACTTCTATAATTTCTTTACACTATATTTATAATTTATAAACTTTCCCCTACTCTAAGATGTCCCTCAGTCTCTTCCCATTAATCCATTACATCCTTCTTGTCTATATATTTTAAAATTATTTTGAAGCCCCTTTGTATGCCTCTTTTAATTTTAAATTAATATTTAATTCTTCATATAACCCCAAATAAATGTCATAAGGTTAATATTTGTGCTTAATTTTATAAAACTTCTTCCCTTTAAGACAAATACCTTCGCCACTCCCCTGACCCCTGTTCCCTGTCTTTCATCTGACTAAAACATTGAAATGGGTAAATTCTGTATTAGTTTTTCGACTGGAGGATTTTTATTTTAGCTTTTAAAGTTAAATGTCTATTTCTAAAATGAACTCAGTCTACAGCGGTTTTGTTAAGACAGACGACCCATATCTTCGTTTGCCGAAATAGACTATTCCCCATATGAGGACATTTAGGATTTTTATTGTTTAATAATTATTTGCTCTGTAATAATAAATACATTGGGCTCTTTTTGTGGATCAGTTTTAATATTTTATATTAATAGGAACCACTTACTATATATATATATATATATATGTGTGTGTGTGTGTGTGTGTGTGTGTGTGTGTAGTGGGTGCACATATATGAAACTTATGTATGTGTATGTTGTGGTTATCCGCGTGAGTTCGATTCCTCGTTGTTGTGGATTCCGGGATGAATTCGGTCTCCAAGGAATGACAAACGCAATAATTAAATATAAAAAATAAAATGTATTTACACAATCATACAAAGATTAATACTGTTAGTAAGTCCAGGAACGTGGTTAGTAGCAAATACAGATAGATATATACAGTCTCGAAGTAGGACTTCCTTAGAGTCTAAGTGCTTGTATAATAACTGACTTCTACAAGAGGTTACCTCACACTATCTCCGTTCGTATATTCTCTCACTCTCCGTATATCCTCCCACTTTCCGTCTACCGACTAGTATTTAGTCACCCCCCTACGAGACCTCCCCGAACGAGACTCCGCCCTTCGGCGTAGCCTCTTTCGAGTTCCTCCCCGCCCGAAGGCAGAGAGTTCAACCGTTCAGTCGGTCGTCCGATATCGACTGACATCCGACTGGTATTTAGTCACCCCCCCCCACAAGGGTATCATGTGGCACAAGGCCGGTTTAATGTGGGATCTCCGAGCCCGTGGGCTCGGCCAAAAATATGCCCTTTGAACCCGTATAAACGGGTTCAGGGTCGGTTTACCTCCCCGAACGAGACTACACCCTTCGGCGTAGCCTCGTTCGGGTTCCTCCCCGCCCGGAAGCAGAGAGTTCAACCGGTCGTCCGACATCGACTGCCATACGACTACCCTCACTGACTGTAACTCTGGGTATTTAACGGCAGCAATCCAGGTACACTTGGTAGAGTCCACTTATATGAAAAAGGGGTGGACCCCATAACAGTGTACGTAGGCGCGTATGATTTTCTTATTTGCACGAACGTCTCTTGATGTATATATTCATCTGATCAGTTGTTCGCATCTTGGTTGTTAGCGTCACGACGATAGGAAACGATAGTAACATAACAAGCAAAAAGAAGGCAGCCATACCAATGTAAAAAAATGCATTAAATACCCACAAAAAAATATCAACCGAGAAAGAATGTGAGGTAGTTTTCGACTTACTGTACAGAATAATTTATTTTGCCATTTAAATTCTTCTACAGAGATTGGTAGAAATGAAACTCCGAAGGAGTTAAGTCAGAGGAACACGGTAGGTGCTGGAGGGTGGAGTCCCATTTTTAAAGTTCTGCTAGGTCTGTTTTTCCTTGTGGCGTTGGCATATGACACTTTTTCGATTTGCCAAAATCGGCCGTTTTCCTTGAAGCCATGTCTCTACATTTGGCGAAAAACAATTGAGATATCGATTTTCAAGCATTTAGCAACCACTTCTATCGTAATGCTCGGTTTATTCACTGCTATCTTAAAGAGAACGTCTTCATCGACGTCGGAAGGTCGCCCGAAGCATGGTTGATCCGTTAGGTGAACATCGCCCTGACAAAATCTGCCAAACCACCTTTTGACCGTCCAAAGAGCTGGAACACGATCCAAATAAACGTTCTGAATGTTTTTGTCGCATTTCCGACGCTAACACCTCTTCGAAATTAAGAGAGAATAATATGGCGAAAGAGCAATTTTTCATTCCCTATCTTTAAGACATTGTATTTAGACTAAAAGACAGCATTCAACAAAACCTGTCTCGCAATTAAACGATACAAGGTTTTAGTCTCGAACACACCAGAAATCGGCGCCAAAACAAACACTAGTGTCAAATTTGCGGCCATTTTATATTAGGTTGGTACAAAAATAATGACGTAATAATGTCGTTTTTTAACATATTTTTTAGCGTCAAAAAACGACATTATTACGTCATTATTTTTGCACTAACCTAATATTAACTGTGATAACTTTGCATTAATTTGACAGCGTCAGAGAATAATTCTATCTTTATGAAATCCAGACAGAAACGTTCTTCGGCACATCCCCCCCACCAAAAAAAAAAAGAAGACAAATATGAGTGTATAATACCAAATTCTTCTGTAGCTTCCAATGCAAGGAAAGACTCAAAACCATAGAAATTATTATTATACAAAAAAAAAAAAAAATGCACTTTAAATACTGTTACCTCCCTAAAGCGTTAGTATTGTTTTTTTACTTACCTTTTCATCAAGTTTTTATATTTCATCGATTGGTATGCGGAATTGAACGAAACGTAGAGTTTGTAAATCTCGACAAAATGTTGGCGAAATCATCATTTCTACATACTGCAATCTTTTGCAACACGCTAACGGATGTTGCAAAAGATTTCTCATATAATAATAAGCTTAATAACATTACTTCAATGAAACCTGTATATATAAAAATATATATTTCTCCTACCAAGGCCACAAGGATTTAATCATTGTCTTATATAGTTGGTGATCAGACCAACCAATGGTTGTGACTTTCCATTATGAGGCTACCGGGATGGTAGTTTGAGGCTGCTCCTTCCGACTGGTTTTTAGGATCCCGAATTGTCTGGTAGCGCTTAGGGAGGATGATCCGATCAACAGTTGAATACTATCGGTGTATCTGTAGTGCCATGTCGCGAAAGGGTAAGTGTCCCAGCATATATTTCCGGTGGACAACCCTGAGGCCTCAGTACACTCTGCTCTCAGCTAAGCACTGGCTGGTTTGTATCTCCATTGACGACAGATAGGGACAATGATGGTGGTCTTTCTTTTTTTTCTCTCTTCAAAAGATATTTCATGAAAATCAAAAAAAAATAAAAAAATAAAAATAAAAAAATAAACCCGGTAACAACAGACCACCTACCCAACTGAATCTTTCATTGTTCAATATTCAAACTTCTGCAGCGTAGAATCCTTTTCATGGTTCACACCAGCATATTCGGCTGCCATTTCACACAAGGACAACTATTTCCACCTATACCAGCGTGGCATCTCTCGTCATAACAGGTGCCTATTTGCTGCTGCTCGTAGCAAATTTAAGAGAGTGATCGGAAAAGTTTAGTCCCTGTTTGCTGAGAGAAAGCGGCGCTGCATAGTCTCTAAAAACTTTGGTAATTGTGGCTACTGGTGTCTCTGTAATAGGATACTAAATAAGTGCAAGGTTTCTATCTCCACCTCTTCAATCGAGTTGAGGTGTTATCATCCTCCGCTGATAAAGCTGAATGCTTTGCCCATAAATTCACTTAAAATCTACTCTTTGGTATCCCTGTTGAACTTCCCACTTAAGACTGAGTTTTTGTTCAGTGATATACATAAACCCTTCCATCGTTTCTGCTATCATCTCTACCCTTCATCCTAACAAAGCATGGCATCCGTTTAATAGTTATTAAAAAGTGCGCTTCATAAATAAGCTCCTGTTCTATCTAAACTGTAGAATAAATGCTTTGCTTCCTCCCGCTTTCCTCTTTGCTGGAAGTCATGGTCTATTGTTCCAGTTTTTAAGAACTCTGGTGAACCATCCGATCGGCCTAACCATCGGCCTATTCGCTTTCTGCCTCTTTTGGGGAAACTCCTAGAGGCCCCAATCAATGCTGAACTGGTCCATCATCTCTCATCATAGAGCCATTTCTCAAACTAGCAATACGGCTTTCTTTTCTCCAGACCAACTGCTGATGTTTTAGAGATAATTTCATGCTCTAGACAAAAACTGTGAAGCTCAGGTTGCAGCACTCTTGAAGGTCTTAGATAGGGTCTAGCATTCAGGTCTTTTCCACAAGCTGAAAAGCTGCTGTATCTTCGGACACGTTTTTGAGCTGATCTAGTCGATCCTATCAAATCGTGAAATGAAATTTGTTCTGAACGGCTACTCGTTTATAACCTTTCGCACGATCGTGGGTGCACCCCAGGGCTCCATCCTTGGTCCTACGCTGTTTTTAATTACCATTAACGACCTTTCCGATGACATCAGCTCTCAATTTGACATCTACACTGACGACCATTTGCTCCTCCCTCGATAGGTAAGGCTGATCATTCAGACAAGGTCAAAATGGCAGCTGATGTATAAAACGACCTCATAGCCGTCGCCAACCGGGTTAAAAGATGGCTTGTCAATTTTAACGCCCCCAAAACCGAACTTGTCTCCATTAATTATCTGAGAGGCCTCTCTCTGCCTTCCATCAACATGGCTGATGCTATCCTCCAAGAAAGTGACTCATTGCACCTTCTCGTCCTAACGTTCTTAGCTGACATGAAATGGTAAGACTATATTGAATCCATCGCTAGGTCAGCGGCTAAAAAATCGGTTCACTGTGTAGGGTAAGGGAATTTTTTTCTCCGCAATCTATCTTTCATATGTATGTCTACCATTCGTCCATGGTTAGAATATTGCTGATATATTTAGTCTGGCTGTACTTGATAAGACCCCAAAAAGGATCAGAAATATTACTGGCCCTGATCTGGCGGCTCGGCTTCATTCACTTACCAACCGCCGTAAGATTGCCGCTCGGTGACTTTTTTTTTAGAAATACTTTCATAGTAATTTTTCAGATGAAGTTTTTGCTATGGTACCGGAACTGAATTTAAGCGCAAAACTAGACTGGCGGCGAGATCTCATTAATTTGAAGTTGAGCTACCTAGATGCAGCTGTAACTTCTATGCTAAGAGTTTCTTGTTTCGTACTTCTCGCTTGTGGAACTCCCTCCCTGGTTTCATCATTTCCAACCAACTTTAATCTGCAAAAATTTAAATGCAATGTTAATCGTTATCAACTGTCCTCTTGATTGATCGTTGTCCTCATTACTCAGATCCGAATAGCGAAAGTGAAAGAATTTAGAATATAAAACACACATATTTAAACATAATGATATTTATTATTTAAATATACCCAAATGCACATACACGCATTTTATTTCATTCGCATTCGCTTTTCGTTTCTGTTGAAACCTTAAACGTCGAATTGCATTATCGGATTTATTTCTAAACAAATCTACCTCCATGAACGTTTCCAGTTGTCATATATTCATAAATATGCATCCCTCCACACCGTTTGCACTTCTCAGGGTTTCATGTCAAACGTAATCTTCAGGTTTTGAGTGTATACTGACCGTTATTTAATATCAAAATATATCAGTTTATCATAATGCTGTCGTAGTTAAGCACTGTTTATATGGTGATATAATCTTTTTCAAAAAACTTTAACAAAATTATTTAAAAAAATAATTAATTACCTTTCGCATGACATTAAATCTAGCAACTGAAACAACAGGTATTACCATATGAACTTAAAAGATAAGTAGTTACTAATTTAATTTTAGAGTGGTGAATTATCAACTATAAATGATTAATTAATAATAATAGAAGTGAGCTAACTTAATTTAATATAAAATTAGTTGAATCATTAGACAAAAATTTATAATGAAACAATAGGAATAATAAATAAATATAATCAATATAATAAATTCAATAAAATAAAAATATAAATAAAATAATTAATAAAAAATCTGTACGTATTTAAAAAAAACAAAACAATGAATAATAACCCATAAAAGGTAATAAATTCTAAATAAGTAAATAAATAATTAAAAATAACCTACAATGAAAACTATACAGCGATGGTATAGAAAAATTAATCTGGGTCTACGTGCTTAAGTAGATATTTATTTTTATGTCTATATGTGACAATCAGTTCTTTTCTCTTGTTTGTTAACCCACGATATATATATATATATATATATATATATATTATGTTGGTGCAAAAATAATGACGTAATAATGTCGTTTTTTGACGTATTTTTTACGTCAAAAAACGACATTATTACGTCATTATTTTTGCACCAACCTTATATATATATTGAGGAAAAATGTATGACAAAATGAGAAAATTTTTCGTGTGATGCGTTTCGTCCCTTAGATCTTCATCAGACAAAGTTTATTTACGCTGATTTGACTGGCTATCCCGATGAAGTCCTAAAGGGACGAAATGCGTTACATGAAAACCTTTTTCCACTTTGTCATTCATCTTTTCTCCAAAACTGCTCTTGATATATACAGATTGATATATTCTTTATCACAAATATATGTATATATATATATATATATATATATATATATAGAGAGAGAGAGAGAGAGCTTTCATTTACCTCTCACATTCGTCCCCCACTCTCATACATACACTCTCACTAAATTTTAGTTTTTATTCCCGTAGTTATTTTTTCTGATTTCTTTTCGAATTTGTAGGTCTGATGAATTGGATCGTATTTACGATTCCAATGTAATAAATTATAACCATAGAGTATTAAAACGACAGACAAGTTACTACGGTTAAGCTTTTTATTTAATTTTTCTTGTGTTCTAACAAGAGCTTTCTTTTCTGGACAAAGAGTTTGTAAGAACTGTCCAAATGTTTTATATTACCGAGCGCTTTCGGCGATACCTTTAGCTATTATCAAGGATGATTCAATATTTTTTAAGAGTTAACAATATTAACTACGAACAAAACCACAATGTGCTAACCGTATTCGGAAATTCAAAACATCCCTACCACACACTAAGACATACACAGAACGCACACACTCAATTAAGCTGAAAAAAATTGAATCATCCTTGATAATGACTGAAGGTATAGCCGAAAGCGCTCGGAAATATAAAACATTTGGACAGTTCTTACAGACCCTTTGTCCACAAAAGAAAGCTCTTGTTCTAACACAAGAAAGATTAAATAAAAAGCTTAACCGTAGTACCTTGTCTGTCGTTTTTAATGAAACATGCATATATATATATATATATATATATATATATATATATATATATATATATATATATATATATCATATTCGATATCAAAATTTTCTTGCCTCTTGAATCAGTTGCCGCCAAGCATAACTGACCGAATTCTTAGTCTATTACCCCCGGGGCTGTCAGTTTTGATCGTGACTACCGGACTCTCTTCTGTATAAGACACAGCTGCGCACTACCGGCATTTACTTTTAGCTTTGGACACTGGCGTTTACTGAAGAGGAACACCCTGAGTCCAGTGTTCCCTCAGCATCAACCTGCCATTATCCGTCTTATCATTCCAAGATCCTACCAATAATATTCTTCTGCTGCATTGTGCCAAACCGGAACTTTGTTTGACTCTGCTTCCATTTAAGCACCAAACCATTTCCTTGACCGTCCCTAAACTGAGTCATCCACTCACTGGTCAATGAGATCGAAGTTGCCTGAAGTCATGACTGGATTCGTGGTCAGTGGCATTTAAAGGGCAGCGAATTAAGGGTAGGACCTACCGAAGTTCTTTAGCCGGCGGCACCGACTTTTATGGCTTGCACATATAACAAGACAATCAGGTTGATCAAGCAAATTCTTTCTCCTAATAACTCCCTAACGTAATATTACCACTAGGTGGTCCCGTTTCATTTGTCTTCCTTTTATACTTTTGCAAATCTTTATACAGACGGAACACTTTAGCCTCGAGTATAATTCATACAATTCAAAAACGCAAATCGTTCCAATACTAACAAATGTACTTATAATGATTTTGTTTTTGTTCATTATTATTTACGAAGCCTGTTTTCGTTTCGTTTGGGATGTTTTGTAGGATATCAACCTCAATGGGTTGTTTAATGCCAAAAATATTTATTGCTGGTAATATTTTTTCCTTAAAATATTTATTTCTGGTAATATTTTTTCCTTAAAATATTTATTTCTGGAAATAATTTTTCCTCAAAATATCTATTTCTGGTAATATTTTTTCCTTAAAATATCTATTTCTGGTAAGATTTTTTCCTCAAAATATCTATTTCTGGTAATATTTTTTCCATAAAATATCTATTTCTGGTAATATTTTTTCCTTAAAATATCTATTTCTGGTAATAATTTTTCCTTAAAATATTTATTTCTGGTAATATTTTTTCCTTAAAATATCTATTTCTGGAAATAATTTTTCCTTAAAATATCTATTTCTGGTAATAATTTTTCCTTAAAATATTTATTTCTGGTAATATTTTTTCCTTAAAATATCTATTTCTGGAAATAATTTTTCCTTAAAATATCTATTTCTGGTAATAATTTTTCCTTAAAATATTTATTTCTGGTAATATTTTTTCCTTAAAATATCTATTTCTGGTAATAATTTTTCCTTAAAATATCTATTTCTGGTAATAATTTTCTTTAAAATATCTATTTCTGATAATAATTTTTCCTTAAAATATCTATTTCTGGTAATAATTTTTCCTTAAAATATCTATTTCTGGTAATATGTTTTCATTAAAATATGTATTGCTGGTAATATTTTTTCCTTAAAATATCTATTTCTGGTAATAATTTTCTTCAAAAACAGGTTTCCCTGCTAATAATTTTTATCAAACAAATTATTGTTGATAATGCTTTTTTTTACAAAGTATTTCTGGCATTAAAACCTATTTTTACACTTTCATAGTAAGTATTGCTGATAGTTTTTCTTTCCTCTTTAAAAATCTATTTCTGGTAATATATTTTCGAGAAATCTATTGCAGGTAGTATTTGTTGGTGATGTTCCCATGTGCCAAATATTTGAGATTTCGATTGCATTATTATTATTATTATTATTATTATTATTATTATTATTATTTTTATTTTCTTTGCTTTCTGGCGTTTACACATTTCTTTCCGGGTCCCACCCAGGGACCTAAGGTTAGAAATGGCATCATGACACTTTTCACTGACAAAAAAAAAAAAAAAAATTACATAGATAGAGCCCTTCGTAAAGTGTGGGCTGTACTTGTCAGAACAATTTTTTGTATCTCCTTGAGGCATGGGCTTCCAGGAATCCCTGCAATTAGTCTACTGCAATCTTTTCCAACCAGTCCTAGGGCTCCAACTACAACAGGGATTGTTGATGTTCCCATATGCCACATTTTCGAGACCTCTATTTCAAGGTCCTTGTATTTTGACAGCTTTTTGAATATCTTCAGAGATACATTGCAGTCAGCAGGGACTGCCATATCAATAAGGAGGCACCGTTTTTGTTTGTGGTCTTTAATAACAATATCTGGTCGGTTGGCCTTGATTGTTCTGTCAGTGTGAATTGTGTAGTCCCATAGAATTGTAACAGGTCCTATCTCCGTAACTGGGTCTGGGTGGTGTTGGTACCAGTTTCTTTCAGTTTCCTTCCCGTAGAAGTTGCAGATTTTCCAGTGCAGATATTGGCCCACTCTGTCATGTCGGGTTTTATATTCAGTGGGTGCCAACATCGTGCAACCTGATACAAGATGATCAATCGTTTCTGGATATTTATCACAGAATCTGCATTTTGGGCTGACACAATATTTTAGTATATGTGCTTGATAATTCCTAGTTAGCAAGCATTGGTCCTGCGCAGCAAGGATAAAACCTTCAGTTTCCGCTTTCAACCCTGCACTGCGTAGCCACTGATGGGTACGGGTTTTGTCTACATCAGCTTGGTTGATACGGGCAGAGTATTGGCCATGAAGCGGTTTATCTTGCCATCGCTTCTGTATCTGGTCAGTTGCATTCGTCTTTGCTGTCTTTTTCAAGTATTTTGCAGTTTCAGCCGGTGTATTGTGCTGTAGTTGCATCTCTACGCCCATTTGAAGCTCCAGTTTGAATTTGTTGGCTTCTTTCATTACGGAGTAAAGACGCTTCCTACTTTCATGTTCCTTGACGCATACCATCATCCAGTCTTCTGTAGTTTCCAAGTATTTTTGGAGGCCAATTGTTGTAGTTTTGTAGGACAGTTCTAGTTGAACTAATCCTCTGCCTCCTTCGGATCTGGGCACATACAGACGATCAACATCAGCTTTGGGATGATGCATGCGATAGCAAGTGAGAAGCTTTCTCGTTTTGGCGTCCATTCGCTTATTATTATTATTATTATTATTATTATTATTAATAATTAGATTTTTATTACTAAAGAAAAAATCATGTGAGTTGGGAGATTTTGAGAAGATATCTCATATGATTATACGAAGGTGTATACTTATATCTATCTATCTATCTATCTATCTATATATATATATATATATATATATATATATATATATATATATATTCATCAGGTAGTATATATGAATTCAAACATGTTTTATTGAATAATATAGACATCTGTCTATATTTCTGAGATGAGGTACTATGTACATTATTTACATTATTCGGACTATTATCCTCGTCTTTGTCGCCATATTTATCACAACCTTTCGGCCGTTGTACGCTCCGGCCTTCTTCAGGTGGTTGGAATTTCGAACTGAACCCTTTATTTCGATCCCTGGGGTAGACTGTTCTAGTTACACGTGCCATGGATGTCAGTTATCAGTTATCTCCTGCTAATTTCCCTCTGAAAGTTCTCCACTGCCTTAACTGGGTATTGAACTCACACTCACACGTAAATTCATACCCAGGTGTCCTCAAGGATACATGGCACAGTAGATAAAGGCGTTGGTAAGATCCAACGACAGGACCCAAAGAGTGTGAGTTCAATACTCGGTTAAGGCAGTGGAGAACTTGGAGTGGGGAATAACTGATAACTGACATCCATCAAACATGGCACGTGGAACTAGAACAGTCTACCCCAGTAAACGAAATAAAGGGTTCAGTTCGAAATTCCAACCACCTGAAGAAGGCCGGAGCGTACAACGGCCGAAACGTTGTGATAAATATGGTGACAAAGATGACAATCGTCCAAATAATGTAATATAGATATATTCTGTCTATTTATTTTATACTGATCCTTTCCTTTTTCTCTAATCAGTTCCTTGATGTTAAGATGAAACTAATCAAGGAAGTTTCCGTAGTTTTTCTAACCCAAGTAAATTGACGATCATCTTCAGGGTTAAATTACAAAGACAAGCCTAGTGTAACTGTGACAAAATGAACGTCCCGTTGTAATGGAGAATTTAAAAGAATACCTATCCACGTACTTTTGATTTCCTCCTCAGGGGTGAATTACAAACATTAAGCTTATTGCAAATGCGATCGCGATTTTTAAAAATACACATGAACGCGCACTGTTTAACTCGTTACTCGTTGTAACTTTGAAATCTTTTGTAAAACAAGCGTCCCAATATAAGGGAGCTAGCAAGAATCTGGAAGAAATGCAAAATGGCATTAAATGTTTGTTAAATACACTTCAACGCGTTTTTGCTACACTCATAATAAATTTTGTTGAGTTGCTTTTGATATAGAAGGCCTCAAGAATTTAGAGTTTTTGCTTTTTATTTTCGTGGCGTAGATTAATGATGTTGTCAATATAGTATCATCCACATGTAGAAAAATCCTAAAAATAAAGGAAGCATTATTAATTAAAAAAGAAGAAACCAACACATAACAATATCAACTGTGGACAGGGTCACAACTGTGGACAGGGTCACAACTGTGGACACGGTCACAACTGTGGACACGGTCACAACGTGCTGACTGTGTTTGGAAAATAATGTATTCCTATAATTTTAAATACATACATAAAACAATGCGTATATTCAGTTAAATGTAAAATAAAACTTTGATAATGGCTAAAACTATTCCGTTGGTGCAAAAATAATGTCGTTTTTTGACGTATTTTTAACGTCAAAAAACGACATTATTTTTGCACCACCCCAATATATACGAAAGCACTTATAACATTTTCGGATAATTTTTATATGATTTATATACTGAAAAGAAAAAAATATGCGAACACAAATTATAAAAAAAAAACCTCAACTATAGCACCTTGTCAGTCATTTTCAACGAAACTTGCATAACGAAAATTGAATATATATATATGTATATATATATATATATGTATATATATATATATATATATATATATATATATATATATATATATATACATATATATATATATATATATATATATATATATATATGTGTGTGTGTGTGTGTGTGTGTGTGGAACAACTATTAGAACATTAAACTCGGAGTGCTATCTATCTATCTATCTATCTACATGTATATATATATATATATATATATATATATAATTATTTATTTAAAAATTATAACATAAATATGTTATAAAATCACTACAAAAATAGCCATTTTGTTTCAACGCCTCTGGTGTCTTATCAAGTGATGATATCATAAGATGATGATAACTAAGAACATGTACTTCCGGTGAAAATAATCGTCTAGAAACTAAGTTAAGATACAAAAGAAAAAAACTCCGACACAAGTAAAGTAAGAATAACTAAGCGAAGTGCTCAATACACTAAGTAGAGCAAATTAAGTAAACCTAAAGAGACAGGCAAAAAAACCTACCTGTCTGGAGATTTTGGGAAGATACGCCTTGACGATCCGCGTAGGTGAAGTCTAGGTAGATTTGTCTGGCTCTTTAGGTTTATATATATATATATATATATATATATATATATATATATATATATATATATATATATATATATAAAGAATAACCATTAAGCCTGGTGTGTTATAACCGTTCAGCCATAGAGGACTTCCGGTTAATTCGAGCTTTGCTTAATCGAATATATATATATATATATATATATATCATATGTAATATATATATCCTATGTAATACATATATATACATATATACACACACACACACATATATATATATATATATATATATATATATATATATATATATATATATATATCCTATGTAAGGATGGCACTAGTCCGAAGCTGAGTTTCACGTTTCTTCAGACAATGTAAATTATATATATATATATATATATATATATATATGTGTGTGTGTGTGTGTGTGTGTGTGTGTGCGCTTGAGTGTGTGTCTGTGTGCTTATTGTCCATATGATATATTGTTGACCGGATGATTTACACTCGCGAAATGATGGATCCGAGTTCAAATTATCGCGGAATTTCTTCGTCTTCGTTCTCAAGAAATGTTTCAATCTCTATCTTCTATTATGACAGTATACTCGCGTAGATCACTCAATACTGTCCGTACGATTTAAAGCGGGTCCAACCCATTCTGTGTTATTTGAAGAGGAAGTTGACGCTATAAAATAAAACAGATTGCCCCGGGAATAAGCTATGAATGACCCAGCATGGAGCGAAGACAATCTGTTAGACTCAGATGATTCCATTACATTCCATTTCTTTCTTTCTTTCCTTATTTTTTTGACATCTCATGTCGCTTTCACAAAAGTGAACATGCAGCACTTGATCAGTTAAACACAATGTATTTGCCGATTACTTCACTCTTGCTTACATTCTTTAGAATGTCATCATGCCTAGTATCTGAACAATTGATGTAACCAGCTGTTAATCTAGCTATTGTGCTACAGCGGCAAATACGAGATTAAGGCCATTATCGTCTGTTGCGCTAAAGTGATTTTTTTTTAAAACTGTAGTCGTTAAAATGATGGGAGGTATAAACAAACAGTGGGCACCCTGTGTCGTATTGCGGGGCCTTTCAGCAAGAAGGAGGTATCATTTGGGGACCATATGCGGTTCCGCCACTGCCAGCTGTAGCAACAATTGCAATGAACTGAAAAATGAACAAAACACACACACACACAAACACAAAGGGGCGCGCTTTGAGATTATTCTTCTGCCTTTTAAAGGTCAGAGGTTGCAGCCTGGTTTAAATGGCTTTACTAAAAACAAGTTCATGAAGAAAATTCGGGGATGAGAAGACTTTGTAGGAGGAAAAAAAGCTGCATTTTTTTAAAAACAGATACTGTCGTGTTTTGATTAGTGTCACTGGCGCACGA
>OZ010611.1:32988683-33008683 GCA_963932145.1 Acanthosepion lycidas
ATGGGCTAATTTTATCCACAAAGTTCACTACAATAGGTTATATATTCAACTCAGAGGATTCACTCTAAGGACAGAAAAGGTTTTGGATTAATACAAAAATAGGTACATACATTAATTAAAATAAACTGGATTTTTACAAAAAATATCTTATTGTAACTTTTCTATTAGTAAAATTATCAAAAATACATATTTATAGTACAATGACCAACAATATATTTTATAGCAAAAAGACCACCGATACATTTCATGTGGAGTTGAAAGCATACAATGGCCTTCAAAATATATTGAGTTGAAGACATAAAATATTCAAAATATTTAGATTTCGGTATTAAATAATTCCTAGAGTTTATTAGTGAACTTAAAGTGAAAGTGAAAGTGAAAGTAAAGAAAAAAAACGAAAAGAGAATAAGCAAAGAGTTGCTGGTTGTTTTTGTTTCGTTGCATATCAACCAGTATCGTTTAATTAATGTCGATATCAATATATGAAAATTCAAATTTTATAATTACTTCAAGACAGTCATAGTATTTCATGATTAAATTATAATTACTGAGCTGCATATCTTTTAGCAAATAATCTTACAAAATCAAACGATGAGTAAAAACTTGTTTCTCCTTACAAGAAATGAGATTAATTATAACAATTTTGAATATGTATTCCATGTCTTCACTTTTACTATAAAATCTATGGATCGTCGTTTTGTTAAAAAAATGTATTGTTGGAAATGTTATTATAAAAATGTATTGTTGATAATTTCACTATAAAAAAAAAGTAATTTTTATACATTCCTAGAATTCTGATTTCTGTTAGGGAATTAAATATTTATCCATAGCTGAATCAGTAACAGATGCTACCACCCTGGGTCAGTGGGTACCTGAGAACAACAGCAATTAAGAGGTGGTTCTCTGATCCTCAATACATCCAATCTCCCGATCAGAGGGCTTGATGCCAAATGTAGTTTATCGTCATACCCGAGAATACTCACTTGTGGGAGATACGTCATGAAGAAGTGCAGTCGGCGTATCGTACAGCCTCAGTTGACAGAGCGAAAACAAAACCAAAAATGAAGCAAGTCAAAAGAGGGTATGAAAGGAAGTGAAAGCTGAAGAAATGTCAAGTCGGAGAAAAGAGAGATGAACGCGGACATTATAAGTCGCAGTTTTTTTCTAATAAATGGTTTAAATATAAGTCAAAAATGAGTCAAAATATCAGTCAAAATATAAGTTCAATTACATAGTTATATAGAATATAAGTCCCATTTTCCCCAATAAAATATAATAAAAAAAATAAGACAAAAATTAGTCAAAATGTAAGCTATGTCCAAATATATTATATAGAATATACGTCGCAGTTTTTTCCAATAAATTTTAAAAATATAAAAAAGAAATAAGACAAAAATAAGTCAAAATGTAAGCTAAACTATGTCCAAATATATTATTATATACAATATACATCGCAGTTTTTCCAATTATTTTTAAAAATATAAGTAAAGAAATAAGTGAAAATACAAGTCAAAATATATAATTATATGGAATATAAGTACAGCTTTTTTACGAAAAATAGGAAAATAGCCCTACGGTAGTGAAGGTTGGTTTTGGAATCTTGGTATTACACTCAATTTGAAAGTTGAGGTTCTACATGGTAAATAATGAAACAAAATGTTTCTTTCCAAATTGTTACTGTTTTTTGAAGCAACGAATTTATAGATTACCTTTAGGTTCAAAATCGTTGTGTTGGAATTTAATTCCGGGAATCAGAGAAAGCCTTATAGCGCACCCTCATAAATCTGTATAAGTTACTGAAGCTTTACAATTTGTATATGGCCAAGATGTGGAGCACACGCATATTAGTCACTAAGACATTGTGCCATCAAATAAAACTTTTATTAGGTTGGTGCAAAAATAATGACGTAATAATGTCGTAATAATGTCGTTTTTTGACGTTAAAAATACGTCAAAAACGACATTATTACGTCATTATTTTTGCACCAACCTAATATTTACTACAAGGGAAATTATACTGAACAATGTAGTTATATTATGATGTAATAGTTTTAGAGCGATTCAATAAACAATGCAAATTTAAAATATTTTCTCTTGTAATATGTAGCCAGCAGTATTATAATTATATATATATATATATATATATATATATATATATATATATATATTTTATTAATTTTGATCAAACAAATGATCTAAAAAATCTTTATTCATTGAGTAACCTTTTTATGTAATCTTTTACAGTTTTTACTTATCGAATACAATAAAGATGTATATTTTGCTTGTGGTGATTCATAATTAAAATTATGGTTTGAATATATTTTACACTCAGTGTATTTAATGCAGAAGACATTAATTTATTTGGATTTATTTCTAAAATAGTAAAATTTGAAGTCAGTTTGTAAGCAAAAACCTGCGAAAATTACGTATTTCTGTACATTTGTTTCGACAATATTAAAACTGAATGCTCAAAAATTGGTGGTAACTATGAATCTAATCTTTAATGTGGCCACTTCTCATATTATACCCTATCATTTATATCGAGTTCACTGTTGATATTCTAAAAAAATTGAAAAATGAAGATACCCCACTTTTGGAATCTAATTTTAATGACGTCGCTTACTACGATAGGCTATAGTTTTACCTCAAATGTCAATTATAGATTAGTTAAAAAATTAATTGATTAATTAATTAAAATAGTCTTGACTTTACCAAAGTGAGGATAGGTTTGGACGTATGAAGAGTGAAAGTGAAAGTGAAAGTGAAAGTAAATAAAATGATGTAAAAAGAGAAGATGGTGAATAGACAAAAGAAACAAAGAAGTGAAAGGGAAGATACAGATAAAAAAAGACGTTGACGAGATTAAATGAAATTAAAGAATATATAACACTCTTTCTTTCCGACAAAATAACGCCGTATACGAAATAACTCCCACATAATAGCTCCGTGGAGACCCCATTGGCACTAATGTTTTCTTGAGAGGTATTTCTGCGAGGTATGTAAGAAGTATTAGGTTGGTGCAAAAATAATGTCGTTTTTTGACGTTACGTCAAAAAACGACATTATTACGTCATTATTTTTGCACCAACCTAATATTTTCGAGATTTATTTGGGAGGTATTTCTGGGGGATATACTTGAGAGGTACTTCTGCTGCATCTTTTCTAAGCTCTTTCACTCTCTCTCTTTCTCTTTCTTTCTTTCTCTTCACATCTTTCTCTCTCTTTCTCGCTAGCTCTCTGGTATTTTTTAAGCATTTCATCCCAAACAAGGGGTACAGAGAGTGGGAGCAAGAGTAAAGGGGCGTGGTAGAGGAAAGATGAAGAGAAGAACGAGAAATTGATCAAGGTATCCGCAGATATCAATTGCCATTGCATTTGAATAATTGAAGGTTATAGCTATCAGGGAAGCAAGTAAGAAGAAGGGAGTTCCACAGAGGGGAACTGCGAGACATAAAGCTATTGGAGTAGAAGAGACGGCTACATTTCACCGTTTCACCAGTGAAAAGGTGGGACTGAAATGCCAACCTAGTAGCACGTTTAAATTCATGCTGTTTGGGAACCAGCGAAATATTTCCATCGCATTTGATATTTCCCAAAGTTCAATGGTCTTAAACAGATTCCGTCAAAAATACCTCCTGCCAGAAATACCTCCCACATACTTTTCAGAAAATTGAGGAAATTATTACAAAACGAGAAGTAGATACTGAAGTTTGTTTATTTTTAACTAATTTAATACAACCTCTGTATTGGACACCATTAGTTGCCAGAAGCACATCAAAACGGTAATCGATGTTTTCCTCAGATGTTCTTTGTCCCCTACTCCTCCCTATATCCAACACCTTCTCTGTCTGCATAAATTTCTTGTGTTATACATGAATTAACGGACGTGACGGTAGATCTCTTCCATACATAGTTCTGTAGTTTTATGTCAATAAACGATGGCATACATTTGCCTTTTCTTTAGGAGTAGCCATTTTTAGGGGTTCATTTAAACGTAGCTCTTCCATCAACAGGAAATACACAATCGCAATGTGATTAAAAACTTTGAAAACAACTGAGTACATAGAATTAATCTGATTAAGATATCTCATTAATTCCCTTTGTAATATTTTTTTTTAAATTGTAAAAAGATTTTATATGCATATGTATTACAAATTATCAACGGAATACGGTTATTGTGAAACTACATTTAATAATAAAACGGCTATAATCATAGATATTTTTTATTTTTCTGCATTGGTCACAACTGGAATAAATATTTATCTTAACTAAAGCATCAGTAATCTTTTGCTTTAGATCAGTGATGTCCTGGATCTTTGTTTGATGCATTTAATATAACGCCATAGAAAGAAGCCCAGAGGAGTGATATCTGGTGAACGAAATGACCAGAGAATGGAAATGGACACTGGTCTGGAAGTGTTAGAGGTTCATTTAGAAGTATTTCCCTTCATCAACAGAATACCTGAAATATACAAATGCAAGTAGATATTAAAGTTTTTTTTAAAACTAATTTAATACACCTCTATATGGATACCATTAGTTGCACAAAGCACATCAAAACAGTACTCAATTTCTTGCCATGTTCGCTGTAAATTGTAGTGGTCTGGTTTGTTTTACGGCATATCAACCTCAATGGGTCATTTAATACCGACCACTTTTTTTTTCAAAAATCTATATATGTTAATATTTTTTCCTCAAAAATGTATAGCTTGTAATATTATTTTTTTCAAAAACGGATAGCTGGTAATATTATTTTTCCAAAAACATATAGTTGGTAATATCATTTTTCCAAAACGTATAGCTGATAATATTATTTTTTCAAAAACATATAGGTGGTAATATTATTTTTTCAAAAACGTGTAGCTAGCAACTCTACTCTTTCAAAAAATGTATAGCTGGTAATATTCTTATTTCAAAAAATATATAGCTGGTAATATTATTTTTTCAAAAACGTACAGCTGACAACATTATTTTTTCAAAAACGTATTATCAGAGGACTTGCTGTTGGACGTAGTTTATCCCAGGACGCGGATGTAGTTTATCGTCTTACCCAGGACGCGGATGTAGTTTATCGTCATACCCAGGACACGGATGTAGTTTATCGTCATACCCAGGACACGGATGTAGTTTATCGTCTTACCCAGGACGCGGATGTAGTTTATCGTCTTACCCAGGACGCGGATGTAGTTTATCGTCATACCCAGGACACGGATGTAGTTTATCGCCATACCCATGCTGCGACTTTAACATGTGGAACCACCCTTTGTCTGGATGCACTTGGAACAGCAGCAATTAAGTGGTCCTTCCAATCTCCTCAAAACCTCCTGATCAGAGTGATCCTTGCTGCCGGATGTAGTTTATTGTCATACCTAAGACGAATAGAGATCTTAGATGTATAGAGTTGAAGTAGAATTTAGAAGGATGCGGAAACCTAATACCAAAAAGGAAACAAGGGATAAACTTCTACCCCTGTTCATAAGACTGCGAAACCGAACGATAGGTGAAACTATCTACTCCTAGTATAACTTAGAGATGACGTGATTAACATTCACTGAGTTACATTGGTTCGAAAGTTATCAACTGACATTCAGATCACGGTGACTGCAGGATTGTAAGTTACAAAAGACCTTTGTAGAGTTGGCTCATCATTGAGAGCAATAGCATCAGTGATCTTTTGCTTCAGATCAGTAATGTACCGTATATTTTCTTGATACACGATATGTTTAACATAACCCCATAGAAACAATTCCGGGGGAGTGAGATGTGCTGAACCAGGTGACCCGTGAATTGGGCCATTGCGTCCAATTCACCAGTCTGGAAATGTTTGATTTAGGAACCTACGGACATGCACTCCACAATATCTTGGTGAAAAATCAAATCATGGTTGGTTCAAGGCCACCTACTTGTGGTACCACATCACTTGCCTTTGTATTATAATTTTTTAAATTGTAAAGAGACTTTATGGACACTGTGTATACCGTTTAGTAAATAAAAAGGGCATCTACTCAAATATGGGTATCCTTTAAAAATCAAGCCCAAACAATATATATATATATATATATGTATGTATATATATATATATATATATATATATATATATATATATATATATATATATATATGTAATATGTATAAAGATAAAAGACAATAGGAAAACTGTATCATTAGCCGACGCGTTTCGTGCAATGTGGACTGCTTCAAGGCACAAACGAAATGAACCCATTGAAAAGAAATTGACTATTAGCAACAATTGTATTCAGATTGTTAAATGAAAATTACGTCAAGTACTTTGGCGTTGTGCTATCCAAATATTAATCTATGTCCGGGTTTTTCTTGGTGTCACCTTTTTCCTACAAGAATTACTCCTCTCCCAAGCCAACGTACACAACTGTATCAAGAAATCAAAAGAAAATAGTTGAATCCGTCAACACAACAATAAAAACAATATTTCTAAACGTGAAAGTCCACATTGGATGAAAGACATCGGCTAATAATGCAGTTTTCCTATTGTTTTTTACTTTTATATATATATATATATATATATATATATATATATGGAAGTCCGAGGCGCCTCTGAGTGCAAATCGATCATCAGAATCGGGTGTAGAGGCGAAAGACCAATCGAGCCGTCTAGTAGCTGGTTCCCTCCGAACTTTCCCTCAGGATAGCTGGCGTTCGATCGTCGCAATTCCATCCGATAAAGCGAACGATTGCGCCTAGCATGAAACAGCCTCTCGTCTTTGAGTTTTGACTTCAATGTTCACTTTTATATTTATATTTACATACGCTCTATCTCTGATATTGAGCACTTTATCCTATAAATATAGCACACCTTAAAACTACATTTATTCTTACATTTATAAAACTGTTGTCAGATGTTTCTAGTGTATATTTTTTTAAGCTAAATAAGTACTTTCGAAGAATCATTTCTTCATCGTCATTCTTTAATTTTTTCCTTTAAAGCTAAAACTTGAAGACGAAATAATTGTTTGTAGACCGAAAGATGTTTTTCGTAAGAATGTGCTATTTATTGACTATTGTCCAATCTCGGAACGTGCGGGTCACAACGGTAAAGTTCAAAATTGCAAGTGAGAATTTTTATATGAATTTTGTAATATGGTAAATCCACGAATTCTTTTTTTACAAGTGTTTTTCAGTTAACATGACATGAACTAAGTACATAGTTCAACTAATATAGTGATATGTCTTAGTAGTTTTTTCTCAGTGATTTTTCTCAGAAATATATATATATATATATATATATATATATATATATATATATATATATATATATATATGCCTGACGATTGCGCCTAGCATAAAACAGCCTCTCGCCTCGGAGTGTTGACTTCAATGTTCATTTTTATATTTATATTTACATACGCTTTTGCTCTAATATTGAGCACTTTATCCCATAAATATAGCACACCTTAAAACTATATTTCTGCATATATATATATATATATATATATATATATATATATATATATATATATATATATAGTACAGGTAATCGATCTGTTGGTATATAATCCGAATGAATCCTAGTAATATTAATTATTAAAATTCACCCACAGAAAGCTCGATGTATTTATTATAACAGAGAATATATATTCTTTTAACCGAAAAAAAAAACACACAAATTACCTCAATATGGGGTTAGTCTATATCAAGTCGTTCTGTCCGCGTCTATCATCAACCTCTAAGTGTATGTCACGGATCACTGTTTTAAATTTATTTTAAATGTCAGCCCTCATCTGGTAGACGCCTTGTTAATGAGAATGGGTTTGTGTTAGCGAATGATGGGGGTGGGTAACGTATCTTATTCCGGGCAGCGGTCTGGGGTTGGAGTTTATTTATAGATATAGCCTTTGCTTTTTTTTTTTTTTAGTTTAATATCAGTCCCTTCTATGTGGCGTTTCTTATACGAGCCCCAAGTATGTTTTCCTGGGCTAAACAATACATAGTTTTTTGTACTACAGGTGTCTAATATTATTAATAACCGATAGGGGATTTAAACTTAAGCCCGTTAAGATTAATGTAAGTTAGTTGAATTATAGATTTATAGATTGTGGGTAATACCAGAGTACCTAATGGAATAAATCATGCTGTCCCACACGCTTATATGCATACATATCTTCATACCTACATATATGTACATTTACATATCCATACATATATGCCACTATACGCACTCATATATCCCCACATATATACACATGTATTCTTATGTAATTTTGAATCTATTTCTATGTCTACATTTCGTGATTTTGAACCTTTTTCTGTGTCTACATTTCGTGATTAGTTCTCTCCGTAGTTTGCATTGATCTTTATATCTTATTATCCTATTTTTTTCTTTTAAACATAGCTGGCACTTCTCCCTGAAACTATTGGGGTTGTTCGCGAAACCTAAAATTTTCCATTTTATTTTAGGAGTCAGACTCTTTTCCTTCAATTCCCCAAAATTTTTCGAAGTGGCTTTTTGTCTTTTTTTAAAATTTAGGATTGTGAATGAGTGTCTATATGTATTGATTCTCTTTTAAAATTCTTTTGCAGAAATGCCGATGTAAATATTATTTGTCGTATTTTCTTTACGGGTAATGGTTGCCTGGTATACTATCCTAGTGGATCTGCATTTGTCATCTACTGGGCAGTTTTCCTTAATTCTACAATTACAGGTGGGGTTCATGTTAGATTTAGTCTTTTGCCCCCACGGAATTTACTTCAAATGCAATTGTCATGTAAATTAACAATTCCATAACAATTACATTTTAATTAACCCAGAGTTTTGTAGACGAATCTTTTTTGTAATTGTTTCTTCTCGTCACGTGGTATACACGAGTAAAAATTGGAAATCAATCGACTCTGACAGTATCTTAATGACAATACATCAGAATCCTAATATAATAGTTGCTTGCTAAAGTATGTTTATTAATTAATGCATTTAATTTAACAGCTTTGCGTGGATTGATTAAACAGGAAACCCAAGAGGTTACACATTCGAAGTGATGGAAGTGGCTGACGTTGGCTACTTGAAGAATAAAAGATATGGGTTTTCACAGTCCATGAAAAAAGCCGATTTTTTCTTAATCAAGCTACGTGGGGAAAGCTATTGAAAGTGTGCAAACTATTGTCAGCGGCTGTACACAGTAGGCACAAAAAGAGTACAGAAAATACCGTCACAAAGTAACCTCCCAGAATATAATATTAAGAACTATGCAAGAAGTATGGTCGCTATTGCGCAGATAAGGGGTTCGATCATTCACCACAGTCAATAGTAATGATAATAAGCAATTGAACCTCACATGGGAAACAACCATCTTTACTGACAAGCGCTTTGCGAGAAATCGCCCTGATATCATACTTGTTTCAAAAGAGCAGTCATAAATAGATTCTGATAGATGTCCCGATAGATTGGATTAAGAATGAGAAGATGGTAGAAGGTGAAAATGGAAAGTTTACCAAGAGCTGGCCGTGCAAATCCGAGAAATATATCAAGCAAATACTCAAGTTGCTCGTTTTGTGAATATTGTGAAACTAAAAATAAACGAGTGGGTAAGACTGGATTATCCAATTAAATGTCCTTAATTGTTTAATCCAGGCTTACCCAGGAATCTATTTCTAATTTCTGACCTTATGCCCACTCCCATTAAATTTAGGAAAAGACGTAACGATTTGTTTTTAAATTTCTCTAAGAAATCATTTTATAACCAGTTACCTACCATCGCCTGAGAAAGTACAATCGCAGTATTGAAACATGAAAGCTTTTGTGTAACGATTTAAAAATGTTTTTATTATAACCTCTTATAATAAAAATATAATAAAATTTTGGTCTACTTTGTATTGCGCACTTTTTTAAAAAAAGTAAATGCTTCGAACTATGGATTTTTAATCGATTTGTTCTCTCTATCATTTTGTATACATACACACATACATACATACATACATACATACATACAAATATATATATATATATATATATGTGTGTGTGTGAGTGTGTGTGTGTGTCTCTGTGATTGTGTGTGTATGTGTGCAAATATATAAAAAAATAGGAAATAACAAGTTAGGTAAACAATCAAAATTTCTTTAGCATTTTTGTTTTTATTTTTAAAACCACTGCTCAATACGGAAGTAGAGCCTAAATTATATATATATATATATATATATATATATATATATATGAATTATATTTCTATCTATCTATCTATCTATCTATCTATATATATATATATATATATATATATATATATATATATATATATATATATATATATATATATACACGTATTAATCCGTGGTTATAATCCAGGTGAGTCCTATTAACACAACACAGAATTTGAAATATGTTAAAACTGACTCACAAAATAGAGCTCAATTTTGATTTTCATTAAACAGACCAAATTTTCTTTACAATTGCAATTAAGATACTTTACTTAATGACCATTTTCCTCTACGAATTTTAATTTTAAAATTCACAGGATTTTTCAAACTGTTTCTGATATCATTTTGAAGTGGGATACTGTTTCATTTGAGAAAGAAAGAGACAGAGGATGTTATAAGGGATTAGTGAGAGGTATGGAGAGATGAAGGCACCGTTACTGGAATCATATTATGGAAGTAGGAAAGCATGGCTAGTGGGGAGGGAGGGGAGACCGATGAGCTGACCTACATCCTAATTGTCACTCAAAATTTAATTCGACGGGAATTCACGAAATTAATGAAAACGTGAAAAAACGATCAAGAGGTAACTTTAGTAAAATGAAAGAGAGTTAATTCAGAATTATTATTATTAAAGTCGTCCATATATCAGGGCACATATATAGCACAGTGGATAAAAGCGTTGGTTAGATCCTGTGACAGGATCCAAAGCTTCTGAGTTCAATATCCGGTCAAGGCAGCGGAGAACTTTCAGTGGAAAATTAACAGGAGATAACAGATAATATTAACATGGCTAGAACAGACTACCCCAGTTCGACATTCCAACCACCTGAAGAAGGCCGGGAGTGACTATATATATATATATATATATATATATATATATATATATATATATATATATATATATATATATATCCTAAATATTGCGTTAAAAGCATAAAAAAGACTGTGACCGCTCGGTGATGATCTCAGTGTTTCCTATTATATTTTCATACGATCTATCTCTGATATTTACCTCTTTTACCCATAAATATAGAATACCTTAAACCTATCCTTAAACCAAGAAATCGAAACTGAATTCCACAGGTGTGAAGTGCGAGAAAATAAACTTTGAATAGAAGTGGCGGTTGCATTTTGTTTGTTCAGCTGTAAAATGGTGAAATCTAATTGTCAGTCTAGCTGCACGCTTAAATTCTTGTAGTCGAGGCACTAAGGGGAAAAAAAAGCTCATCAGAACATTTCATTATATCATGAAATTATTTGCAAAAAAACAAAAAAAAACCAGAGGGAAGTCATGTCATGTTGCTAACAAAGTGACTGAAAATGTGTCAGTGATATCTTACTTGTAAAACCCTCGCTACTCACGGTAATCCGAGAAGACGAAAAAGCGAATCACTTGAACGATACAGGAATGTTTAATTCAACCAAGATAGAAAGAGTTTGTCCGAAGAAGAAACAAACACAGGACTAACTCGTATGGAGCCAAGCCTCTGACATTTCCTTTCTACAGTTTCTAGGAGCGTCCCCAAATGGGAGAAGCAACAGTTGTGTTCTTTGTGATTGTGCCAGCGTTGACATTTGAAGTCGGGCCCCGCAATATGGTAGGCTCTCCCTCCTGCTGTGATCCTATAGAAATTTCTTTTTATCTTGTTTCATTAAATTTTTAAGCAATAACAAGAGCAATCGACTTTCGTTTCTTAATCATCCACTGCTGTTAGCGTCCCTGATCTAATGGTTGGCTTTATCATTTATTTCGTAATAATAATACATACATACATACTACCATGCATACCCCTCCAAAAATATCTCCTTCTCTCTCTCTCTCTCTCTTCCTAACACACGTATATACAACCCATATATATTATTAAAGCAATAATATCAAACTGCGCCAGTGCTGCATGCAATAGCAATCATCAGGCGGATAAATTATTTATCCTGATGATTGCTATTGCATGAAACTGAATAACGGATTTTACAATTATTCTGTTAATAATATCATAATGTATTATATTTAAGGGCTCCAATTTGGAATTGAGCAGTCAGTTTATTTAAAATGTTAAACTTATTTTAAGCTTCAGCTTTTATTCTATTTCTGTGTATATATATATATATATATATATATATATATATATATATATATATAAAATTTGATAATTAATATGGATAATTCCAAGGAGTATGTAAATCCAAAGAGAGCTCAATGTAAAAACAGAGTAAATATAATAATGAATACAAAATCCTAAAAAATTTCATTCAGGTGATATTTTATTTCGCAGACACTAATGGCCATCTCTTCAGAAAAATAAAATTATTTATTGTTTTTTTAAAATTTGGTTTGAAGGTATGGTCGTCTGAAAGTACGAAATAAACCTTAATGGATTTTTATGGATTCTGTATTCATTATATATATATATATATATATATATATATATATGTGTGTGTGTGTGTGTGTGTGTGTGTGTTCATATAAATATCCTACCATATTGTACTCATTTCTACCCTTGGCTTACTAAGTAGGTGCTAATAGTCGAGCATTCAGTTCAGATTGTTATACACCCGAGGAAGGGCGGGCGCAACATTAAAAACTTTACGAGTACAGAAGCAAAGACGGCGACAACAGTCCGAATATAAAAAAAAGTTTAAATAGAAAAAAAAAACATACATATAAAGAATAATAGACAGAAGTGAATTATATACGACTAATATGATATGCCGAACCGTAGAGACGAGTCCCAGCCTCGAAACCGTCTTTCTATTTAATTCTCTTTAATTGACAAATAATAATCAGAAAGTCAGATATATTCGAAAACATGATACAGAATTGCCTGAAATTAGGGAAAATATCTTCTGCCCAGTACCAGAATATAGCATTCAACGAATTTCACACAGGGTTTTTTAAAATAAGAATTTAAATTTTAAAACAAAATTGCCCAGCAATAATTAAACAATACCCAACTAGACGCTGCATATGAAATTGAATGTATAAATAAATGTAGACATATAAGGCATTTTCCCGCCAATGGCTCGAGATTCTTGATCAAATCCAAAAAGTGTCTGTAATCTAATCGATTCGAGTCTGGTATCTCGATTTCCCACCGTTCCTGCTCCAACTATATATCTCGAGATTCTTGAAAAAATTCTAAAAAGGGTCAGTAATGTAATCGATACTGATCTGACAAACGGAATTTATAATGTATTTTGAACAAATTCAAAGCATTTTTGGGGATGCCAGGGGCCAAAAAGTTGCTGAATTGGTCCCAAGCTAGCAACTACAGACCAAACACATGTCTACAATTTGTGTGAGCCTCTTGACAGGACAAACCGGAAAGTATGAGGAGTCGATTTGTATATCATTGTATTAATAATATTATTCTAATATATTATATTTAAGTTTTGTTGACTTTACATTGTAGTCATCAATTTATTTTATATTTTAAGCTTATAGCCCTTTTCAGCTTCAGCTTTTATTCTTATTATATATATATATATATATATATATATATATATATATATATATATATATATATATATATTTATTAAAGAAATTTTTATGTTTAACGTTATAGATACAAGTATTTAAGTAAATGCTCTGTTTATAATAAACAGTATTAAATAACATTTACCGGCCTGAATGTCCGAGAAATTTTCATAGAAAATATTCGTTCTTTGACAGGATATTTCAATATTTTCTATGAAAATTTCTCGGACATTCAGGCCGGTAAATGTTATTTAATACTGTTTATTATAAACAGAGCATTTACTTAAATACTTGTATCTATAACGTTAAACATAAAAATGTCTTTAATAAATAAATTGTTGGACTTTGTCCATTTCGTAATATATATATATATATATATATATAATACAATTGGAATTAAAACACCATTATTAATGATCATTTTCACCCGCTAATTTTAAATTTAAAATTCAAAGGATTCTTCAAACTATCAATGGTGGTAGATTACTGAAATAGTAATGGCTAAAAGGGGGAAGACAGAAAGAGAGGGAAAAAAGAACGGTGGGTAGCAAGGAGAGACTGGAATTAATGTAATATCAGAGATGGTCAGCGGAGCAGTTACGTGGCCAGATGTAAGGGGTGATGTGTTCACAGAAACTGTCTGACAGCTGACTGGGTTCTCCAGAGTCCTGTTGCCAGGAGCCACCATCTTGCCTCAGGGCAGCACTACTTCTTCAAGGCATTTGATGTAAGCCCCCGTGTTGAGCCTTGAGGCCCAGTGGGGAGATGAATGGAGGCATAACATCTCCGTCACTAGTGATCACTCAAATATGATGTTGACTGAATATATTATCATACTCTTGCCCTGCCCTCAGAGTTGCACCTCATCACCATGAAATGTTCGTATTGGAGTTCTCGGCGCGAATGCCAAGGAATACAGCATGTTGGTTCCAAATTTCTGGCGGAATGAATTAACGCATGATGTTCTGTTTCTCTCACATGGAGCCCAACTGACCTTACTATAGTGTGCAGTCGATAAAATCAAAAGCAAACAACATTCAGCAGCGAAATTAATAATATAAGATGGCGACAATTTACCCATCACACACACACACACACACACACACACACACATATATATATATATATATATGTTCAGGCAGAGAGGACGGACGTTTTTGAAATTACTAAAAACGTCAGAAACGTCCTCTCTGCTTCAACCTATATATATATATATATATATATATATATATATATATATATATATATATATATATAAACATTTCAGGGAATTTTTGCCGTTCATTTGGACCAGTTTAAGTTTAAAGTGAGACCACCCGAAAATCAATATTAGTAACAACACTTAGGTGAAACGGACGCACATGCCCAAATGGAGGGGGTTGGCAATTTAAATGGGGTGGTGGCCCTGAAAAGAGCCGTTTTCACGTTCTCAATCTTGCAAGGAAGGAATCTCTTTCATGGATTGTCATAATAATAATGCACGGCAATTTTTATTTATATTATAATTTTTTGTAATTCTAATAATCTTTTGCGCTAGAATTCAACTCTCTGAATTGATTGTACGCTGCTTTTTTACAGACATTAAATTTTGCCTTTGATATATATATACATATAAATACTTATATATATATATATATCAATGTATATATCAATATATATATATATATATATATATATATATATATATATATATATAAATATCTATCTATCTTTCTATATCTATATCTATATCTATATATATATATATATATATATATATATTTATTAAGAAATTTTTATGTTTATACATTCTTCATATAGATACAAATATTTAAGTAAATGCTCTGTTTATAATAAACAGTATTAAATAACATTTACCGGCCTGAATGTCCGAGAAATTTTCAGGCCGGTAAATGTTGTTTAATACTGTTTATTATAAACAGAGAATTTACTTAAATATTTGTATCCATAAAAAGAATACCCGCTCGGCCCGGTGGCTAGGATCAAAGGGTAGTATCTGCGCTTTGTGAGCTGCCGGGTCGGGTGTCTGTCGAACTTTCTGCTTGCAGAGAGGAACCCGGACGAAGGTCCACCGAAGGGTAGGGTTTCGTTGGGGGAGGTTGACGGAACTGGCCCGCCTCGGCGGGTTTGGATGGTTATTTATTTTTGGCTGGGCCTACGGGCTCAGAGTAATCCACATTAAAAAGGCCTTGTGCCACATTCAATCCTCGTGGGTGGATTGATAAATACCATCTATAAAATGCATACCGACTCGGCCCGGTGGCTAGGATCAAAGTGTAGTATCTGTGCTTTGTGAGCTGCCGGGTCGGCTGTCTGTCAAACTCTCTGCTTGCAGAGAGGAACCCGGACGAAGCTCCGCCGAAGGGTAGGGTTTCGTTGGGGGAGGTTGACGGAACTGCCCCCCCCCCTCGGGGGGTTTGTATGGTTATTTATACCCACATTAAAAAGGCCTTGTGCCACATTCAGTCCTCGTGGGTGGATTGATAAATACCATCTATAAAAATAATGTATAAACATAAAAATGTCTTAAAATAATTGTCGGACTTTGTCCATTTCATAATATATATATATATATATATATATATATATATATATATATATATATATATATATATATACACGCACACCAGTACATGCAGACTATGGATAAGTGGCGGGGAAGTAGATATAACAAGGACTTCAGTAGTTCATGCCTGTTTTCATTTCACCTTATTTAAACGCCAGAGGGGAAATCTTTAGAATTATCCCTTGAGTGATTTATAGCCTGAACGGGGGAAATTTAATTTGCTTGATGAAAAGGTGAATTAATTATTAATCTGTACGTTTAATGGCACAGAAAATTTGTCGAAAACAATTTTAAAGCAAGGGAAAAATAAAAATTAAAAAACGAAAGATTGGAAACTGGTTGCAGAAAAATAAAATTCATTTTCATTTTGATGGTCGGATGTTTTGGAAAAACATATCACGTTAGGCGCAGAATTCAATAAGTTACATAAGCTTTACTGATAAATAAATAGTTGTCATTATTCATGCTTTTAATATTTTTTCTTTTTAATTTGAAAAAAAAAATATTTATTTATTTTTGCTGTTTATTTTCCATTGCAAAACTCGGGTTGTTTTTTACGTGCTATATCCGTTAAGTAAACAACATTAAAAATAAGAAAAAAAGTCACCTTCAAACATTCAGGTCGTTTGTTTTAATAATTTCTCACGTCTCTTCGTTGTCTGAAAGAAACCTGACCAACATTCACTACTATGTAGGACGATTAATCCTACACACAATTTGATCACTTATCTGACTTATATTTCTTGTATCCTAATATTTTTCTTAGATTCAAGAAGGCATATTATATACATTATTCGGACTATTGTCCTCATCTTTGTCGCCATATTTATCACGTTGTACGCTCCGGCCTTCTTCAGGCGCTTGGAATTTCGAACTGAACTCTTTATTTCGCTCACTGGGGTAGACTGTTCTAGTTCCACGTGCCATGTTTGATGGATGTCAGTTTTCAGTTATCTCCTGTTAATTTCCCTCTGAAAGTTCTCCACTGCCATAACCGGGTATTGAACTCACACTCTTTGGGTCCTGTCACTGGATCTAACCACTGGGCCATGTGTCCTTCAGGACATCTTGGTATGAATTTCTGGGTATTATAAACCTAATGTCTTCAGCAATCATTTTTTACCAGTGCTCATATTGCAACTTTGCTGTTATCATTCATATTTTTACCAGAGCTCATATTGCAACTTTGTTATCATTGCTTTTCTCTGGCACTCCTTATTACTGGTTCCCATATTGTATTTATTTCAATGCTTGGTCGGCTCAGGAAATTTTTGTGGCCTAGCATATGTGCTGATTCCTTAAGTTTACGAATTTTCCAGTAGTGTTCCTTGTCTATGATCTCAACATGATCCCACAGGGGACGGTGATCTCCCTTCTCTTTCCATATGTGGTCAGCCACGCCTGATTTTTCTACTTCCCCTCGCGTTACAGCTTTCTGGTGTTCTTGAAGCCTTATGGTTTCAAAAACACCAGAAAGAACACCACCTGAAACGGCCGAAACGTAGTGATAAATATGGCGACAAAGATGAGGACAATAGTCCGAATAATGTAAATAATGTACATAATACCTCATCTCAGAAATATAGACAGACTCAAGAAGGCATATTTCCCTACCTTAATGCGGGTTTTACAATTGTTTCATATTTACCATCATCCGTTATAAAATTTCCAGGATAAATTTCTATATTTGCCTTAAGTTTACGTCTTTAATTTGCTGTTAACATTTTGTGGTGTTCTCCATTTTGCCATCACTATGGCCTCTAGACGAATTCGGAACCTCCCGCATCACTTCTGGATCGTCTCTTTGGTGAATACTGCCATAATTCTTACTTTCAATTCATCTTTGGTCTTACAAGGATTTTCTTAGTCTCTCGCCCAACCGTTCTCCACGCAACCATTCATCCTTGCATGGAATATTGCTGCCATATATGGTCTGGTACCCCCGCTCTTCATATCGAGGTCCTTGACGAAATCAAATGACGGATATGCAATGTGATAGGTCCTAATCTGACATAATAATCAAGGATTTGCAGTCTGGGGAGTTAAGTGGCCAGATGTAAGGAGTGATGTGGTCGCAGAAATTGTTTGACAGCCATGACTGGGTTCTTCTGCTTCTGAGGCATGGTGTAGTGTACTGTTGCTAGAATACAGATTAACCATTCGTCCTTGTGTTAAATACTGCTGCCATATATGGTCTGGTGCCCCCACTGTTCATCTCGAGGTCCTCTATAAAATCCAGAGACGGATATGCAATGTGATAGGTCCTAATCTGGCATCTCATCTACATTCACTCTCTCACAGACGTGCTGTCGCTTACCTCTGTCTTTTCTACTAGTATTTTCATGGCAACTGCTCTGATGAGCTATTTTCACTGGTTTCTAAACTGAATGAATTTAATCTTGCTACTAGGTTGGCATCTCGGTCCCACCCTTTCATTGTCGAAACTGTTAAATGTAGGCGTCTCTTCTACTTCAAAAGTTTCTTATCTATCACTTCCCGTCAGTGGAACTACCTTCCTCTTAGTCGCTTCCCTGATAGCTATATCCCTTAACTATTCAAATGTAATGTCAATCGACATCGGATGTCTTGATCCTGATCCGCGTCCTACTCTATATCTTTTCCTCAAACAACCTCTTTACACTTGCTCTCACTTTCTGTTGCCCCTTGCGTGCTAGTTGTACTCCCGCATTGCCTGGGTGATATGCTTAAAAAAAAAAAGGTCTTACAGCAGCCGCCATCTTAACATTTCCAAGATAAATTTCTATACTTGCTATATTTTTATGTCTTCGACTAGAAGTATGCATTTTTGTGCTGTTCTTCATCTTCCGAACTGACGAACCTATAGAAAAATATGAAGATAGTTGTAGTGTCTACAATACTTGTCTCACTGGAAGCTATCACAGATAATCAGAAATTAGATTTGAGAAAAATCGGATAATCTAGAGAAGATTAACTAATGCGTCCTAAAAGATAACCATATGCATCCCAAGGTAACACAAGAGAAATTTATGAATTATTTTTATATTTTGAAAAAAACTTTATTTTTCTAAAAAAAAAAAAAAAATAGCTAAGAATACCAAGCCATTGATTCAAGTCTTTGTCATTTGATATTTGAAACTGGATGCAAAATTCCTTATGCATTAAGGAGTAGATAATCCCTTTTCTTTTGACTTCCTCAAGGGATTTAAATCAGTCCTTACTGGCCTCTCTTAAAACAATAGCAAGTTTCATTCATAAATCCCTTTTAATTAAAACTGTACTGCTAATCTTCTAAAACAAATTATCATAATCAAATTTCATTATTAATTTTTTCCTTATTAAAATTTAAAGTGCAGCCCTGAGTTTAAATTCTTCTACAAGTGCGCCCTGATTTAAGAAGAAATGGTTGAGAAATACTGAAATAAAGTATTGCTACCAGGTTCGAACTGGAGCTGTGAAATGCTCGCTTTTCAGCTTTTATCGTTTACTTAGTCTTGTAGGACATGATGTATTTTCTACTTTGCAGTCTCTTCCCTGCAGACTCACTGCTGCAAGCCTCTCGCTACTCTTTCGTTATTTCCATCGGAAATGTCCAGATGACCCCCACTCCTTTTTTCTTTTTATGTGCCATGTCCTTTCAGGACGTAGGCAATCATGGATCTCCACCTCCCTCTATACCCTTGCAGCTCTCAACAAGTTCCTTCCTTCTGCTTCCTCCCCCAAACTACATTCTGTCATCCACTTGCTTGAGTATCAGATTCTCCAGGCCCTCTTTCCTCATTATATCCCAGAAAATTTAGCTGCCTCTTCTTGATATTA